>PVHT020000148.1:150228-196783 GCA_004024745.2 Catagonus wagneri
CCTTTTTTTTTTCTTCACTTGTTCTACCCAGTTATTTCAGGGGTTTCTTGCAGTTTTTGGAGGTTTAAATTGATCAGCATTCAGATGATGATTTGTCCAACTTGTTTTATATTTAGATGCGTTTTTTGATGTATTTGTGGGAGAGGGAGAGCGCGACCTCTTATTCCTCTGCCATCTTGCCGCCTCCGGCTTTCTGTACTTTGAAAGGACTTAATATTAACTTTTTACTCCTTTCCTCCCCCTCTTCCTTCCTTTTTTCTTTTCTTCTTTTCTTCCCTTTAGTTTCATAGCAAAGGAGCAATATAATGATCTAGATATCTCAACATCCATTTTGAAAGTGAATAAATTGAGGCTTATGAAACTGATATGGTATATTTGATCTCACAAAACTAATAACCTCCCTGCTGGCCTTACTCTTTCCTTATAGACAGTTTGCATCTCCTAGCCGTGCAATCACAGATGGTTGCAGAGTTTGCTGTGATCGGGGAGAAGAGTATCTAGGGTTCAGATTTGGTATGTGGACAATTGAGAGTGTAATTAGGAGAAAAATCATCTCTAAATTCCAGGTGATTCCAGAAAATGACTCTGTGTATAGTCTCCGAAACCCGCCTTTCATGTTCTGCTATTTCTGTGTTGAATGTATCTATTTTCATCTTTGCCAGTATTAGGCAATACAGAAGGGCGAGGACACCCTAGTCACATGAAAGGCAGGTTGCACTTAGGTAAAGTTATACATGCAGGGGAGGGAGCAGAGGGGCACAAGGAACACACACATCAGTGAGGAATCCCTCAGAACAAATAATAAAGTTTTAATTACTGCTCTGGGACATCATCCCTCAAGAACCTAAAATTCAGCCTAAGGCCCTAAAATGAGAAAATTCAGATGATGTGGGGATTTCACTGTGTCTGCCTTCCTCATCTTTATTTTTAATATGTAAATGGGCAGAGTTGGATTATAGCAGTATTGCATTTGTGGTCATGATAAAAGAAGCTTCATTTCACCTCCATTGAATTGTAATTCTTGCACCTAGATATCATGTCTGTTTTGTCTTTATGGTTTTTTTTTTTGTGTGTGTGTGTGTGTGAATATGTAGTGAGGACTGCTATGAAGAGATTATTTCTACACGTCATTATGTGTTCAGAGTATTTTTTTTATCTTCTGGGCTTATGATTGCTTGCTTATTGAGATATTAAAGATAATATCAAAATTTTTAAAAATTAAAAATAACAGTAATAGTAAAATGAAACTATCAGTTATTTAGCTAAAGGGAATTTTGTAACAAAGTAAACTCAAGTACAAATTATGGTTTTGGAAAATGGTCTGACTTTGAGACAGCTGTATAAACTCTCTGATCTTCAGTTTTTTTCATGTTTAAAATGGACATAAATATACTGGAGTTGTTGTGAAGATATGATTTACTATCAGCAAAGTACCTAAGCATTTTTGTCATGTAATAGAGAATTATAATAAGTAACATTTAGGGTGTATGTGTGTGTATGTGTGTTTCTTTTCAATAGAGAAAGATTTTTTCTGGGGGTGGAAAAGTGATTTAATTAACTCTACCGATATCAAAAGTTGCTAACTTTTATTGTGATGTTTTCCAACATAGCATTCCTGCTGAGGTTAGGGCCTGGCCCTCTTTTAGAGCATGACTTTCTGGGAACCCCTAATTTCATATCTTTCTCTTTCTACCCCTTGCATTATCAAAACCAGATCCCAATTATTTGTTCAAAAGGATTTGTAAGGCTAATTCACAGGAAGTGGTAGATTATCATCTACGGTGCAATTTGTAAACTCTGTAAGTGACATTTTTATTTAAAAGTGAGCATTTCTTTACTAGCATATTTCCATAAATCAGTGATGGAGTCTTTAGAAAAATATTTAGGGTCTTCCTGGTAAGCTTTTCTAATATTCTTTCTTAATTAGTAAGAAACACAATTATGATGCTATCTTTATTTTTAGTCCTTCAACTTCTAGTCTTTACGTTGACTTTTTTAACAGTAAGTTTCATTGATTGAGGAACTGATGACCAATGAAATCACAAATTTTGGCTACACTAAACAAATAGGGATTATATGAGTTTGTGAAGGCTCTAAATGGCTGCCAATTATTAGTTAGGTCTAATTATTACTTATGTCTAATAATCCTTCTCTTAAAACACAAGTGTACTTCCAGAAAATTAAACAACATGAAATTTAAATGCTACTGTTAGCTGTAAATTTTTCTTCTGTGTATCAGATACTATGCTAAAATTGCTAGATGTACTTTCTAATGTAATCAAGATAATCCTTTGGATTTAGTATCAATATAGTTGTCACTTAGAACAGGAGAAAATAAGAAGTTTGGAAACTTATCAAGTGACCTAGCAGAAAAATGCTGGAGTCAGAATCATATTTTGGCTGTCCTTGTCCAGAGTTGATGTTTTATCCCCATGCTATAATTCCTTGGAAATCATCCCTTGGAAGTAAAGTATTATCAAAGACTAACATTATCCCTGGTATCTATCAAATCCATCTTCTAAATTTAAGAAACAATTTAATCACACATTGGAGAAAACGGTATCTTCAGTTATACCAAGTTACACATGGATTAAATAACTAGCTTTTGAAAATCCTGAATTATGAGGGAATATTAGATTTTTCTAATTTGGTGTAAAATATGATTTAGATTTCTTCCTGAGACTTGCAGAACAGGAAAGATGAGTCATTTATCCATGTAGTACAAAAAATGCTCACTATCTTTGTCTATGTGATGCTCAAATATCCTGAACTTGGGTAAAGTATAACTTAGCACACATTGTACCTTCTTGGCATCAAGCCATATCAACTATTTTTATTCCTCTTTTCCCCCAAAATGAATTTTTTTATTCTTTTTTTTCCCCTAAATGGAATGTGTTGAGCATTAGACAGTGTTGCTCAGAAAAATTAACTATTAGGGGCTAAATTACTTTGCTTGACTGTATTCTTTGACTTAAATCATGGCTACTCTGAGAGTGAATTTATTCTTAATATGAGCTCAACTTCAGAAAAACAGGAAATAAGAAGCGCCTATTTGAGTTTTATGAGCATCTAATAGTGCATAATTTGTGTTAGGGAATGGAGAAACATAACTAAACAGGATCCCTAGAAGCCCAAAGCCAATTGGAGAGATAAACTAATAAATTTTTACTCACAAACATACACACATACACAACAAGGGAGTATGTTGAAAGGATGGAACTGGTTCAGCAGAGGAGACTTTGATTAACTGCCTTGGTGAATTAAATTAGTGAGAGTTTCAAATAGGATGTCATGTGTGCCTAGTATTTGAAAGACTAAGTAGGAATTTTCTAGGCAGACAATTTGCAAGAAAGCATTTGGCAACAGTAACTTTCTCCTTGTGAGGTCAAATAGAGGTTGCAGAATTTACTCCACTTTTGCTTGCTTGATTGAAATGCTTACATAGAATCAAGAGGTAATTACTAATCCATGGCTTTTGCAACCCCAAATTTACTTTGGTGAATTTGCTTTATATTGCGGGTTATTTTTTTTTTTAACAAAACAGTCTTTATTCTTTTTATCCTTGGGAGGGAGATGTAGCTCTATATATTGTCATAGGAACAAAAGGAAATTTATATCTAGCTGGTTTTCTGTAATTTGAGTTGCAAAGTGACTAGAAATGCTCTTTTAAGGCAACCGTGCATTTAGAAGAACTAAGGAACTATCTTATTTTATTGTCTTTTAAATATAGACAATATTTAAATGTTGAATCAATGTATTTATGTCCCTTTACATGAGCACAGTTCTACAGATATGTGGATGCCTTGCATGAACCCAGACTTTAATTTTTAGCACCATTTTATTACTATAGATACATACATGTTTGTTGTAGGTGCTTGCATATATATTCAGTAATTCCTCAAGTAATTTTGGACAAGTTGTTTACTGTCTTAAAAATAGTATTTGAGTTCCCTTGTGGTGCAGTGGGCTAAGGATCTGGAGTTGTACTGCAGTTGCTCTGGTTGCTGCTGTGGCTCAGATTTGATCCCTGGCCTAGGAACTGCCATATGCTGCAGGTATGACTGAAAAAAGAAGAAAAAAAAAAAGAGAGAGACTTAAACTCTCTTTCATTTGGTAGGGGGATGAGGAGTGCCCATAATTCTTGCCCTGAACACTTAACAATGATTCCTTAAAGAGGATCACATGTATTAAAATGCAATAGTTTACATATATCGAGCACTTACTGTATATGCCTAACTCTGTTTTAGGTGCTTTTGTGTATTATCTCTTTACCTCATTTACCACTTCTGTGAGGATGCTACTCCTGCCCCTGTCCTGCAGATGAGGAAAGATAAACACAGACTGGTGGTTTCAATTGTCCAAGCAAGACCTCCCAGCAGGCAGGTAAGTGGCAGAGACAGGGATGTGATCTCGTCTCTCCAGTGGTGGAGCCTGAGCCATTCACTACTAGCTTTGCAATCTCCTGAGGGTGTGCTATCTTGTCAACTGAGAAACTCACCGTGGATGTCTTTTGCTGTAATCATAGGCACTCATAAACATCACCGAAATGATTCCTATTTTCAGCAGGACTTATTGACTGTTGTTTGGAGGGCCTGGAAAGGGGCTCTGCAGCCTCTCTTTCTTTCTCTTCGTGATGAAAACAGGACGGTGACTTAACTTTTCTCTCTTCTTTCCAGACCCACCCCCAATTTATCCTTGGACTTCATATTTTAGATCATTTCATTTACCAGTTCACTGAGTTATTTTATTTGAAAAGCCCCGACTTAAAGCAAAATATAATAGCGCTCTCTAAAATGTATTGCATGCAAATTAATTCTATTTGAAAAATCATGTATTGCATAAAGTAGTCTTTGTAGCAACTTGTTTCTTAAATGTCTTCTGGATAAGATTCCTCATTTCATTAGGAGACAGTTTGTTTCCTTGATCTCAGCTTTCCACTGGACTTGGAGTTCCCATTGTGGCTCAGTGGATTAGGAACCTGATTAGTATCCATGAGGACATGGGTTTCATCCCTGGCCTTTCTCAGAGGGTTAAGAATCCAGCATTGCTGCAAACTGGGGCATAGATCACAGCAGTGGCTCACATCCAGTGTTACCATGCCTGTGGCTTAGGCTGGCAGCTGTGGCTCCAATTTGATCCCTAAGCCGGGAAATTCCATGTGCTGCATGTGCAGCCCTAGAAAGAAAAGGAAAAAACAAAAACAAAATTACAAAAAACTTTCTACTGGACTGTAAGATTTATGAGAGTGTCAAAATGTCTGCTGTGTTTATCAGAGCAGGCCCAGAATCTGGTGCATGCTAGATGATCAAAAACAGTTTATGGAAGGAAGAAAGAAAGAAAAAAGAAAGGGAAAAAAAAGAATGAACAAATGAATGGGTGAATGGCTGGCAGCTTCTTCTTGCTTTATAGCTGTGCTCTCCTCTGGGACTCTTCATCATCCCATATTTTTCTGACTCCCTGCTTTTATTCTGCTATAAGTCAGTTAACCAAAACTACTAACTGTGCATAAACTAAGAGTAAGTGGGCGCAGGGTGAGGGCTAAGGAGCTCTCAGTGAATAGCCCTAGTAATGTTAATTTGTCTAGATCCTTCCAATAATATTGCTTTTATTAGAGAAGTAAATTCTGGATAAAAGTAGGAACACTGCATATTATTAAGGCTATTAATTATGTTTTCTTTTTTTTAAATAACAGTGAATTTTCTTTCATTTATAGGTGTTCAAAGATCATCACAAGTCAATGTGATAGATTTTGTGTCCCAAACCCACGTGCATCCTCCCACCCCACAGATTGTCTTATTTGAAAAACCAAGGTTTTCCAAAATCTGTGAGTCATTGTCTGTTCTTCAAAGTTCATTGTGTCTCTTTAGTTTCCACATGTAAGCAGTAGCATTGGGTGTTCCTGTCTAATTGTCTGACTGGTTTCACTTTGCATGATAATTTCTAGGTCCATCCATGTTGCTGTAAATGTTGTTATTTTGTTCCTTTTAATGGCTGAGTAATATTCCATTGTGTGTATGTACCATATCTTCCCTATCCACTCCACTGTTGACCTGGCTTCTTCCCTTTCTAGCTGCTTTAGATGTAAAGTTAGATTGTTTATGTGAGCTTTTTCTTCTTTCCTGAGGTAGGCTTGTATTGCTATAAACTTTCCTCTTAGAACTGCTTTTGCTGCATCCCAGAGGTTTTGGAGTTTTGTATCTTTGTTGTCATTTGCTTCGAGGTATTTTTTAATTTCCTCTTTGATTTTTTCAGTGATCCATTGGTTGTTTAGTATCGTGTTGTTTAGTCTCCATGTGTTTGTATTTTTTGCCATTTTTTTCTTGTTGTTGATTTCCAGTCATATAGCATTGTGGTCAGAGAAGGTGCTTGATATGATTTCAATTTTCTTAAAGTTACTGAGGCTTGATTTATAGCCCAGGATGTGATCAATCTTAGAGAATGTTCCATGCGCACTTGAGAAAAATGTGTATTCTGTTGCTTTTGGATAGAATGTCCTATAAATATCTATTAAGTCTGTCTGATCTAATGCTTCATTCAGGGCCTGTGCTTCCTTATTGATTTTCTGTCTGATGACCTGTCCATTGCCGTAAGTGGAGTGTTAAAGAACTCCACTATGATTGTGTTATTGTTGATTTCTCCTTTGAAGGTTGTTAGCAGTTGCCTTATATATTGTGGTGATCCTATGTTGGGTGCATAGATATTTAAAATTGTTATATCTTCTCCTTGGATTGATCCTTTGATCATTATGTAGTGCCCTTCCTTGTCTCTTAAAATGTTCTTCATTTTAAAGTCTATTTTGTCTGATAGGAGTATTGCTACTAGAACTTTCAGTTGATGCCCGTTTGCATGGAATATTTTCTACCATCCTCTCACTTTCAATTTGTATGTGTCTCTAGAAGTGAAGTGGGTCTCTTGAATACACATATATATGTGTCTTCTTTTTGTATCCATTTGGCTAGTCTATGTCTTTTGGTTGGGGCTTTCTGTCTATTAACATTTAAGCTAATTACTGATATATATGTTCTTATTGCCATTGTATTAACTGGGGTTTTTATTGCTCTTTTTTTTACTCTGTAGTTTTGATATAGGAGTCTATATACAAATGAGATTAAGTTGTTGGTTTCTTAATTGCAAGTGCATCTCCAGTGACCTGCATTTGTGCTCTCTTCTCATGATTTCTGATTTTGGTAGCATAATTGTGCATGGATGATTTAGTATCTTTATATATGCCTTTCCTTGTGACCCTTGTCATTTGCGGTGTTTTTCTTTCTGGTTGTGGCCTTTTCTTTTCTGCCTAGAGAAGTTCCTTTAGGATTTGTTGTAAAGCTAGTTTAGTGTTGCAGAAATCTCTTAGCTTTTTCTTATCTGTAAAGGTTTTGATCTCTCCTTCAAATCTGAATGAGAGCCTTGCTGGGTAAAGTAATCTTGGTTGGAAGTTCTTCCCTTTCATTGAACATTAAGTATATCATGCCACTCCCTTCTGGCCTGCAGAGTTTCAGATGAAAACTCTGCTGATAACCTTATCGGGGTTCCCTTGTATGTCATTTGTTTCTTTCCCCTAGCTGCTTTCAATATTTTCTCTTTGTTTCTAATTTTGGTCATTTTGATTAATATGTGTCTCAGGGTATTCCTTCTTGGTTTTATTTTATATGGTACTCTCTGTGCTTCCTGAATTTGAGTGAGTGGTTCCATTCCCATATTAGGGAAGTTTTCGACTATTATCTCTTCAAATATTTTTTCTGTCCCCTTCTCTCACTCTTCTCCCTCTGGCACCCCTTTAATACGGATGCTGGTGCCTTTAACATTATCCCAGAATTCTCTGAGACTCAGCTCATTTCCTGTCAAGCTTTTATGTCTTTTCTCTTCTGCATTAGTGATTTCCACTAATCTGTCCTCCACCTCACTGATTCGTTCTTCTGCCTCCTGTATTCTACTGTTGGCTGCTTCTAATGAATTTTTTTATTTCAGATATTGTATTTTGCATCTCTTCTTGTTTAATTTTTACAGCTTGTATTTCTTTGCTCAGTGTTCCTGTAAATTATCAGTCTTTGCCTCCAGTCTATTTCCAATGCCTTGCATCATCTTCAGCATCAACAGTCTAAAGTCTCTTTCTGGGAGGCTCATAATCTCATCACTGAGGTGTTTTTCTGGGATTTTGTCTTTCTCCCTTATCTGAGTTATAGTTTTCTGTCTTTTCATTTTTATAGGTTTTTTGTGTGGTGAACTTTTTCTAGACAATAGATTTGTAGCCTCTCTTAGTTCTGGTGTTTGCCTCCCCTGTAGCTAAAATTGGTATGGAGGGGGCTTGCTGTAGGCTTCCCAATGGGAAGGACTGGTGCCTGCCCAGTGGTAGGTAGGGTTGGTTCTTATCCCTCTGGTGGATGGGGCTTTGTCTCTGGATGAGATTAGAGGCTGGCTGTGTGTCTGAGGGGTCTTTAGTCAGCCTGTTTACTGATGGGTCGGGCTCTTATCCCACCTGGATTATTGTTTGGTCTGGGGCTTCTCAGTGCTGATGGGAGGGACCATATTTTCCCAGAAATGGCCACCTCCAGAGAAATGCAGGCTGATGAATGTTCCCGAGAGCTTCACCTCCAATGCCCTTCTCCCACAACAAGCTACAGTCATCCCTGTTTTCCCAGGAGATCCTCCAAGAATTACAGTCAGGTTCCACCCAGATTCTTATGGAGACTGGGACCCAGTGCATGTGAAAGTCTGTGTGTGCCTTTCAAGAATGGGGTCTCCGTTTCCCCCAGTCCTGTAGAGCTCCTGCACACAAGCCCCACTGGCTTTCAATGCCAGATGCTCCAGGGGCTCTTTCTCCCTGTGCCAGGTCACCAGGTGTGGGGTTTTGACATGGGGCTCAGAACTGTCAGTGCTGTATCTGAGTCTCTGTGATACAGTTACTTTCCAGTCTGTAGGGCTTCCCACCCAGGAGCTATGGGGTTGCTTTTGTCATGTAATCACCCCTCCTACCTCTTGATGTGGTCTCCTCTTTGTCTTCTGGAGTAGCATATCTTTTTTGGAAGTTTATGATCCATTTGGTTGAAGGCTGCTCAGCATTTTGTTGTAGTTGTGTTGTTTTTTGGGAGAGAAGTTGAGCTCCAGTCCTTCTTTTTAACCATCTTAATCCAATCTCTAATTATAAGTGTTATTTGTGGATTATTTCCTGCATGTAAAAATTGTCTTAAATTCCTTATACGCATTATTTAATATAATCCTCAAAAACTGGGCTCTTTTTTCTCATTTTATGTATAATAAAGCTGTCCAAGACCTTACTGCATGAAAGTGGTGAAGCTGGGAGAATTAACATCTAGTGTGACCCATGGCTGGGTTTGGAACTGGTGTGCACAGTTTTTGTTTTTCATAGTATCAGGGTGTCTAAACACTAGAAAGTTGCATCAGGGTGATACAAAAGAAGGGCAGGCTGCCATTCTCACCCTGAATTGTAGGTTAGTGGGTAGCATATGAAACAGTGCCCTTTATTGCCATTTACCTGCTTGCTACATCGTACCATTTTTAGGTGTAGAACACAGACATAATTAGGTCTTTTTGAAGAGATAAGCATGAGTAAAGCCTTGAAGAATAGATATGGCTTGGAAAGATTATGAACAGCCAAAAGAGATAAAAGGCTTTAGATAAAAGTCTTAATCATATCCCTTAAGTAGATGCGTTTAACTTAATTAGTATTTGAATCTGAATATTTTTTGGAATACTCCCTTCAAAAGCAGAAGAAAAACTTTCTGTAAAAATTAAACAAGAAGAGATGCTGTAAAACAAGCTGTAAAAGAATTAAACAAGAAGAGATGCTGTAAAACAAGCTGTAAAAATTAAACAAGATGCTGTAAAAGAAGCTGTAAAAAAATAAAAGAAGAGATGCTGTAAAACAAGCTGTAAAAATTAAACAAGAAGAGATGCAAAATACAATAACTGAAATAAAAATTTCATTAGAAGCAGCCAACAGTAGAATACAGGAGGCAGAAGAGCGAATCAGCGAGGTGGAGGACAAATTAGTGGAAATCACTAATGCAGAAGAGAAGAGAGATAAAAGATTGAAAGGAAATGAGCTGAGTCTCAGAGAACTCTGGGATAATGTTAAACACAACAGCATCTGTATTATAGGGGTGCCAGAGGGATAAGAGAGAGAGAAGGGGACAGAAAATATATTCAAAGAGATAATAGCTGAAAACTTTCCTAATATGGTAAAGGAACCACTCACTCAAATTCAGGAAGCACAGAGAGTACCATATAAAATAAACTCCAGGAGGAACACACCGAGACACATATTAATCAAAATGACCAAAATTAGAAACAAAGAGAAAATACTGAAAGCAGCTAGGGAAAAGAAACAAATGACATACAAGGGAACCCTGATAAGGTTATCAGCAGATTTTTCATCTGAAACTCTGCAGGCCAGAAGAGACTGGCATGATATACTAAGTGTGATGAAAGGGAAAAACTTCCAACCAAGATTACTTTACCCAGCAAGGCTCTCATTCAGATTTGAAGGAGAGATCGAGATCAAAACCTTTACAGATAAGCAAAAGCTAAGAGATTTCTGCAACACTAAACCAGCTTTAACAAATCCTAAAGGAACTTCTCTAGGCAGAAAAGAAAAGGCCACAACCAGAAACAAAAACACCACAAAATACAAGGTTCACCAGTAAAGGCATATATACAGTAAAGATACTAAATTATTCATGCACAATTATGCTACCAAAATGAGAAATCATTAGAGAGCACAAATGCAGGTCACTGGAGAAGCACGTTCAATTAAGAAACCAACAACTTAATACAATCTCATTTATATATAGACTCCTATATCAAAGGACTTGGACAATTTTATAACTTCTGTGTTAGGGAATCGGGGTAACAATGGGATAAGCTGGGGAATCTCAGACTCTAATTATTGCAAGTATCCTCTCTAAGACAGTGATTGAAAGCTGGGACTTTAGCTTAAATTCCTCCCCTGGAAGAAGACCACACATAAGACTAAATGTAAGAGGTTTATCCAAGTCCCACTAAGAAATGCACACCATCTGTATGCCCTGAAGCCTCCATGTAGTAGCCAGAGTCTACTTGGATGTTTCTACATTGGTTTCCCCAAAGGTCACTCTGTGGATGAATATGTGATAGGACTTCAGGAAGCAAAGAGGAATACTCCTAGAATGCATAAGTTATAAATCCATACTCCCCAAGTATTAAATTCTTACATCATTAAATTGGTGCCAGATCTTGAGCCACATTTCAGCTTCACCATCAAAGCTTCCTGCTGGAGACCCACAGGAAAGTGGAAAAGTCCCATGGTTTCCAGTCTTTTTGCTTTTTTGTTCACTGTGTTTCCTCCTTCTGGCATTCTCTGCCTCATTTGCTTCCCTCTGTAATTTCTGGGCCTTTTTCAGAAACAACTCATATGCTACTCCTCCATAACACTTCCCCGGTCTCCCAGGAGGAAATGCACATTTTCAAGCCTGAGTTACCACAGCACTGTGTCTGCAATTACCTTTCAGTGTTTATCATTATTTTTCCTAAAATATAGATTATTTTCATTTATTTTATCTCCTTATAAATATCAAATGTCAACTCAGTGAAGTTAAGACATATACATGTAAGTATATATATCATAATTTTATATATGTGTATATATAATTATATATAATGTGCATAGATATGTGTGTGTTATATATATAAATAATTAATAAGCACTGATTAAAATAATCTTAGGTGAGGTCGTATAGCTTGGAGAAAGTGGAGAGTGCCAAATTTAATCTCAACTTTTTCTCACTCTGCCATCTTCCATCGTAATCACTTTGGTATCAGTTTTTGCCTTTCATACCTCCTAGTACAGTGATTACCAGCTCTACCAGTTAAAGGAGACACCAGTTCACAAGATTTTTGCAGCCTATTATAGAGAATATGATTGAAATGTTTACCTTTGTTATAATTTCATTACTGGATGAAGTTTTTGGTGTGTGAAAGAGTATTTAGGTCTTTTCAAACCTCGGACATTTATCACTTATTTGAACAAACTAATGGGGTAGATGAGGTGTAAGTAATCACCCTTATTTTATTGTTGAAGAAACTGAAGTACTGAGATGTTAAGGGATTTATTGGACATGACTGTTTGTGGGACTGGGACTCAGACAAAAGTGATCTGACTTCTATCCATTTTTCTCTTTTCATTATAAGTTGAATTGTGCTCTTTGACCACCAATTACATGTAAAAATTAGTATCCTCACTTAATTGCATCACAGTGACAGGGAGATTATGGATAGTTAAGAGATAAAGGAAGGAAAAATTAGAAGTAACATTTATTAACTATCTTTTAAGCAAAAAATTCTTTCCAGAGATTATAACATATCCTTGTAAAAATGCTAAAAAGTAACCATTATTATTTCCATATAGTAGATGGAGAAATGTGGGCTTACCCAAAGTCATACAGGAAGAAACAAAATCTAGGTGAGGGCTTCTTTCTAAATCTCCCAAAGGCCAAATACTTGTAGTTTGTCAGAGTGCAAAGTACAGCCCACTTCATCACCACTGCTTAACTTTGACAGGTTTGTTCACCTTTCTGAGTTTTAGCTTTTTTTTTTGTCTTTTTGCCTTTTATGTAGAACCACACCCACAGCATATGGAGATTTCCAGGCTAGGGGTCTAACAGGAGCTGTAGCTGCCAGCCTTCGCCACAGCCACAGCAACACGGGATCCAAGCTGCATCTGCAACCTACACCACAGCTCAGGACAACGCCGGATCCTTAACCCACTGAACAAGGTCAGGGATTGAACCTGAAACCTCATGGTTCCTAGTCAGATTTGTTAACCACTGAGCCATGAAGGGAACTTCTCTGAGCTTTAGTTTTATCTTTTTAAAAATGGGGCTAATGCATATCTATGTTGATTGTTTTAAGGACCTAAAAGATTAAAGTGCTTTATTTATTGCCTGGATGCAACAATCAATTAAAAATGAACAAAAAAGGTAGTCCTCTAACAGCAAGGTCACTGATTAGAGATATATAAGTGGGATTTTCAAAGATTTTTATTCTAAAGCAACTACTTTTTCAACTATAACATATACTACTTGGTTTGGGGCTAATGAGAAAGGAAAGCCCATTTTTCTTATTTTTCACACAGCACATAGATATACACATTGGCTTAAAAAAATACAAAACTGGGAATTCCCATCATGGCTCAGTAAGCATGAGGATGCATGTTCAATCCCTGGCCTCTCTCAGTGGGTTAAGGATCTAGCTTTGCTGTGAGCTGTGGTGCAGTTCACAGACTTGGCTGGATCTGGTACTGCTGTGACTCTGGTGCAGGCCAGCAGCTAGAACTCCTATTCGACCCCTAGCCCAGGAACCTCCATATGCCATGAGTACAGCCCTAAAAAGAAAAAAAAAAACCTGAAAGCTAAATCTTTGGACTGTTGATGCCAACTCTACATCTGTCTATTAATGCCAACTCTACATCTGTCTATTAATGCCTGTAATTTCTCTATAATGTGAAACTAGAGATATTTCTGAAATTCATGACATGACTGGGCAATTTCAAACCAAGTAAATTTCAACTCTTATTAATGACATCAATTACAAAGCCTGGAAACCCTCTTTGGTGTCTCTCATGAGGAGCGGGGATGCTCTTACACTTTAGGGAAACCATTGTGTTTCCCTGACTTTTGGCTGTATTGCCTTGGAGGAAGGGCTGAAATAAAAACATTATTTGCAAGTATTTGAAGCAGATGGTGTGATGTTATTTCCACATATCTGTGAACAACATAGCTTTCCCCAGATCTCAATCTGTTGCCTTTTCCTTCTGCTGATACCTAGCACTCTGTTTTTTTAATTCAAGATTTGTACCCTTGCAACATGCAAAGAGGAGTTATAACTTCTTCTACTCTAAGTCATTGATACATCAGGATTGATAAAATTATTCTTTGATAAGGTCCTTGGATTATTGTGGAAAGCATGAAGACCCCTAGCCCCCACAGAAAAGGCTAGGTTTTAATACTAGAAGAGAGGGAGAGAAAGGCATAAGGAAAAGTAGGGATGGGACCAGGACAACGAATCCTATAGATACTACAATCTTGTTAAAATTAGTCTTAGATATTGATCCAAACTATATCCTAGGGCTTCCTTGAAGGCTAAAATATGTTGTTATGGGAAGTTGATTCAATTGAGATGAACACCAATTTTGAATATTAGGCAAAAGAGACCAAAGGGATTCAGTGACTACTAGGTGAAACTAGTGACTTGCCAGAAGTGAAAACTGAGAACAGAATAAAGGGTATTTTCAATACTCATAGGCTAGTCAGCCAGCTCTAGTTCTTATTTTTGGGCTTTGCATATCTCTTGATTTTATTGGTGGCAGCAGTTTCACAGAGAACACAAAGTAACAGGAAGCACAACAAAATCCTTGTTGTTGGCACATATATGTCTTATGTTTTTTATATCCTCTCTTACCTGACACACATCTAGCATTTATAAGTTTTTGCTGAGTATATGAGTAGATGGATCCTGGATGAGTTAAGTCATCCTTCATACCAGCCCTGTTCCCCATGTATTTAACTACACTTTCTCTAACTTCCTTTCATACCTGAGAAATTTTCAACATTTGGATCTAACATTCCTCGTGACCCTGAAAAAATATGCTCACAGTGATTGGCAATTTATTTCCCCTCTCAAGTCCCATCTCCATTTCTAATCAATATGTGAGCCAATTTTAAAATAAAAAAAGAATGCATCTGGATTAGCATGACCTTCAAAAATATTAATTTATATTTGCCTCAGATAATAAAGTTAAAATTTGTACTGAAAACTCTTCAGTATTTAAGATTGACCTGGAGGATATTATGCTTAATGAAATAAGTCAGACAGAAAAACAAATACTGTATGCTATCACTTTTGTGGACTCTAAAAAATAAACTGGTAAAGAAAACAAAAACTATTATGTATAAAATAAATAAGGTGTAAGGATATATTGTACAGCACAGGGAATATTGCTAATATTTTGTAATAACTATAAATGGTTTGTAACATTTAAAAACTTTCAATCACTATGTTGTACACTTGAAACATACGTAAAATGGTACATCAACTGTACTTCAATTTAAAAAGAAAAAACTTAAGATTGAGTCAGCAATTAGTTGGTAACTCAATTAGCGTTTATTGGAAAGTTATTTGTATTCTCTCTCTTCTGCCACTAACCTCTACCATTATCATTTACCTGTGATAATACAAGATTTTCTATTTTTGTTATCATTGTGGTTTTTTTCCAATTAATTTTTTGAAAGCAGCTTTCACATCCTTGTTCCGTAAACTGTAGATCAAGGGATTCAACATGGAGATGATAATAGTGTAGAACACGGAGGCCCACTTGCCTCGATCCAGGGAGTAGCTGGATGTTGGCCTCAGGTACATAAACATGACTGAGCCATAAAAAAGTGAGATGCCATTGAGGTGAGATCCACAGGTGGAGAAAGCCTTCAGGCGGCCTTCAGCTGAGTGCATCCTGATAATTGCAATGAGGATGCAGGCATAAGAAATAAAGATGATGAGGATGGAATGAAAGTGGTTTCATCAAAAGATGAATTCGATGAAACCACACAGACTAAAGAGCAAAATCTCACTGATGTGGGTATCTGAGCAAGAAAGGGCTAAGAGTGGTGGGATTTCGCAGAAGAAGTGGTCGATGATATTGTAACCACAGTAACTCAAACTGAAGGTGAGGGAAGTGTGGGCTGCTAAACTCATGAGACCAGCCAGGCAAGAACCCAGCATGAGAGTCAAGCAGACTCTCTTGGACATGAGAGTGCTATAGTGGAGGGGTCGACAGAGGGCCACAAAGCAGTCATAGGCCATGGCAGCCAGGATGTAGCACTCAGCATCCACAAAACCTACAAAGAAAGCAAACTGGGTGGCACAGCTGGAGAAGGAGATAACTTTGTGCTTTGTTAGGAAGTCAACCAGCATCATGGGGGCAATTGCTGAGGAGTAACCCAGGTCAACAAAGGAGAGGTTGCAGAGGAAAAAATACATGGGTGTGTGCAGCTGAGTGTCTGTTATGATCAGGATAATCATACCCACATTTCCCGCTACGTTGACCAAGTAGACTAAGAGGAAAACCACAAAGAAGATGATCTGCAGCTGAGGGTCTTAAGTAACTCAGTCACCATTGAGTGGTTTTCTTTATCCATATTTTCAATTTTATGTGTGCTTAGATTTGGCTTATTGTTTGTGGTGATTCTTAAAAATCCTCCCAGTAATTAGATTCAATGACTGACTGATAGGGAAACTCAGATGACACTGGTGAAGATGAGGGTCACATGTCTTGTCCAGGAATCCAGCAGAAATAGGAGAAGTTGTTGGAGTTTCATCAAAGGCCTTGGTGCTCTGAGATTATTTATTACATGGTACCAAAGGTTTGAACTGGTCTGTGCAATTATCTGCTGAATTAATTAGTAATGAAGTGCAGTCTTTAATGTCCGTTCTTCTTTCTGAAACAAAGCAGATAATGAATAAACATTTACCCTCTTGGCACATAGGCACAAAAAGAAAAATAAACGTGTAACAGATGTGTAACACATCTCGACATGTAACATCTCTCTCTCTCACATGCACACACAGACACACACACACATACACAAAAAGTGCAATACTTGGAGAAGAGGGTGAGCAATATTAGAATGAGTAGTGAATAACAATTTTTAAAAAGACAAGAGTTACTGAATGTTAACTATAGGCCAGAATTTTCAGCACTTCCACACATTACATAATTTCATCCTCACATAGCTCTATGAAGTAGGTACCAACATTATCTATATCTTATATCTGAAAAGAACAGGGCTAGATGTTAAATAACTTCCATAAAGTTAACAGACCGTAAGTAGTGGATATGGATGGGTCTGACTCTAGAGTCCTCTTCACTTTATTGTCTTCTGTGTAGATGTGATTTGGTGGAGGTTACATATCCTTCTGTGCCTGCTTTTCTTTCTCCTGTCTTGCCTATTCTGCCTGGACTCAGAATTAGCCCTTTGGTTTCCCTGAGCTTTAGAAGCACTGAGAAGTTTGGTATGGAATATAATCAGGATGAAGGCACAGCTGTGTCTTTAGACAGTTCTATCACCTAGCCAACAGATTGTCTCACAGCTCAGTTCAGAGTTAAGATTCAAGGATCTTTCTCACAGAGAAACAGAGAAAGTGTTACCCAACTCTGTGGGCACACAGGAGCATGCCTTTGGTCGACTTCTGTCTCTTTGGTTGGATAGGTATTAAATCCACTGAAGAATTGTAAGAAGGAAGTGGGCAAAACCATAGCAAATCCAACCAAAGCATGAAGTAATTTAGAAATAGGTAGCATCCTCTACCTAAACCTGAAAGGAGAAGTCAGACTTTATTTACTGTAACTGGTTTACTGCTTAAGAAAGATAAGAAATCAGAAAGCAGAAAGAGTGCATCTTTCATGGGGCTGTGGACATTCATAACATATTATCTTAAATTGTAGGGTGGTTGAAAGTAGAGCTCCATCTTCCAGTTTATGCACAGAACACACTCAACTGTAGCAAAGAAGAGGTTCTAAAAAAAAACTATCAATATTTTAAATTTGTAAAAAGTATATAAAAATAAAATAACTTTTACTTTCAAGTTTATAATTTGAAAGTAATTGTATTTACTACTATTGAACTCAACCGTAATACGTTGTAAATGTGTGCATTGTTTCATACATTAGGTCAATTAGGAAACAGAATGAAAAAATTAATCTTGGAGAAATTATTTAAAAAATATAATTTTCATAAGAATGTGTATCCACAATATAGAAAAATACCCTTTAAAATTTAATAGTAAGAAAACAACCCAAAAGACAGACACTTTGCCAAAGATATATATGAATGACAAATAAGTGTATGAAAATGATCAAATAACTCGTATTATGGGCATACAAATTAAAAGCACAAAGCGATATTACCACACATCTATTAGAATAGTTAAAGTGAAATAGATGAGCTATGTTGAGTGTTGACAAGGAAGTGGAGGAACTAGAAATTTCATCACTGTTGGTGGGAAGGCAACAACCAATTTGCAATATACACTGGCAGCATACAATTAAACATACAAATATTTACTGCATGATCCAGCAATTCCAAAAAAAAAACCTGGGAATAACCTAAATGCCCATTCATGTGCGACAGGATAAATAAGTTTTAATATGTCCATAAAATGGAATTCTGCTCAACAATTAAAAACAACAAGCTGCTGATACTTGCAATGTGATGTATGAAACTCAAAGTATTTAAGCAGAGAAAAAACAACCAGATAAAAAGAGTAATACCTTATGATTTTACTTGTAAAAATTTAGAAACTATGTGTTAATTGATAGTGTGTCTAGTGATGAGATATTGACTGGGGACAGGTGTGTGTGAAGAGGAGAAGGAAGGAGGGACTAGCAGTGGACATAAGAAATTTTGGGGGGTGATGTATTAGTTTGTTATGTTGATTGGGATGATGGTTGAGTGGTGTATATATATATACATATATAAACATATTACATTTTATACTTTACATATATAGAATTTATTGTACATCACTTATACATCAATAAAGCTGTTAAAAAAGAACAAATGCACTGCTCTATTTCACTGCATTCTCACAACATATGAATGCATATGTGATGTTATGTTACATTAATAAGGAAATAAAAACTTAGGTTGATGTGACTGGCAAAGTCTCAGTGAGTTAGTTCCAGAATCATCGATTGAATAAGGAGCTGCCAATTTCAACTATACTGCTGTCTTCATCTGCCCCCCCATGTGCCCACTGCTTCATATAGGAATATAAAAATAACCCACCATGAAAATAACATAAAGATCTATTGTAGCCCCTCCCTTTCTCAGCTTGCTCTTCCACTTTAGCAAGAGAGAAAATAATCCTGTTGTTGACCCTGGGAGGACTCAGCCCAACCTCACAATTTTGTAAGTGGGGAAACAGACATTGGGCTTGAAAATGCAAGGGTGATACTCAACTGCAGCGTTCAGAGGGGTGTGAGATGTCTGGTAAGAACACAGCATGGGAGTCAGGACTGATCTGCGTCTGGGTACGTGCTGGGCAACTCATTTCACTCAACTGGAAAATGTGCTTAGAAAATCATTCTTTCCTCCTTTATAGATTCAGTGTTCCAGTTAAATAAGTAAATATATGAGAAGGTGTCTCACTGATCATCAAAGACCTTGCATGTTCTCAGTTATAGTGAACAGACAAATGGCACGTTTTGCCACTTTCTGCTATTGGTGGCTAGCACTCAACTTATCTTCTTGGCGTCTTGGTTTTTCGTTTTTAAAATGAGATTAATAACTTTGTGCCAAGATAGAATATACACACATATATAGTCTCTCTCTCTCTGGAGTTGAGTTCAGTGACTGTTATGAGCTAATTGCATAATGCATTTGGCAGTTGTGTGTAAATAAAGATGATTTACCTCAATAGATGAGCATATATTCAAAACTCCCAGAAAAAAAAAAAAAGACTCAATGCTTAGTCCATAAAGGTGATGTATTATGGACTGCCTTAATATTTAGGGAAGGTGTGATTTTAATGGTACAACATTTCTATTGAGTAGTAAAGCAAGTGGAGATGAGGCTATAAAATCAGGGCTGATGAAAACAAAAGCAAAGAAAATCTCTATATTTTTCTTTTTAGTCTCTTGTAACTATTGATCTGGCTCTTGAAATGGCAGAATAATGAGTAAATAAGAATATTCCATAATTAACAATAAATTCCAGTATTTAAATAATACCAGCATAAGTGTTGTCTTCCAGAAGCAAATTAAAGTCAAATATATTTTATATTTCTATGTATCACCTGTTTGTGCTATTTATATGTAAAGAATTCTGGGGTAAGACCGTGGAATCCTGGTTGTGGTGCATTTTCCCAACAAATTAATTGTTTGAACTTGATGAATTTCCGTGTGAGGACAGCTTCCTTATCTCTGAAATGAATGGGGCAGAGAATGCAAACTCAGCTTTTTTTGAAATCTGAGTTAGAGTGAGACACCTAAAAGTCAAACAAATGGTCTAGGTCTCTTTTTGAAATTTTAAGAGGGGATGAACCTGGGGCCAAGGAAATCCAAGCCCAAAGGCACACTGGGTTGTATAATGCTCCATTCCCAATGGGCCATATCTCTTTCTCTTTCTGTCCCAAATTCTCACCTGTCTTTTACTTTCTGGGGCCAAGTTGAATGTTTCCTCTTCTCTTACTGGGTTATACTGGACAAACACTCTGAGGATAATCCGCAGATGGTCAGTCACTCTAGTAGTTGTCTCTGAGGCTCTTGCTCAGCCCACCTTTGCCTCTGTCTTCAGGAAATATTTGTTTCAGGATCACAAATTATCCCCAGAGAAAATGTGATGAATTAACTTCTGCACTCACAGGAGACCTAACAATTTGATGAACTGTCATCCCTAAGGTGTTTCAGTCTATTTCTTCAACTTTAATGATAAAAGATGGAAACACAGGGGAATTCTTTTCTGCCCCTCTAGTTCTGATGGTTGAGTCAATAATGAGTGCTGTGCATGCACTTTTCTTTCTTTCTTTCTTTATTTTTTTTAACAAGCCCAATGCTGTCTTGCTGGTGTGATTTTGATGACCATTTAGAAAGGTCTGTTTGTTAATGCCTGAAATGCTTTCAAAGAGGATGCTACTTTCAATGTTATATGGAGTGACCATATTTACACTCTATTTTACTCTGAGAGAATCTACAGTAAAAGACTAAATTTAAAGTAACAAAAAGCCAAATCTAAATAAAATATATGTATCTGAAACTTAACAAAATTAATGAGGTTGATCTTTTTTGAGAGCCTAGTTTGGTGGATAGGAAAAGGAACAAATGAGACTCTAGGAAACTAATAATTTTTGCTTAAAAATGTTTATTTGCAAGAGACTCTTCAGGGTAATTTCTATATGTGATCAACTGGTTCTTCTGTTGATAATATTATTGCCCCTGCTTCAGATGAAGTGAATGACTACTGGTATATAAGTAAAGTGGGTGAGTGAGGATTGTTTCACTTTTCCAGGAAGCACAATTAGTAGTTACAGAATGAAAACACTCATCTATTTGAGTCTGAGAAGGTTGCCATTCATAGGTCAAAGATTCCTACTCCAGAAAGAGATCTACAGCAGCTCACCAAACATTGTTGTTTCTCATATCATGACATATATTTGTAAGCAAAATAGGGTGAAAGACAAGATTCAAATGTCAAAAACATGATTAAAGAGTTCCTGCTGTGGCATGATGGGATCAGCATATCTCCGTAGCATCAGAACACAAGTTGATCCCCAGCCCAGCACAGTGGGTTAAAAGATCTGGCATCGCCACAACTGCAGTGCAGGTCATAGCTGTGGCTCAGATCTGATCCCTGGCTAGGGAGCTCCAGAGGCCATGGGGGTGGCCAAAAAAAAAAAAAAAAAAAGAATGAAAAATGATTAAGTTGGTAAAAACCATGTGCTTTACTTTTTTAATTTCAAGAGATAGCATAAAAATTGTTTCAGCTTTTCCATCATATAAAGTAAAAGGCAAATCAGCAGCTGTAAGGGTCTTACTGCCTACACTGCCTGCATTTTTTTTAATGTATTATAGTTGATTTACAATGTTCTGTCAATTTCTGCTGTAGAGCAAAGCGACCCAGTTTTATACACACTCACACACACACTCTTTTTCTCATATTATCTTCTATTATGTTCTATCCCAAGTGACTGGATAAAGTTTCCTTGCTATACTGCCGGACCTCACTGCTTATCCATTCTAAATGTGGTATTTGCATCTACCAATCCCAAATTCCCAGTCCATCCCACTCCCTCTCTCTTGGTAACCACAAATTTTCTCTTCATGTCTGTGAATCTATTCCTGTTCTTAGGCTCATCTGTGCCATATTTTAGATTCCACATATGTGATACCATATGGTATTTGTCTTTCTCTTTCTGGCTTTCTTCCCATAGTATGAGAATCTCTAATTCCATCCATGTTGCTACAAAGGCATTATTTTGTTATTTTTCATAGCTGAATAGTATTCCATTGTTGCATTCATCTGTCAATAGACATTTAGGTTGTTTCCATGTCTTGGCTGTTATGAATAGAGCTGCAATGAACATAGGGATACATCCATCTCTTTGAATAAAAATTTTGTCCAGATATATGCCCAGGAGTGGGATTGCTGGATCATATGGTAGTTCTGTATTTACTTTTCTGAGGAAACTCCATACTGTTTTCCACAGTGGTTGTACAATTTATATTCCCACCAACAGTGCAGGAAAAGCCTCTCAATTTGGAAATGCTGTTTGATCTGAGAAGAATTTGCATCCTAGAATAAAAAAAGATTCAAAAATAAAATTAAGAAGCTAACAAATTATTTGCATATCTTTTTTTACCTTTGTATAATTAAAGAATACTTGATTTAAAATGTGCCAATTTCTGATGTAATATCTTTTCAGTTTCTTCACTTTCAGCCTATGTGTGTCCTTAAAGAGCTTTTAGACAGTATATAGTTGAATATTGTCTTTAAATCTAGCTTCTTTAATTTTATTCTTAAATCTCATTTACAATGAAGAGTTAATTTCTAATAACATTTACATATTCTCTTACTAATAATATTTGTTTTCAAGTCAGACTTAGATTCAAAATAAATATTATTTTCTCCTTTCTCCAGCTGGATAATACTCCCTGACATGGATGTACCATTGTTTATTTATGGAATATCCTGTTGATGGACATTTGAGTTCCTTCTGATCTTTTGCTATTGGCAGGGAAAAAAAATCTAACAATAAATAGCATAGTGCATATATTTTTCATACTTTTATAAGCACATCACCTAAGTGGGTTCTGAGAAGTGGGACTGTTGAGTCAAAGGGAAATATAATAAGAAAGTTTGCTAAATATTCCAGTTTTCCTCAGGCAATGTAAAGGAGTGCTTGTTTCCTTACAGTTGATAAATACATCGTCATCGTTTGCAAATTATGTTTCAGACTGTGTGTTCATAGGAGTCTACGCTATTTTCCCTCCAAGGTACTAATATAAAAAAAGCAAGGGATTAATATTTAACAAAGCAATGCAAATATTGTCTGAATTGCTAGAGGTAAAGCATCTTTTAAATGTTTATGTCCCTTAGTATTTAGTGAAAATTTCAGTGATTACATTGTATTGAGAGATGGATTTATTAGAGTGTCTTCTCAAAGTGACATAGATAATGTAAATGATCATAAGATATTGATCTTTGTTTCAGACTCTGCATTTCTTATATGAAAGATATATTTAGGCAGTGGTAAATCTTGCATGTCTCTTTCTGAGCTACATAGGCTGATAACAATTTCTTACTCTGGACAGTCAGGAGGAGTCGGGTAGGGGAAACTCTTGTTTATCAAACATCTGTCTATGTTCATTGGATGCAACAGTTCACATTTATTCAATTATCTGCAGAGTTATCTTATGGGGTAGGTATCTATATTCTCACATAGAAATGAACAAGCCAAGCCCCAATGAGATTTTATGCATTATGTGAAGTCACATAGTTGGTGAGGCACAGAGACAGGACTGACAGCCAAGGCAATCCTTGTCTGGCTACATCCTTGCACCTCTTGCAATTAGTCCTCTTCCATGATTCAGGTAGCATAAATTTTATGTGCCCAAAATCCTCATGTAAGGCCAGACCAGAGGTGGAACCAACCTGCTTTTTCATGGAGACTTTCAATAATCTCAAGGGGACCAGACCACTAACTGTCAGGAAGAGACAAGAAGAGGATGTTTAATAGTGGTTAAGAATATGGGACTGAAAATTCCCTCTCTACTGGGCCCAGGTGTCCCGAGGGTAAAGGGGAGAAATATGAAAGGGACATATGGTTTCTTTTGTTCCAGAGGGAAATAAAACCAGTGGAATAAAATGAAGTGACATGAGGGATGTAGTCCCTAGAGACTAAAGAACAAGGAATATATCCTGTTTAAAATAAGCCAGGATGCTTCCTCTACACTCTGGTCTAGGGATTCCACAATTGGAAATATCTGGAAAAAATACTGCAGCTGCACTGCAGCAACATACTCTATATTTTGCAACATATTTTACATTTTAACAGATTGAAGTACTTACCTTTAAGGAAAAACAAAGAAGGATTCAGTCTCTCATGAATTTAAGAGTAACTGTCTATGACAGGGAAGGTGTAAAACGTTGCAGTTTTCTTATCTCTGTAACTGATGGTGTTTTTTAAGTCCTTTCCAACTGAACCTACTGATTAACCTGGTAAAATTAGAACAAATGCCTTCTCTAAGAAGATTTTAAGTTTTTTTCCTGCTTTTATCTTTTTGGTGAATTTAGGCACTGCACAAAGAACAAGCAAAGGAATTAAATAGAAGTTAAGCAGTTAAGAAAGGTAAGAAAAAATATAGAAGGTTCTGTCCATTTAAGTTACTGACTTGAAGAAAAATTCACAATGCTGTTAATTTCTCCAATCACCTTTAGACCCAAATTTCCAAGGGCACTGAGTGGCTAAGAAAGTATGTTAAATAAATACTCTGTCCATTTTTATCAATACAAGATCTATTAGTTATTAGGAGAAACATAAGGGGCAATGAATAATATAATTGTAGGGCCTTTTTAAATACCAGCTGTTCTCAGGAAATCTCACTGTTGTTTCCACAAACTCTTAGAAAGTGATAACCCAGATGAAAAATCCCTGGACTGGAGTATTGACTGCAAAATCTCAGATTGAGAATTGAGAATTGCATTGACTGGAAATAAATTAGAGCTCCATAGGGTATCTCTGGGACTCTGAGCATGTCACCAATCTTCTGTTCCTCCCATTTCCCATGTGCAAAAAATGGTTATAATACTGCTTATCTCATACGATTTAAATAAAATCCTGCAGCAAAAAATCTTAACACAGTGCTTGTAAAGCATAGGAAGTGCTCAATACATCTTGAGACCTTGTTATTTTTATTCACCATTGCCTTTGCATGTCTAGCACACATACAAAATAGTCTCAGGTATTTTATTCCTTTTACTATTTCTGATAGAAAAGCACTCTCATGGAAACTTTCTGGTTGAAGATGAGAAGCAAAAATACATTCCCCCTTTTATTTCCTCCTGGAGATGCTTATCTTTAAAGTTCAAAGAGGAAGTCTGGTCCACGGAATGGGACCAGGGCTGTATATCTGTCCAGTGAAATCAGAAGAGAGGCAATGCAGACACCTATGTTCTAGCCTTGATTCACCACAGATTATCTTAGAAAGCCCTACATTTTGCTGACCTCATCTAACAAAAGATAATCTTATTAATGTACTTGTACTTGTTTATCTCCCTCATTGATTTGAAAGTATTGTAATACTGTATAAAAATCCCAGGCTTTATTGCTGGTTAGGATTTTGAGCCCCTGTCCCTGTGGAAACTAATTGGAGCAGAGCATGAATAGGCACTTCTGTGTATGGCAGCATCTGTGATAAAGGAACAGTTTCTGTCCACCCTTTTTCCCAACTGCGCTTAAGAGCTCCTTTAAATCCAGTATTAGCACAGGTGTTGGGTTACTTTGATTCCATGTCTTAATTTTAGATAGTATCAAATAACTGTGAATGATAAAGAATTTAACACTCTGTTTGAGGTATAAGGTGACGGCTGGATTAGTACCATTTTATCTACTATTTAATAGTATGAGGTCATGGATGAAGTAGGAAATTGGAGTGGAAATGAATAAGACCTCCACTGGGTTGTTGCCTAAACTTTTACTTGGAAGATCTAGGCTAGACATCTATTTTGAATTTCCTTTTTACCATCTTTCCTCTCCTCTACTCCATCCCCCTTCCTTCTTTCCTCCCTCCCTTCCTTCTTTCCTTCCTTTCTTCCTTCCTTCCATCCTTCCCTCCTTTCTCCCTCCCTCCCTCCTTCCCTTCCTCCTTTCTTTCTTCTTTTCTGTCTTTTCTTCTGTCTTCTTTCTTTTGTCTTAGATTTCACTTCATTATCTGTTGCAAGGAGTGAGTTTTATTTCCACATAGATGATCTGGTGTTAAATTATTCCCCAGATTGAATATGGTAGCTGGAATATTCCTCTTGCTGCTGGTAATATCTTCTGGTTCTGTTGTGATCCTGTGAAACTGAGAGTTAGGAGTTTTCCCTGCTGTGGCTTGTTCTTACTACTTTCGTCTAGGATGTCTACTTATTCTCACAATGTGATTCTCTAAATATCGGAAGGAATTATTCAAAATGCTCAATATTTAACTAAAAAATGTTTTTTTCTGTAAATGCTAATTCTGGGAAATGTGTGTAGGGTTGTAGCCATTCTAGCTGTGTGGGATAACCTGTCTCTTGGCTTCACCATCAATTTTTAAAACTCCCTCCACCCCCAGGAAATCCAACCTCTTTTTTTACTGTTTGCAATTTTGATTAGTTCTATTAACTTTCAATATTTTTAATTTGTACCATTAGTACTGTAGAGGAACATTCAGGGGACTGAATTCATTTGGACATTTTTCTCCAAAAGTTGTGTGTAAAGGGTATGCTTATTTTATTTATCGTAATTTATTTATCATAAATAATAACAAAATATTTCTTTAGGATAAGTTTCTGTAATTAATCAATAAATGATTCATGCCAGAAGTGACCTTAGTTAATGGATATTAAGTCATTTTTCTGAAAATCATTTGTTAGTGGGCAGCACACCCAGAAATCAACAGTCTTTTCATGTATTTTGACTTGACATCGAGGCTAACACACGTTTAACTAAGATTTTCACTTTGAACACTTCTGTTAGAATTTGTATGGTTCCTGTGGGTAAAAATATGTTTAGAGCTCTGTCATGTATTAATCTGAGCAAATACCATGTTCTATCTTCTCTCTTATTGCAGCTCAAATGATGAGACATACCAAAGAAGTCCATGGCAGGAATCAAACAGAGGTGACAGAATTTATTCTTTTAGGACTTTCAGACAATTCAGATCCACAAGTTGTCCTTTTTGGATTGTTTCTATTAATCTATATGACCACCATGGTGGGTAACTTGGGGATGATTTTGTTAATTAAGATCAATCCCTGTCTCCACACCCCCATGTATTTCTTTCTCAGCAGCCTCTCTTTTGTTGATGCCTCTTACTCTTCTTCTGTTACTCCTAAGATGCTGGTGAATCTTGTGGCTGAGAGTAAGGCTATTTCTTTTAATGGATGTGTTGCCCAGTTCTATTTCTTTGGCTCCTTCCTGGGGACTGAATGTTTTCTGTTAGCCATGATGGCATATGACCGCTATGCAGCCATTTGGGATCCTCTACTCTATCCAGTTCTCATGTCTCGGAGAATTTGCTTCTCACTAGTAGCTACCTCATTCCTAGCAGGCTTTGGGAATGCAGCCATACACACAGGAATGACTTTTAGGTTGTCCTTTTGTGGCTCCAATAAGATCAACCATTTCTACTGTGATACTCCGCCCCTGCTCAAACTCTCCTGCTCTAATACCCACATCAATGGCATCGTGATCATGGCTTTCTCCAGTTTTAATGTCATCAGCTGTGTTATGATTGTTCTTATTTCCTACCTTTGTATCCTCATTGCCATCTTGAGGATGCCCTCCCTAGAGGGCAGGCACAAAGCCTTCTCTACCTGTGCCTCTCACCTCATGGCCGTCACCATATTCTTTGGGACAATTCTCTTCATGTACTTGCATCCTACGTCCAGCTGTTCAATGGAGCAGGACAAGATTGTCTCTGTCTTTTATACAGTAGTTATCCCTATGCTAAATCCTCTAATCTACAGTTTGAAAAATAAAGATGTGAAAGAGGCCCTAAAGAAGATCTTACAGAAACAGATAATGTAAAAAGCCATGTTATCTATTAATTATCTTGTTATGGAAAAAAATGTTTTCATGTTTACTGTGTTACCTACTTGCTTACACTGTTTTTCTATGTTAAAGTAGATTGTTTAAAATGAGGTATACTGATCTGGGGAGTTCATTTTGAGAAGTAGTTATTCACTAGTCCCTTATTAAATAAAGCATAATGGTTTACAATTACTAAAAAATAAAATAAATTATGCTTCTGAGTCTCCTTGTGTCTTGAATGTGTATTCATGGGCCTAGAGGATCAATACACACAGTGGGGAAGGAAGTGCCTGATAAACTATCAAACTTGGAACTGGCAGTCCTGAGTTCAAGTCCCTATTTCAACATTTCTTTTAACACTCAGTTTTATTCTATGTGATATATAAAATAAATGTGTGTATAAATAAATATATACGCACACACACACACATAGATATGTTGGTGTTTGATTATGTCTGGGCAAACAGACTCTGAGACAGATGTTTGCATGCTGGAAGTTTATTGGAGAGTGTTCCCAGGAACGATATCTGCATGGAAATTAGGGAAACAGGATCGGGAAGAAGAAGTTGAAGTCACAACAGAGTACTCATTTGATTTCATATGGAGCTCCGAAGCTGAGATGATTCTTCAGAAGTATTCCAAATTTGAGAAAAGGGACAGGCATTTGTACCTCCATAATGATCAGTTGTAGATATAGGTCACCCACTGGAAGGGGTATAATCTTGTGCACGAAAATTCTTTCTAGCAGAGGCTAATCCAAGAGTGGAATTCAGCTGTGAGGGGTCAGCTGCCAATACACTTGGAAGCTGGGGAAATAAATACTTCAATATTAAAAGGCAAATCTAGATGATATAAAGAGTAATACTGCTCCACTCACGTGGGTGTCAAGAATACCAAATAACAAACAAGGAAGGGTCTTATCAACTGTTGTAATAATGTGGGTACCATAGCAATAATGAGGGAATATTTTATTGACTTTGCAAATTAATCAGAATATTTCATGGCTAATTTACAGTTAAAGTAATTTAATTTTGCATCTTATAGACTTGCCCATGTTTATATAGTTTTCAAAAATTTATCAAATTAAATTATGCATCTATATAACTCAATATAGTGAGGTCATGGGTTGTCCATGTTGGAGAATGAGGAAAAAAACCTTCTTTGATGAGATGGCATGTTGAAGGACTAAGCAATGATTTGGAATGAGGTTAATGTCAATTTCCTATTTCTTCCTATCCCTCTAACTATTGCTGACCAAAAGGGAGGGTATCAGTGCTCCAAAATAAAAGTGACATTCTTCATCCTTGAAGAGCTTGTTAGAGACCACAAAGGAGGAGATTATGCCTCCTGTCCACTCAGAAATGTTCTCAGATCTCCCTATAACTTCCACTTTTTTTTGTTTTTCTGTTTTACAATTTTTTTTTTTTGTCTTTTTAGGGCCTCACCTGCAGCATGTGGAAAGTCCCAGGCTAGGGGTCGAATTAGAACTGCAGCTGCTGGCCTACACCACAGCCTCAGCAACATGGAATCTGGGCCACATCTGTGACCTACACCATGGCTCAAAGCAATGCTGGGTCCTTAACCCACTGAGCAAGGCCAGGGATCTAACACACGTCCTCATGGATACTAGTCAGATTCTTACTGCTAAGCCACAATGAGAACTCCTGTAACTTCCACTTTTAATTATTGTATCGTGGTGGAGTGTGTTAAGAATCCAGATGTAGGAGTTCCCGTTTTGGCTCAGCAGGTTAAGGACACAGCCTTGTCTTTGTGAGGATGGAGGTTTGATCCCTGGCCTTGCTCAGTGGGTAAATGATCCAGTATTGTTGCAAACTGCAGGGTAGGTTGCTGATGTGACTTGGATCTTGTGTTGCTATGGCTGTGGGGTAGGCCCCAGCTGCAGGTACAATTTGTCCCCTGGCACAGGAACTCCAGATGCTGCAGGTTCAGTCTTAAAAAAAAAAATAGAGAGAGAATCCAGCTACCATGGTTCTGGCGCCTGCGGAGTCAGGTTGCTGTGGAGTTGTGGGTTTAATCCCTGGTCCAGCGAGAGGGTTAAGGATCTGGTCTTGCAACAGCTGTGGCACAGGTCACAACTCAGACTTGGATTCTGGCCTGGGAACTTCCAGATGTCGTGGGTGCAACCATTTAAAAAAAAACAAAAAAAAAAACAAAACTGTATTATGGCTGGCATCCTCCTTCATGCTCCCTTTTATTCTAATTCATATAGTATAATATCTATCCTTTAACTTCTTTAGCAATCTAAAAAAAGTGGCATTTTATCATGATTCAGCAGTATTCTTATACCCACATTTCACTGATTGCCCAACTGAGAGTCCATGATCTGTTATGTAGTGACTCATTCTCAATTAACTTCACCCCCATGGTTTTTCATTCTATTTATATATGTGATTAAAACTCAACCATTAAACAATAGTTTCTTCACTACGTCCCCCACTTAAGCTGCTTAGTGCAATTAGAGAAAACCTTCAGTACTTTACCATTGTTGCTAATGTGTCTCATACTTCATCCTCCAAAACGTAAGCAATGAGGTAAGAGCATCTCCGTCTTCCCACCTCCAAATTGTTATGGATATACTTTTCTTCGCTCCTGTCAGAAAAGATAATGTGTCCCTTCTCCCCTCCAAATCTTGGAGTCAAAGACTTAATTCTTTACATTGGTTTATTGGTGCAATTGTTCTCTGCCTATAGTCAATTCTTAGGTGACATGAGAAGTCTTTGATAATTTCAAAATCCCTATCTTCAGACCTGATATCTCACCTGAATTCCAGTTTTATATACTGAATTGACAACTTGGCTTCTAGGAATTTTGGACACATGGAAGGATTAAACATTATCTTTCCTTACTTAGTTATCATACTCAGACATTTATAAAGTAATTACACGTTTTGTAACTGTAGGAGGGTCTGTACCTTATTATCAACCTATGTGTCATTGAGCTTAAAATATCCTTTTTCATGATAAGTTATACATGATGTTTGCTATCATGATTCCTTAGTTTTTGCTTTAAACAAGAAAATGGACACTGCTTAAACCTGCATACTTATAATCTACTCAACAGTTACTCATTGAAATACAAAAACTGCATGTATTTAATGCATACAATTTGATGAGTTGGGGTATGTGTATATACTTCAGTAAAGATATTAAAAACTTTTTTTTGTTTTACTCACTTTAAATTGACAAGTAGTTGACATAAAATACTGTATTAATTTAATGTGTATAACATACTGATTCAACCTTTATATGCATTATGAATTGATCATCAGAATAACCCTAGAAATGATCTGTCATGATAGTTATTGCAATACATTTCTATTCTCTATGCTGTACATGACAGCCATATGACTTGTTTATTTAATATCTAGAAGTTACATACTTTAACTTCCTTTGCTATTTCACTTAACTCTCCACCAGCCACCCCTCTGGTCATCAACAGTTTTTTGTCAGTATCTTTAAGTCTTTGTTTTTTCACTCTTTTTGATTTTTAAATTCCACATATATGTAAAATCATTTATTTGCCTTTATCTGTCTGACTTATCTTACCCTACTAATTTATTGTACTTAAATTATTGGTCTTAAATTATTTTACTTAGGTCCATCAATGCTTTCACAAATGGCAAGATTTCTTTATTTTTTATAGCTGAGTAATATTCCATTCCACATGTATACCACATCTCTTTTATCTATTAACCTATAGGTGGGCATTTATATCATTTCTGTATCTTGGCCATAATAAATAGTGCTGCAAAGAACACTAGCGGTCCATATATATTTTTTTAAAAAGAGTGTTTTTATTTTCTCTGTGTAAATACTCAGAAGTGGAATTGCTGGATAATATGAAAGTTCTACTTTTAGTTGTTTTGAGGAACATTTGTACTGTTTTCATAGTGGCTGCAGTAGTTGACATTTATACATGAACCAACAGTGCATGAAAGCTCCCTTTTCTCCACATCATCATGAATACACATTTCTTGTTTGTTTTGTAAACACCAGTGACAGGTGTGATGTGAAATCTCGTTGCAGTTTTGATTTACATTTCCCTGATGACTGGTGCTGTTCTGCATCTTTTCATGTATCTTTTGGCCACATGTTGGAAAAGTGTCTATTCGGGTCCTCTGCTCATATTTTAAATCAATTTTTTGATACTAAGTTGTAAATTCTTTCTATATTTTGGACAGTAACTGCTTATAAGATACATCATTTCTTCTCTCATTCTGTCAGAAGAAATCTTTCCCTTTTGTTATGGATTCCTTCACTGTGCAAAAGCATTTTAGTTTGAAGAAGTCCTACTAATTATTTTTGCTTTTGTTTCACCTTCCTGGAAATAAATACTGCTAAGACCGATGTCAAAGAGAATATTCTCTTGTTTTCTTCTAGGAGTCTTATGGTTTCAGGTCTTAACATTTAACTCTTTAATCCATTTTGAGTTTACTTTTGTACATGGTATAAGAAAGTGGTTGTTTCATTCTTTTGTATGTAGGTGTTCAATTTTACAACACCATTTATTGAAAAGACTGTCTTTTCCCCACTGTATATTCTTGGTCCTTTTGCTGTAAATTAATGCCATAAAACCTTGAGCTTACTCTTGTCTCTTTTTTCTGTTACATTGACCTGTGTCTCTTTTAGTTCCAATACAATATATGTTTGACTGCTATAGTTTTTATTTTAGTTTAATATAGGTTGTGTGATATCTTTGGTTTTGGCTTTGTTCTTATTCCTTAAGATTGCTTTTGGACCTCTGTATAAACTTTAGAATTATTTGTTCTAGTTCTGTGAAATATACCATGGATATTGTGATAGGGATTACTTTGAATCTGTAGATTACTTTGGGTAGTATAAATATTTTAACAATGTTAATTCTTTCAATCCAGGAGCATGGTATAACTTTCAATTTATTTGTGCTATCTTTAATTTCTTTTGTAAATGGCTTATAGTTTTTCGGAGTATAGTTCTTTCACCTCCTTGGCTATTTTTTTAACAGCCACACCTGTGATACATAGAAGATCTTGGATAGGGGCTGAATTGGAGCTGTAGCTGAGGCCTACACCACAGCCACAGCAATGCTGGGTCCAAGTCACATCTTCAAATTATGCCACAGCTTGTGGTAATGCTGGTCCTTAACCCACTAAGTGAGACCAGGGATTGAACCTGTATTTTGTCTGAGTTCACTTTTTTCCATTAGTTTCATAATCATGTTTGTAACTATATCTTTGAAATTTTTATCTTTTAAATTGCTTATCTCCATAATTTAGCTATTTTTGGGAGGTTTTGTGTTGTTCTTTAGTTTGGAAGGTATTCCTTTGTCTCTTTATTTTGTCTAACTCTTTGTGTTTGTTTCAATATATTAGATATATCAGCTAAATCCCTGTCTTGAAAGAGTGGCCTTCTTTAGAAGGTGTCATGTGGAACCCAGTGGCAGATCACCTCTTGTCACCAGAGTCAGGGTCTCCAGTATTATCCCCTGTATGGCATGCATGCTTCTCATTGTTGCATTTGGGCTGCAATGCTGTGGGTGTGCTGTTGCATGAATTTGGTACCTGGACATTTGGAAAATGTAGTGGTGCCACCTTAGGGGGCCTGCTGGGTGAAGTAGGGTAGGAGCCTTTTTGGGTGGGCACAAGTGCTTATTGGCACCACTGGTTTGGACAGGGTGGGAGACAAGAGGTATGTTGGTTCTGGACAGAGCTGTCCTCTATATAAGATGGGCAAGGTGCTGGTTTGGAAGTACCATCCATGGTACAAAGGTTGGGTGAGCTGGTCCTCTGGGTAATGCTGCAGCAAAGTGTTATGTCAGCTAAATTGATGGACAGTGACAGAGATGATGTCTGCCAGCACTGCGACAGCTTGGTGGAAGGAGAGAAAAACAAAAGGTGCCCATCAGGGCTTTCATTTCTAGAGAAAGTTTCACCAGATACCTACCACTTTAGCACAAGTCCTAAACTTAATAAATGAGTGTCCTTGTATGACTCAGGCACTTTTCATGCTTCTACCTCTGTACTGAGATTTAGAGCTAGTGATATTATGTGCAAGCCCTTCCAGAGTGTAGTTTCTGTTTCCCACAACCCTTTGGCTTTCCCAGATGTAAGCCCTGCAGGTTTTCAAATCCAAATACTATGAAAGTTCATGTTCCTGGTGCAGATCCCCAAGGCTGGGGAACCTGACATAGGTCTCAAACCTCTCTTTCCTCAGAGGGCATCTCTGAGGCTGTGTTATCCTCATACTTGTGGGTTTCCACACTAGCAGTGTGAATACACAAGACTGATTTTGATTACTCTACAGGTACCATGGATACTTCCACTACATAAAACAAAGTCACTGAATATTTGTTGAATGAATGAATTAATGCATGAGAGTCATATTCTAATAGAAATAAGTGAGGATTATATTTTAAGTGGAATTCTGAAATTGAAGGAAGGACCTAGTCAGTCCTGTGCTGCTTAATTCAATGTTGTGCGCAATGGAATCTGAAGACTGTCAAAGAGATTTTGCCTTGCTCTAACCATCTGAGTTATTCTCCAGGATATTAATGGTTCACTTGGGAGAGTGTAAGTCAATTATCTCAGTGAAAAATAAGTGGATGTTTTAATTTTGGACTAGCTTATGTCAAGCTTTATATTTTTTGGTGTTTTGTAGAGATGAGTACATCTCAAGAGCATTGTCACAACTACATTAGGCTGAACCTGAACCTCTGCCTCGGATTCAGAAGCAGCATTTTCTACTCTGGTGAATTAATTAACTATGTCTTAGTAGTGTCATAGCTGAATTCCTTTGCCACTTCTATTTCCATCAAAGCTATAAATTTCCCAGTGTAAGGAAGAAAACTAGTATTCCTCCAAAACCAATAAATAAAACCAGACTAAAAAAAATAAACACTATTACTTCCAGTGAATATTTCTTGAAGGCAAAAGGTAAGATGATTTAATTTATCTTAAGGTGTTCGGATATAGAAAGTTTTTAAGAGGATTCAAAAAACATTCAAGTAATTAAGACTAAATATCTTAAATGTAATATGTCCGAAACATTTAATTTAATATTGTCAGCTAAACAAACATGGATCTTCTAGAAGCGAGGGATTTAAGATCACTAATAACAGATGATAATTTTATACAATATTCAACATGTGCATACACAAAATATATACATAGGTATACACGCATATCGGAGTGCATATATGTATATATGTGTGTGTTTTTTGTGTGTGTATAAATCGGGGATATTTAATTAATTTTCTGAAGAAAGAATTGCAAAACATTTGGCATATTTAGTGCCCTCTGCAGGGCATTTAAGAAAATTATTTTGTACTCTTACATGTTCAGATAATGTTGCAATTTTCAGCCTTTATCTGCATACATACATACACATATATAAGATTCTATATGTCATATAGAATGAAATCACATTTATTTCAATTTATGTCTGTTAATATATATGAATATTTAATATATATGCATAAGGTAGAGCTCTATGAAATGGTTGCACAATTTTAAGGGTACTATTTTGCAGGGTAGGATTTTAGCTGATTTTAGAGATAGAAAGATCAGTTAAAGGGTTATTGCAATAATCTAGATGGAAAGATGATATGTGCTTGAGGCTTCCTATAGGAATAGAGGTGGTAGGATGTAGTTTGATTGTTGATCTAGATATTTTCAAGGTAGAGACAACATAACGATCTGATAGACTGGTTACAGCATGTGTGAGAAAGAAAAGAGAATAATTTCTCAAATAGCTGTTTGTTTGTATTTAATTTTATCTGAACAAATGGGAGTAGAGTGTTGTCACTGACTTGAGATAGGGAATGTTATGTTTGGAAAAAATTAAAGGAACAAATAAATTTTGGATCATGTTGAGTCACTACTTGATGTTAATGGGGAGACGTGAATAAGCAATTGAATTGTAAGTCAAATTTGGGAATGAGATCAGGATTGGAGATGCAAATTCAGAAACTGTACGTATATAGATAGTATTTGAAGTCATGAGACTAAACAAGATCACCAGAATAGAGTGTAAACAGAACAGAGAGGAGGATCAAGAAATGAGCAGCTCCAAGCTACTCTAACCCTAATATTCAGCAAAAGGAAGAGAAATAAACAAAGACTGAGAAGAAGCAGTCCCAACAGTAGGAGGAAACCTCAGACTCTGATGTCCTGGGAGATAAGATAAAAACGTTTTTCAAGGTGTAGACAGCAGTGAACTCTGCTAAATGTTATTGATAGATCAAAAAATGAGGACTGGAATTGACCACTGAATTTGGCAACATAAAGACCCCTGATGACTTTGATAGGGGCAATTTCTTTGGATTGAAGGTGTGAAAGCTTGATTATACTGGGTTTAACAGAAAACAGAAGAAACAGAACTGTATACAGCAAGTGTATTCAACTGTATCACACATTTCACTGCCAAGGGGAATACAAAAAAATTAGACTATCACGAAGTCAGAAACAAGGGAGGAGGAGATAAAAGTTGGGAGGTAGAGTAGGATATAGACATATAGGTGTTGATTATAAAAGACTTCATACACACAGACATCTATATGTATATATATATTTTTTAACTGCTACACTTGTGGCATATGGAAGTTCCCAGGCCAGGGGTCGAGTTGGAGCTGCATGTGAGGCCTGTGCGACATGGGATCTGAGCCACATGTCTGACCTATGCTGTAGCTTGCAGCAACACCGTAACCTTAACCCACTGAGTAAGCCCAGGGATCAGAACCCCATCCTCACAGAGACAATGTGAGGTCCTTATCCCACTGAGCCACAATAGAAACTTCTAAATATTCATTTTTATATAAAGTACTTTACTTTTACTTAAGAAATCTGTTGTTTTTCTGTTGTTCTGCAGTAAAATAAATAAGTTTAGTACACATATTTCTAGGTCATCTTAGAAGAGATCTTAGAGCAGAAAATGAACTGTTTGATTTTCTTGGTATGTTTTGTATAATTTATTTTCTTGGGTTCTACCTTATCTCCACAAGTGAATCATCCATTCTGAAACAAAAGTATGAACAACCACTCACCAGTGACTGAATTCATTCTCCTGGGATTCAGTGATCATCCAGCACTACGGTGTCTTTTTTTTATGGTATTTCTGTCATCTATATGATCACTGTGTTTGGAAATCTTGGCATGATCTTAATAGTCAAGATTGACTCACACCTCCACACTCCAATGTACTTTTTCCTCAGTAACTTGTCCCTCATTGACTTCTGTTATTCTTCTGTTATTACCACTAATATGCTGGTGAATTTCTGGGTGAAGAAGCCTGTCATTTCATTTAATGGGTGTGCCACTCAATTCTTCTTTTTTGGTTCTTTCGCTGGCATTGAGGTCTTCCTGTTGACCGTGATGGCCTATGACCCTTATGTGGCCATCTGTAAGCCTCTTCTTTACACAGTCACTATGTCCCCATGTTTTAATGAACTGCTGGTTTTGGCCACATATCTTGCAGGCTTTATAAATGCTGCCATTCACACTGGCCTTACCTTCCAACTGTCATTCTGCCACTCAAACCTCATCAACCACTTTTTTTGCGACACACCAGCCCTCCTGAAACTCTGTTGTTCTGACACCCATGTCAATGAAGTTGTCATTTTTGCTTTTGCCAGTTTTAATGAACTGAGCTGTCTTCTGACTATTCTCATCTCATATCTCTATATCCTCACTGCAATCTTGAAGATCAGTTCTACAGACGGGAGGCACAAAGCCTTCTCCGCCTGTGCTACCAACTTGATGGTGGCCACCATCTTCTTTGGCACAATCCTGTTCATGTATCTGTGCCCCAGCTCAAGTTATGCAATGGACCAAGACAAAGTGGTGTCTGCATTTCACACGGTGGTCACCCCCGTGCTAAATCCTCTTATCTACAGTCTGAGAAACAAAGAGGTTAAAATTTCCTTAGGTAAAAATTTTAAAACAACCTCTTTTTGCTTCTGTATTTAGAATTATTAAAGTGGTTTTAGGACTCTGAGGGAACTTAGAAATGGCAAAATCCACCTTCATTTACTCTGGCTCTGTGTCATTCTGTCATGAAGTTCTGATAGTGGAATTTGACAAAATATTCCAGGCATCCTGGAGAATATGGTTGCTCTGTATAAATCCCACTTACCCCATAGAACTTATACTTGAAAATAAACAAATATCACATTTCAACTCCCTGCTTGTGGGCATAAAACCCAATACAGGCAAAACTTGGAGATATTGTGGGTTCAATTCCAGACCAAAGCAACAAAAGTGAGCATGATAATAGAGCAAGTTACAGAATGGTATATATATCTATATCATAATAGAGCAAGTTACAGGATAGCGTGTGTGTGTGTATATATGTGCATACATATATATATATGGTATGTATGTGGGTGTGTCTGTGGTGTGCATATATATGATATATATATATATAGTATTATATGTGATATATATATGGTTTTCCAATTCATGTAGAAGTTACATCTACACCATACTATAGTTTATTAAGTATGCAATAACATTATGTCTAAAAACTAATGTACATACCCTAATTAAAAATATTTTATTGCTAAAAAATACTCCATCATCTGAGCCTTCAAAAGTCATAATGTTTTTGCTAGAGTAGAGTCTTTCCTTAATGTTGATGCTGAGTGACCAGGATGGCAGTCGTTGAATGGGTGATTTATTAAAATGAGACAGTAATGGAAGTTCCTGTCATGGCTCAGCGGTTAATGAACCTGACTAGAATCCATGAGGACGCAGGTTTGATCACTGGCCTCGCTCAGTGAGTTAAGGATCCTGCATTGCCATGAGCTGTGGTGTAGGTCACAGATGCATCTGGGATCTGGCTCTGGTGTAGGCAGGCAGCTACAGCTCCAATTGAACCCTTAGCCTGGGAACCTCTATATGCCACTAAACAACAGATTTCCGTTGTAGATGAAAGAGTCTTAAATTGGAAGAAGATGCCATTTAGGATTTTCACAGCTAGAGAGAAGTCTTTACCTTAAAAGTTTCAAAGGACAGGCTGACTTTCTCAGTAGAGGCTAAATGCAGCTTATGACTTAAAATTGAAGCCAATACTGTTTATCATTCTGAAAACTCCAGGGCCCTTCAAAAGTATACTAAATCTACTCTACCTGAAACAATGAAGTCTGGAAGACAGCACATCTATTTACAACATAGTTTGCTGAATATTTTAAGCCTGCTATTGAGAACTGCTGCTCATAAAAAAAAAAAAGAGATTCCTTTAATAAAAATGTGATTACCTGGTCATCCAAGAGCTCTGGTCAAGATGTTCAATAAGATTAATGTTGTTTTATGCCTGCTAACCCAGCATCCATTCTGTAGTCCATGAATCAAAGAGTCATTTGAGTTTCAAGTCTTTATTTAAGGATTTTGTAAGGCTACAACTATCATAGGCAGTGATTCCTCTGATTGATCTTGGCAAAATAAATTGTATTAATTATCTTAGCTAGATATTCTGAATCAAATGTTACTGTAAGGTTAATAATTGGCTTAATCCCAATATCATTGGGTATCAGAAAATGGAAAGACCCAAGTAGAGGAAGAGAGGGAAAAGGCAGTCAGCACAGCAGTCAGAACACACAAGACATTTATTAAGTTCACTCTCTTATATGGACACAGTTTGTGATGTACCAAAAAATTAGAGGTTTGGGGCACCAAAAATGTCTATCAAAGACTGCTGATCATGGATTACCATAACAAATGTATGAATAGTAAAAGAAAAATGGAAATGTTGTGAGAATTACCAAAACATGACAGATATTTTTCCTAGTCTGTGTCTTCTGTTTTCATTATTGTAACATTATTTTTGAAGAATACAAATATATACAATTTTCATGTTTTGACACTTGCTGACAAGAAGCACCTAATTTTTTGTTTCAGGATTAGTGATTCTCCTATCCTTCCTAAGACAGCTTCGTTACTTCAAGACTAGGTTATCCCCACCTCCCTCCCCAACCCAGAGGACTTGTAGACTTATTTGTTTATTTTCTTGTATTTATGTATTTATGTATGTATGTATTTATTTATTTATTTTTTAGGGCTGCACCAGGGGCATATGGTAGTCCCCAGGCTAGAGGTCGAATTGGAGCTGTAGCTGCCCACCTACTCCATAGCTCACAGCAACGTGGGATCCTTAAACCACTGACCGAAGGCAGTGGTTGAAACGTTGCCTTCATGGATACTAATCAGGATTACCCCTGGGCCACAATGGGAATTCTGGACTTGTAGACTTAGTACTTACATTTAGTTATATGATTCACATCAAGTTAATATTGGAGTATTAGGTTATGATGTGATATAGAGATTGAAATTAAATTTTTCTATACAGATACTTAGTTGTCCCAGTAGACTTCTTCATTGAAATACATTGTGCCTTTGTTCTAAAATCCACTAACCATATATAAGTGGATATATTTATGTATTCTCTATGCTGTATAGTTATTCTATTTGTTAGCCCTGGTTCCACACATTGTTTTGAGTACTGTAATTTCTTATTAACACTTAAAATTAGGTAGTATATATCATTCAAGTTTTCTTCTCAAAATTGGTTTGGCTAACCCAAGTCTTTTTTTATATATTATACATTTTAGAATCAGTTATTGATTAAAAAAAATAAGCCTGCACAAATGTTAACTGAACTGAAGTTAAAACTATTAATCAATTTAGGAAGAATTGGCAACTTAAAATTGTTGAATATTCCAATTCACAAGTGAGAACTATCTCTCCATTATTAAGGTCGTCTTTAATTTCTCTCTATATTTATTTTGCAGTTTTCTATATGTACACCTTGCAGTTTTTTAAAAAATAATTCCTAATTAGTTTATGCTTTTGATGTTATTACAAATAATATTGAAAATATTTTCATGCTGTGCTTTGTTTTCCTATTATAATGTAAGTAAAATATGCATATTGATATTCATAATATGACTTTTCAAAATATACTCGACTTTTCTTTTGCACAGTAAAAATAATTTCAAGTGCACAACATGATTCAATATTAGCATATGTTGTAAAATGATTACCAAAATATCTAGTTAACATTCCTTTCTCATGTATTAAAAAGGAGATTCTATTAAATTATCATGGGCCCTGTGATTAACATACGTTTATTTTTTTCCTTTCCAATTAGCATAACTTTATGGAACAGATTAGAACTTCCAGTAAAATGCTGAATGTGTCATTATTTTAACAAAATAGACAATTAAATAATCACAGAAAGTCATGTAAAAAACTTACAGTGTTAGTGGAGTGTTTCTAACTGACTCTTGTGATGTTTATGCAGCTAAAATTATCAGCTGCTTGTTTAGCAGACACACATCAGTGTTTATAGAGAGACTTTGGAACTTTCTGATGAGAGTATTCTTATTTTTACATGTTAAAATTCCAAACTCATCCATCCATACTTTCCTCCCTTCATATTATTAAAAGGGACGGTTAATTTCTCTATTCTTGTTAAAGATCTCAGGCATTTAGTACCAAGAAGAGTAAAAAGATGTTGGGTAGAGATTTTAGCCTCGAAGGAGAATCCAAGACCTCAAAGGATGAAAGTAATGCTATGCCCATGAGGAACAAAACTTATTTTAATTGGATTTCAAGAATTATTTTTAAAATACTGTAGGGAACATTCCTAATAAATACATTACAAATCTTCCCACCTTGTTTTTAGAAAATACGGTAAGTCATCTTTTACAGGTAGCTCATTTTCTACATTTATTCACTAGAGATATGTTTGTTCTTTTGTTTGATATCTCAGTAATTTTGAAAAAATATTTTGATCAATTGTACTTGATCTTTCTATTCATATGTTAATATTTCATGGCGTCTCTAAATAATCAGTTCTAATAATGCAAGCTCGTGTGATGTCCATGTGAAAACTAAATTTAAAAAGGCCAAGGGTGCAATTATTGAGGCACAATTTTTCCAGTCATACTTTTTTCCAAAAAGAAAACAAAAACAAAAACAGAGACACTGACTCCAGCTGGGAGCTAAGTCCACATTTAAATATCATCCTAATGTGTTCTACATATGTTAGCTTAAGAAAGTGTTAAAAATGAAGACAAAAATGGTCCACTTTCTTCTGTAGATACTTGAATTCTTTTTTCATTATTCAAATTCTGCTTTCTCTGAAGAGCCATCTAAAAGCACACCACCTTTAATAGTCTTACTAGTATTTTCTTCTAACTTACATTCTGTTGTAAGTCTTTCTCTATGTGTTCAGTATCTATTCTTTCTCCTACAATACATGCTTTATGAAGGTAGAGAATCTGCTCACTGCTGTAACCACAAAATCTAAATAAGAAAAAAATCATTATTTAGAGTTTACATAAATAATGAGTGAGTGGCTTTACAAAGCAGAGAGAATGATTCTACATTCTGTCACTTCTTAGCCATATATCAAGAGATAAATTTACTAACTCAATGTCCTCTGGATGTAATGAAGAGAGAAAAGTCTGGGTTTCAGGTGAAAATGCTGTTCTGAAGGTATGCCTTCTATTTTGTGTCTGAGACACTAGGATGTCAAAACTAGAGGGATGCTAAAATTCAACTACTTTCATTAGTTTATTTGAATGACACTTTTGGTCTGCTGTTTTTCATACATGATTTTCATTCCTTTGTTTTTCATTTTCACAAATTTGAAAAAATACCAAACGTGGAGTTCTCCAAGAAGACAGGTATATATGTGCATGTGTATAGACGAACACGCAACTTAGAGATAGAAAAAGAGAGAGGGAGAGCTTGTGAGTGTGCATTTGAGATATATAGGGAAATAGACAACTCAGAGGTATAAAGTTAATATTTATGATGACATTTTAATGCATTTGTTGAGAAGAGTAATTTTCCCACAGATAGTTAGAAAAGGAATGACATAAAAGTGGAATAAATCTAAAATCAAGATCATAGAGAATTCTCCCCATTTTTGTCACTTTGCAGTTTCAAGGGATAAGAACATGTCTTCTCCAAACCACATGGTAGTGATGGAATTCATCCTCCTGGGACTCACGGATGACCCAATGCTAGAGAAGATCCTGTTTGGGGTGTTTCTGGTGATCTACCTAATCACACTGGCTGGGAACCTGGGCATGATCCTGCTGATCAGGTCCAATGCCCACCCCCAAACACCCATGTATTTCCTACTCAGCCACCTCTCCTTTGTGGACATTTTCTATTCCTCCAACATTACTCCAAATATGTTGTGCAATTTCCTCTCAGACCAGATCATCTCCTATGCTGGGTGCTTCACACAGTGTCTTCTCTTCATTGCCCTGGTGATCACTGAGTTTTATATCCTTGCTTCAATGGCCTTGGATCGCTATGTAGCCATCTGCAGCCCTTTACATTGCAGCACCAGAATGGCCAAGAACATTTGCATCTCCCTAGTCACAGTCCCTTACACGTATGGCTTCCTTAATGGACTTTCTCAGGCACTGCTGACTTTTCACTTGTCCTTCTGTGGCTCCCTTGAGATCAATCATTTCTACTGTGCTGATCCTCCTCTCATAATGTTGGCCTGTTCTGACACCTATGTCAAAAAGATGGCAATGTTTGTAGTTGCTGGTTTTACTCTCTCGAGCTCTCTCTTCATCATTCTCCTGTCCTACCTTTTCATCATTGCAGCCATCTTGCGGATCCATTCTGCACAAGGCAGGCACAAAGTCTTTTCTACTTGTGGTTCCCATCTGGCCATAGTCATTCTATTTTATGGGACCCTCTTCTGCATGTAAGTAAGACCTCCATCTGAGAAGTCTGTAGAGGAGTCCAAAATAATTGCAATCTTTTATACTTTTCTGAGCCCAATGCTTAACCCATTGATCTACAGTCTAAGGAACAAGCATGTGATCCATGCCATGCAGCAAATGTTTAAGGGAAATTTATTTCATAGAATTGCAGTTTAGGTATCTGTTCATTTGTAATTACTGAGTGTCTTTAACTACATAGTGACTCCCTTTCAAAGAAAACTTACTGGCTAATAGTCACAGATTTTCTGTCTTCACAAACTCCCCTCAAACTTAATACCTTCAAGACAAGTTGTTTCGTTAAAAACTTTAATATTGAAATGCAACATTATTCTCTGTAGCAGAACCTCTGAAAATAAATTGGGTGATATTCAATAATTTCATATCGTATTTTAATGTCTTTACTGACTTGTGAGTAAATTAGCTCACTCTGATGGTACTGTTAGAAATCCATCTTTGAAATTAATGGTTTACAGACTAAACTTATGTTCAAAATATGGTGACTAGTTTTATACTTAATTAAAACTTTTTTATTTATTTATATATTTTTCTTTATATGACCACACCTGTGGCATATGGAAGTTCCCTGGGCTAGGGGCTGAACTGGAGCTGCTGCAGAAGGCCTATGCCACAGTCACAGCAGTGCTGGATCCAAGCCACATCTTCGACCTATGCAACAACTTTCAGCAATGCCAGATCTTTGAAACACTGACTGAGGCCAGGGATGGAACACACATCTTCAGTGACACTATGTTAGGTTCTCAACCTGCTGAGCCACAATGGGAACTCCCAAAGTTTAATTTTTTTTTGTTTTGGTTTGTTTTTTAGGGCTGCACCTGGAGCATATGGAATTTCCCAGGTTAGGGTTCAGATTAATGACTAAAATTACTAATCTTCAAAAATACAAATTAAGGAGTTCCCATCATGGCTCAGCAGTTAATGAGCCCCAATAGACTAGTATCCATGAGGACGCGGGCTCAATCCCTAGCCTCACTCAGTGGTTTAAAGATCTGGCATTGCAGTGACCTGTGGTGTAAGTCTCAGATGTGGCTCAGATCCCGTCTTGCTCTGGCTGTGGCATAGGCTGGCAGCTAAAGCTCCAACATCCATATGCCATGGGGGAAGCTCTAAAAAGAAAAAAAAATACAAATTAAGATACTGTTTTGTATATATATATATATATATATATTTGAGAATAAAAAAACTGGAATGTTCATACATTGATGATGTCAGAAAAAATAATAATATGCTAATTTTCTGGAAATCATTTTATGTTATGTTTTAAAAATGAGTCTTAAAAATATCTCTACACTTTTACTCAGTCCTCTTTTAAAAATGTGCTGAAGGTATAATAAGAAACTTGGGTAAACATTTCCATTGCAATGTTTGTCTTTATAGTTGAGGAAAAGGAAACAAATGATATGCTAATACAGGCAGACTTCATTTTGCATGATCTTGTGTAACTGCCACCAGAGAACCTGGAAATATGTCCTTGCTTTGAGTGAATCTCAGTGACCACAGCACTGTGCAAAGTGAGGACTGCCTCAATTCAATGCACAGTGATGTACAGGCAGAAGCCAGACAGAGCAGGGGCTGCATGGATGTAGCTACAACCCCTGGAAGGGGTGCTGGTTGTGGTCATAAGGTAGTGTGACTCTCATGTGACAGATTTTTTATTATAATATCATACAGACATTAAAACAAAGAAGTTCCTAATTAAGGTCATATCATCTCATATAGTATATTTACAAAAAATAGTATACTTCAATACATATGTTATAACTTTGTAAAACACTAGAATTAAGAAAAGTTAAAACTCATTCTTTATGTGCCAATTTTCCCTTCTAAAGAGTTATTGCTTTTATATATTTAAAAAAAATTTTCTTTAATTTCTTGTCTTAGGGCTGCAGCCACTGCACATGGAGGTTCCCAGGATAGTGGTTGAATTGGAGCTGTAGCCACCAGCCTATGCCACAGCCACAGCAACACAGGATCTGAGCCAAGCAAAGTCTGCAACCTACAGCACAGCTCACAGCAATGCCAGATCCCCAATCCACTGAGAGAGGTCAGGGAGAGAACCTGCATCCTCATGGATACTAGTCAGACTCATTTCCGCAGAGCCACGATGGGAACTCCAAGTTATTGCTTTTATAAGTAAGAAAATAAACAACAAGTGCATATTTCCAAACTCATCCTGATCCTAAGATGTGACATTAAAGGATCTTTATTCATTGACGTTAGAATTGAAATATGAAAGTAGGAAAAAGTAGGGTTAAAACTTGTTCTCTAAAAGTATTGAGTTGGATAGTCACCCAGAGTCCTTCTGATTCAAGCTTCTATTATCTTTCCCTTAAAAAATGTTGTCCTTTTGAATAGATTGAGATCTTCAGGTGCTAACAAAGCTATCTTTATGTGTGTGTTAGGTGTGAGGGATGAGGGCACCTGAGAATCAATAGTACTCTCTTCACTGTTTTAACCTGGAAACAAATTATTTTTTGTTACAGAAATTTACTTCTCAAGAGAAATTTTCTCCAAATAAAAGATTTATTCTTCTTGAAATTAAATATCACTAGCTTAGTATCTATGGAACTATACTATAAAATTGAGAAAAGTGAAAAAAATTTGGATTCCAATTGTTTCTGATGCATGAATATTTTCTATAATGCTTTCATATCTATGATATTCACACATAAAAATGATACTCTTAATGTTATTAAGGATGTAGGGAAATTAGGGTACTCATTTGTTGGTGTTGATTTCATATGTGACTATGGAAATCAAAAAGAAAGAGGAGTTCCCGTCGTGGCGCAGTGGTTAACGAATCCGACTAGGAACCATGAGGTTGCGGGTTCGATCCCTGCCCTTGCTCAGTGGGTTAACGGTCCGGCGTTGCCGTGAGCTGTGGTGTAGGTTGCAGACGTGGCTCGGATCCTGCGTTGCTGTGGCTGCGGCGCAGGCCAGTGGCCACAGCTCCGATTAGACCCCTAGC
>PVHT020000148.1:197783-235190 GCA_004024745.2 Catagonus wagneri
AAAAAAAAAAAAAAAAAAAAAAAGAAAGAAATATGAAGACACCCGAGAATAAAACTGTGGTAATTTATATTAACATAACCGATTAAAAGAAATATCTTATATGCATAAAGCTTTTCCTAAAAGTGGAAAAATTAAAATTCCCTAAGTATTAAAAGGAAGTGGTGAACTATATATGTCAAATCAATATTAAGTTATATTATGCTTTTAAATAAAGAACATGGAGTACCAGTCATGGCACAGAGGAATCGAATCTGACTAAGAACCATGAGGTTGTAGGTTTGATCCCTGGCCTTGCTCAGGGCGTTGAGGATCTGGCATTGCGATGAGCTGTGTTGTAGGTTGCAGACACAGCTCAGATCTGGCGTTGCTATGACTGTGGCTTAGAATGGCAGTTACAGCTCCCATTAGACCCCCAGCCTGGGAACCTCCATATGCGGCTGGTGCAACCCTAAAAGGACAAAAGATAAAAAAATAAAATAAATAAATAAATAAATAAAGATCAGTTCCAAAGATTTTCAAGCAGCCTGGATTACGGTTGTACATATTTAGCTGAAAAACACTAAAACCAAATTTTCATGTGTATTAGAATAACTTTTATTTTGAAATTGTTTGTGGCTAGACAAGAACTGAAAGATAATATGTAAAATTATGTCAGAAATAATGTTAATATTGTGGGGACAAAATGATCTAAATCTCTTACATAAGAAATAAAAATTCTAAATAAGGCATGCGAATCTCCCATTCATAAGTTTGACTGTTTTGATTAAAGGACACTAATGAAACAAATCATTGGGTTCCTAAAATGTAAAATATCAAGTATTTTTGTTGAAATAATAAAACCTATACAGTTTTACACTCAAAAGTGTTAGACACAAAAATTAATCCAAAGTTTATTCAGAAGGCATACTGAAAATTAGAGAAATGAGATTTTTTGAGAAGATAATTAACTTTCATTAAAACAATATATGTAATACATCCCAGGGAATACGTTACAGTATATTTGAGGAAATGTAATGTAATGCACATCACTTTGCTAGAAAGAATAACTCAGTGATGCTCAGCACTTGTGACCTAGGAAGTAAGAGGAAGAACTGCTCTGCTGATTAATCAGAGGAAGTGAATTCTTGAGGGAGACTAAAAACTTGAATCTGTTTAGTCATAAACATCTGACTTCTGTTGCTGTTTCCTACCAATTGTCATTTCCAAACAACTCCTCAATTTTTTGTTTGCTTTAGATCTCACTTGATCCTGACCTCTGCATATAGAATATTATTCCTAGGAGTTTCTATCATGGCTCAGTGGTTAGCAAACTTGATTGGCATCCCTGGGGACATGGGTTCGATCCCTGGCCTTCCTCAGTGGGTTGAGAATCCTGTGTTGCTGTGGCAGTGGTGTTGGCTGGCAGCTTGCTGGCAGCTGCAGCTCCAATTTGACCTCTAGCCTGGGAACCTCCATGAGCTGCGGGTACGGCCCTAAAAAGACAAAAATAAAATAAAACAGAATATTATTGCTAGTCCAGATAATTTCATTCCAGTGTTGGCAAAATCAACAACAGATACTCTCGGATTGTTTTCAAGACTTTATTTTTCATTGGGAAACCGTCAAAATAGAAATTTTCTCCATTGTCCTGAGTTTTCTCGTACATGTTCCCCTTAAAGCCTGTTTCACATCCTTGTTCCTCAAGCTATAGATAAATGGATTCAGCATGGGACTCACAAAAATACAAAACACTGACACAATTTTCCCTTGTTCAACAGATTGTTCATTTGCGGGTCTCAGATACATGCAGAAAAGGGACCCATAGAACATCGTGACAGCTGTCAGGTGGGAGCCACAGGTGGAGAAGGCTCTGCGCTGCCCTTCACGGGAACGGATCCTCATAATAGTGATGAAAATGAAAACATAGGAGATGAGGATGATGAGGAGGGAAACTGTGAGGTTAATCCCTGCAGACACAAACAGGGCAGTTTGCTTTATGTAAGTGTCAGAACATGTCAACATTAGGAGGGGTGGGTCAGCACAGTAGAAATGGTTGATGGTGTTGGATCCACAAAAGGACAAGCGAGAGGTCAATAGTACCTGCATGGTGCCCACTGTAGATCCCCAGAGGTAGGGGAAAGTGACCAGGCTGATGCAAAGTGGCCTGGACATTGTGCTGTTGTAATGCAGAGGTCTGCAGATTGCCATGTACCTGTCATAGGCCATGGCACCAAGCATGTAATACTCGGTAAGGAGCAGAGTCACAAAAACAAAACATTGGGCCAGACACCCTGTGTAGGAAATGCTTTTCTTCCCAGATGAGAAATTAACAAGCATCCGAGGAGAGACATTAGTAGAATAAAAAATATCTACACATGCTAAGTGGGTGAGGAAAAAGTACATGGGGGTTTTCAGCTGGGGAGTGAATCTGATTAATAAAATCATCCCCAAGTTCCCAGTCAGGGTGATGAGGTAAATCAGGAGAAACACCACAAAAAGTATGGGCTGCAGCTCTGGTTGACTGGTCAGTCCCAGCAGAATAAACTCAGTTGCTTCGGTGCCATTGGGTTGGGGAAATATCTTCCTCTTCATTTTTTCTACTAAGAGAAGAATATTTTTTTCAGGTGTAAAAAGAGAAATGAAGTGTATGCAGTTCCAGAATAGAAACAATTAATTAGCACTGAACAAATTGGGTTTGAAAGGAGAAGTTCAAATAAGTTATTGGAAGAGTTTCAATAGATGCCTTCAGATGGTGGTGCTGATTAAACTGGACAATATATTTGATAAATACATTTTGAAGTTCATTCACCAGCTGTGTTGGCATCTTTGCAACTCCCACCTTAATTTGGCTAGCCCATATGGAATCCTATTTAGCGCTTTGGTATCCCTCTTTAGGCTATGGAATCAGAATCCTGATATTCAGCCATAACTGCTGCTATCTTCTGATTATGCATAAAAGCTTGATTGGGCGATGAAGAGATTGGTTGGCTTTCTTAGACTGGTTCAGTCATTGTCAGTGAAGGCAAACCTTCCATAATCAGAGTGGCATATACTTCTTGAGAGCCTGTTTGTGCATTTACTCAGATTCAGTTTCTTCCTTACTCTCCAGCAGCAATAAACTTCTCCCAGACCTTTGATATTCTGTCCACCCCATCTCCTCTGTTCTCAATCAACAACTGGTAACCTGGGTAATTTCTTACTCTAATATCTGCTAAATATTAGATTCACATTTCAATTAATCTCATACCTTTGACTTCACACCTGTATGTAAACTATTGGAAAGTCTTGTCTGCTCTACCTTTAACACAATATGTATTGAATATTAAAACAGTTTGGCAGCATTTTCTCTGCATCTGCCAGGTCTACGGTAAAATTAACTCTTGCTTCAGCTACTTAATGATTTTTCCTCCTTCCACATTTGAAAGCTTCTACCCTCCCACACAAGCCACTGATCTTTTATGAACATAAAAATATCATGTTAGTGATATTGTAAAGTGGTCCAAGACTTTCCATTACACTTGGGCTAAAAACTAGACTTTTTACCAGAGTCTTGAGTGACTTGTGTAAAGTCTTCCAAACTCTTCCACCACTTTTTCTTTAGTCCTTTTCTCCTGCCATATTGACCTTTTTGCTGTTTCTTTTTTTTTTTAAAAAAGTGAAGTATAGTTAATTTACAATGTTGTGCCAATTTCTACTGTATAGCAAAGTGACCAAGGGAATGTGTGCATAAACACATACACACACACCGCTATATATACATATAGGTATATACACATGTACATACAGATATACATATACACATTCCCTTTCTTACATCTTCCATGATGGTCTATCCCAAGCTGTTTCTTGAACATTGTGACCACATTCTTACCTCAGGGCCTTTGCACATACTGTTCCTTCCACCAAGAGTGTTCTTCCCTGGGACCCTTAAGTGACTCATTTCATCATTTCATTTAGATCTCACTTCTTTTTTTTAATTTTAATTTTTACATTATACCCAGCTGTACAGCGTGGTGACAGGGTTACACATACATATATGGATTTATCACAAGTGGTTTGATCTCACTTCTAATAACATCTATACTGAAAGTCATGGCCTGGTCTCTTGTCTCAGTTACTCCATCCCCAAAACTCTTTAATAGTAAACCATATTTTTTTCTCATGTCATTTATCAGTTCTATGAGTATTACTTATTTATACAAATAAATTTTAGTTTCACATTATATTCTCTGTCCCTCCCATCCTTGGAAAGCGAGCCACATATGGGCAGGAACTTTTTGTGTAGTATAGCTGAAGAATTTGAGTAAATGCTTAAATCATGGTCAATAAGCAGCATGTAACCATTAAGTAAATGGATGAACTAGTGAGGTGACTTTGACACTTACATACATTAATTAACTTTTCCATGGCGTGTAGATTTCTTACCTCCACGATGTAAGAGAGCCATGCAAACAATGTATAGGAGGGAAGCACAATTAAGGGGTAGTTATAATAATACAATCTAGTGATAATGATACCTGATTTAAACCCTTGACAACTGACAGTTAAAAATGGCAGGTTGGTCTGTTGGGAACAGATGGAAGCTGACTGAAACAAGGAGTTATAGTTATCTCTATAGCAACTTTTTCAAGGGTAGGAGGACACAGAAAGATCACATCTTTAAACGGACAACTCTATTGCTTTATTAAAATCATATATTCACATATCTAAGACTCAGATCAGTGGTTACAGACATTGTCTTCACATCAGAATCAGGTGTGGAGTTTCTAAAATCACTGATCCTTGGATCCCAGCTCAACTGAGGTGGGAACACAAGTTGGTGTATTTTTAACAAATTTTAATGCACAGCCAGGGCTGAAGAATTTAATGAAATAATTGTGATGATATACTTGATCTGAATAAAATGAGTCATATAATTTTACCCTCTGATAACTTACACCATCCCTTTTCAGTGAATTCTGAGGCATTGCACTAAACCCCCTAATTACAGAATTATCATCACCAATGGTATACAGACATTTGTTAATTAACTCTCTTTTTCTTTTTAGGGCCACCCATGGCCCACGGCATAAGGAAGTCCCCAGAATAGGGACAGAAAAGAGCTGCCAGCCTATGCCATAGCCACAGCAATGCCAGATCTGAGCCATGTCTATGACCTATGATGCAGCTCATGGTAAAGCCAGATCCTTAACCCACTGAGCAGGGCCAACGATAGAACGCACATCCTCATGGATACTAGTTGGGTTCTTAACATGCTGAGCCAAAACGGGAACTCTGTTAATTAACTTTAATGAAGGAAAAATCCCATTCTTTGGTCAGCCCTTGTAACATTCTTTAGGTTTTAGGAAGCTTGAAAAGAAAATATCTTTCTGAAAATCTCTGTGATTTTGCTTTACGTTGTCTAACACTCAGGAAATAGAAGGAAAAGGAAGAAAACCTTCTTACCAAGGATAACAAGCTTTTATTATTAGTTATGTGTGGTTAAGGGCTTAGGTTCTGAGATTCATATGGAGAAACATTATTTGTGAAAATATTTAGTGTAGTTATTTTTCAAGTTAGGAGCTGAAGTGAGGGAGTGGAAGAGAAAGATTCATTGTTCTTATTTCACTAAAGTATGCAGAGCTGTGAAAATGCCAATGCAGATTGCTTGTGCTGAATTGTGTCTGAGAATTTTTCAGTACCCCTTAAGCAGCACAGCACTTGATGGCATGGGTCTCCACCAGACGTCTGCATTCCAGACTGTGGAGATCGATCCTCTTCATTCCAAGAGGAAGGTGTGTGAGAAAGAGAGTGATGAAATACCACTTTATAAAGATATAGCTTTATAAATATATATAAAGATATCTCGTGTGAGAAAATGAGATAAAAATATCCCCAAAGAAGATAACAGTTAAATGTACAAAATCATTACAGTTCAAATAGTAGAACTATTGAAAAGAATCACCATTATGCTTAGCATAGGTAAGAATGAAAGATTCATGCATGGAGTTCCCTGGTGGCTCATTGGGTTAGGAATCTACCATTGTCACTGCAACAGCTGCAGACCCTGGCCTGGGAATTTTCATATGCCATGGCTGCAGCCAAAAATCCCCCCAAACACACACAAAAAGATCCATGAACAATGCAGGGGGAAGAAAACCAAAAATTTTTCAATCTCTATACAATCTTTTCTAAGAACGCTGGCCAAACAGGATGATTCAGCTGAAAGTTCAATAAAATCCATAGCAGTGTTGGAAGGAACACAATTACATTAGATAAAAGTATATTCCCCTTGAATAAAACAATGTAAACCTGTTTTGATAATTCTGGATACACCAAAGCTATCATATTTCAATGTAAACCTAAATTGGGAAAACCTGAGAAGTCCTTTCAAATGAAGAAGACATTTGTTCTGTTCATCTTACCTTTAACCTAACAGTCATTTACCCAAATCCCTTTACACTTTCCTCTCAAAAATAAGTGTTTGAAATCATGAAGAACATATGGAGTGGGAGTATGTTTTCTTGTGCCAAATTCTAAGATGCTAGGATTGGAGAAAGAAAACAGGTTGGAAGGGAAGTATGATGTATGGACTTTTTAAATTCCAAAAATTAGTAAACACTCCACATAGAACTCTACTCTAAATCTTAGCTGTATTGTGAAATGAATCTGCATCCAAAGTCAGGGATGGTTGCAAGGTATGCCTGACCTTCTGATACATCACATCATATGTCACCTGCTATCTTTGACAGAAAAAGTCTGGGTTCTGTCTGCCTGCTGTTCTTAATGTGGCATTTCTTAGAGTCACTACTAATTGCATTTTATGTCTGAAAGAGGAAATAGTAAGAAATCAAACAATATTTCCCATGAATTTTTGATTTTCAGAACTATCAGACTTACCTGTGAAGGACTGGTGGTTTCTTAGCCTCCTTGAAAGTCCCCAAATAGAAGGATTTATACCTGAATGGCTAACTGGGGGTTAGGGAAAAGGCTCATCCCTGAAGTATTCATCAAGAAGTTACCTAAGGGATGTTATTAGAACTCCCTCTGGATTAAAAGTCACATCCGAGTGAACAGGATCTGTGTAGGTTGATCATTAGATGCTCACAGTGTGTTTTAGTAAATGTAAAAACACATAGTATGAATTTTGACATTGGTAGTATCTCTCAGGCAGCTGAAAAGCTATCCCACTCTTTGTAATAAAAGATCTCTGCTTATCTTATCCTTAGCTGGAATAGTGTTTCTGTCTTCTGAATACCCACTGCTGTTTCTCTGCCTCTTTTGAGATCCTTGCCTCCTTTTATAACTTTTCTATTTCTTTTAAGGACAGTAAGTGTTGGAGGACAACATTAATGCCCATTTCACTTCATTTCCCTAGTCGTGATCTGTAAATATCAGGGGCTCATAGTTAAAATGTAGTGAAGACTTATTGAGTAAATACCAAAGAGTGATGATAAATAGAGGGTTGTGAATCAGTGTTTTTTCACATAAACTGTACTTTAGGTCATTTTCACTGAAAGTCTAAGGTAATTTCATCTCATGGATTAAAATGAAAGTTCCAGGGGAATCAGCTTTTAGATTCTCAGATCTAATTGAACAGTCGGTTTACATGAAATTAGTTCAAGTAGACTTATTAGCTTAGACCACTTATATGAAGGTATTTTTAGTTTATGATTCTTGATAACTATTAACTCATATACTATTTCCTTTTTAGGTCTTGTCTACATTAGTAATTGAAATCAGAGTCAAAACCTAGTATTTCCAGTTAGGTTTATAATATACTATTATGGTTAACAACAAAAATAGGACAATAGTCTTACATCTTCCGTATGATTGAACCAGTCTTTATTTTACAAACTCCATTCAGTTTTTATGCTTGACCTTTAAAAAATGTTGATTATGACAGAAAAAATTAAATAGTCCTAAGTCATGCCTTTCATCATGGAAATACTAATAAGCAATAGAAAAAAAAGCAAAAGGTAATTCAAGGCTTGATGGGATCTCTCTGAGACTGGGTGTCCCAATCTCCTTGCTGTAGACTTTGGCCTTGAGTCAGTTTGTTGGAAAGCAAAGCTGAATTTGGGCTCAGCTTACTTAAGCAGTTCATGTTTGGACTTGAGTTAATGCTCCTATAGTAATTTCAGTCTCCATGGGGCATAACCAGGAACCAGGTTTCCAAATTTCCAGTGTCTTCCTAATAGAGGGATATGAAAACAGCTGAAATTTGATCATGAAGACATGTTGTACCAGAGAAGTGGAATACTATACAGTAGACGTCCTAGGCCATATCCCAATAAATATAAAGACCCTGAACAGGGTCTGTAATTCCCTCAAGACCCAAGCTTCAGCTGAGCCAGCAGAGAAAATTAGCAGACTCTGTTCAACTGAGAGAGTAAGGCCCTTGTGCTGGTGAGTAGCTGCAGAGCAGAGTAATCATGTGGATGAGAGTCCAAGAAAGACCAGAGAGAAGCACACAAATAATGGATGCAGATCAAATCCTCTCTTCCCTGTGCTGGGAGGCCTCATGAGTCATATGAGGGGGAAAAAGCATTAAAATATAAGGACTGGGCATTTACCTAAAGAGGAAGATCAACTAAGTGTTTTTTAAATTATTGACAGTTCTATGTCCAAAATTCCTCTTTCAAGGAAAATCATATTTCACAAGTTTACATATAATTTTATTTTGACTTAATGACCCAGGTAATATGATGATTAAAGCTATTGGTCATTAACATTTTTCTGAAAATATGAGATAAATATACTATATATATTATATATTTTCTGAAAATATGAGGTAAATATTATATATATATGTGTGTATATATATATCAGTTTCCATAAATATGCAAAGAATAAATAAAAGCACAGAAAACACTTTATTTGTCAGGTGGGCAAAGACCCTACTGATTAGGAAGAAAAAAGGCCATATCAATTCTTTAACTTGTCATTCTGAAAATACTGTCTGTCGAGTTGTTTTATTGACATGGATAAAACTATCCTATAATATTATCTCATGTTTTATGGCACTTAGTCCTAAATACATGCTTTTGTCAAATCCTTCATTAAATATATTGGCTAGAAGAAATTACATTTTAATGGGTAGTTAAGAAATTGTGTTTACTCCCTTAAGGTGCTATGTTGGGTTCATTATAAAATTTTAATTTGTTCATTAATCTTATGACAATTGATGTATCGCAATGACCTTCATGGGTGTTTTTTACAATCAACTTCAACCTTATACACTCTGTACAAATGCCTTTGATAGTTGCAATTATCTCTGAATTTTCTAAATTCAGGCTGCACAAATAGAATTAGTTTTATAGTAGATTTGCTATAAAAACATACTTTAAAACCTTGTTTTATCGTACTTCTGCTGAGATGAATGGGACTCCTGTGGAAGAGCAAAGCAGTTACAGAGAATTTAAAAAGCTACCTTTTCACAGTTTCTTTATATTCTGTGGTGGTAAAGTGCATATATTTGCAGCTCTCTTAGACAGTTGCAATTCTCTGTGGAGTATTTATTAGATCCAAGAAACTAGTGTGCTAATCGGATATACATATTTATTACCAAGGAAAAATAAAACTTCTTTAATACTTGTAATGTCTCTGTGTTAGAGATAATTTAGAGAAATTAGATACTTTTTTTCCAAGGACATAGAGCTAGGTTTTAAGTTAAATTATTATTATCTCAGATATTTCTGGGCTGGTTCTGCAAACAATTCAAATCATATGAGTTTAGATGTTTAATGCGTAATTATGTTTCAGGCAATTTTCAAAATTGCTGAATTTTGTGTATGTGTGTGTGTATTCATTATACATAAATACACATTACATATACACTACATAGGCATTATATGCATATACACATACATATGCATATACATACATATATATGTAAAGTGTATATATGTGTGCATATATTTCAGTCCAAAAGGATGGTGTCTGCAACTAGACTAATAAATAGTATGATAGCAGAGGATGAGATAAAATGTGGTCAAAATCATTACTTGTTTTTCAAACATCATACAATTCCAAGTCATAGCACTTCCCTGAAGTTGAAATTCTTATATGAGAAATAAATTAATAAAACTTTTTCAGCTTTTAAGAAAAGAGATCTCCCAGGGAGTTTTCTGGCAGTCTAATGGTTAGGACTCAGTGCTTTCACTGCTGCCACCCAAGTTGAGATTCCCACATTGAGCTGCTGCTGCTCCCTGTGGCCAAAAACCAAAACAAAATAAACAAACAAAACTGCAAAATCAAGAAAAAGGGCCTCCAAAACTTTTAAACTATTATTGCAAATTTCTTTGATGTTCCTTTCAATAGCAAGAATTCCTTTCATTCCTCTTTCTCTCCTCCTCCTCATCATCTTCCTCTTTCTTCTCCCTCATGTAGAAAAAATGAACTCTTAAGATATTTGAAAAGTCAAGGAGGTAATATTTAGTTAAGGGAGGTAGTAGGAATGAAGGGGGAGAAATCATGGATGACAGAAATTTCTGAAATGTGTACACAGATGAAAGATGGTGCAAAGTAGGATAAAAAGGATTAAGGCAGAGGGTTTTAAATGACATTGAGGGGAAAAGTTTTGGAAAACTTCAGATTCCTCTCCATATACACCACCAAACCTACCTTAGCAGGGTGAAAGGTGATTCATGAGAGTATGAAAAAGATCATTTCATGTGCCTGGCTGTCAATACAAAACATGCTCTCCCTCTGTATGTGATTGACATACATGTTTCATCTCAGTGGATCATGCTGCTGGTTGTAGCTCTGGAAAGGGAAGGAGGGAGCAAGTTATCTCATGGCTCTTCTCTGCCTGGGTGAGGTCAGTTCAAAGAAAATGGACAGAAAAGCATGCCTAAGCTGCATCCTTGAATCCAATTTCACCTGCAGCAGAGCAAGTAATATTAATACCTGCATCATTTGTATAGACTTTAATTGATTTTGCATCCAGAAGAAGGGTGATTCAATGGCCCTTGGACCTCCAAAGATGGTGAAACCAGGAATATCTCAAATCTTTAAACTTTTAACAAAATGAATAATTATTATTACTGCTATAACTTCCACTGTGACATTTATGGAATAACTACTGTGTGTCAATCTAATGTGAGTCTGGACAGGTCCTTAAAAAAAATTCTACTCAGTTGGTTTAACTGAAGAGTATTTAATGAAAAGACAAAACACAAGCAATGGTAAAAGAAATCAGTCAAGATGTTGAAGCACTTGGGGGCTAAATTCAAAAGGGAATTTCCATTCTAGTCCTGATGCAGCCAGGGCAGAGGCTACTGTCAGGAATCCAGTGCGAGCTAGAACCAGAAAGGACATCACTCAGAAGTTGTTTTCCTTGGCAGTCTGCAGACCCTCCAACCCCTTCATTCTGAAACTGGGAGAAAATGAAAAAACAAATTGGGCTGCTTTTTTCTTCCTCCCACTTCTGACATGCTCCTGGTTTTTCCCCTTGTCCAAAGTTAGATGCAAAGTAGACACCACAGGAGCTCTATTGATAGAATCTAAGGATTAAATTCCAGGTAGAGATAGAAAAGTAGAGAAGAAAGGACCACAGGTCTGGGTGGCAAAGGCTGATAAAGGAAGAATCACCAGCACATTTATATTATCTGTATATCCACAATGTTCCCTTTGTGAATATACAGATAATATTCAAAATAAAAAGAACAAGACTCAGAATCAGGAAGTAATTAGCTCAAATTCCAGAACTGTTAATTGGTATTCTAGTGGTTTTCCACACTCCGGAACTTATTCTGTATACCGTGCGCTTTTCTATCTTGCACGTGGTAAAGAAGAGAACTTACTATTTTCCCCAAGTCAAGTCTCAAAGTATCAAGACATTCAGACACAAATTAAAATAAAGAGTGAATCCCACTCTTTCATCATTTCAGGAGATTTCCTTCCCTGGTGACACTGGGGAGTGGCAAAAAATCATGTCCTCGGTAAGCCTAGGTTTTAAAGCAGTAAAATTGTAATGGTTGCTTAGAGTCTGAATGTCATTCTGCTAGAAATAATTGAATCATAGGGAGTTGATCGCTCTGTGACAAATCTGTTATAAATCCTTCAGTTTCTTCGTATCCATGCCGTCATTGGTTGATCACTCTTCTTTCACAGGTATTGTTAAAACATATATTGAAATCTAGAGATCAAACTTTAATTAATATGAATAAAATTATGGTCCAAAACATATTCTGGTGAATTAGCAAGTGTCTTGATTTAAATCCTGCCACTCTTCTCAGAGTATAAATTATTTATAACTATACAGTGAAGTAAGATCATAGTGGAAAAAGAAGTAGATGAAAGGCCACCTGACAGAGACTCAAGGTGAAGGTTATCTCCAAAGATGCAAAGCCTGTCCCCAGAGCCACTTCTCTCCACTTACTAATGCTTCTTTCTGGGCTTTCCTTGCTTGGTAATGTAGGACATTGTGTTCTGTTTTATCAAGGAAGGTAATTACCATAAAGTACTCAGTTAAATATTATGTTCATTGCTTGCATTGCTATAGTAAAAAAGTGTGGAGATATTAATTATTTTGTCTCAATTAATGATTTAATAGAGACAAAATACACCCCCAGAACCAAAAAGAATGTTTACTTATTATGACAATTATGGTAACTGCATGAATTTATAAAAGAAAACCTCAGAACAATTGTGATTTCATTGATTTAAGTGATTTCTCTTGCATTTTGTCACCCTGGTTAGTAAGTCCAAAGTCTTCAAATGCAGAATGCAAAGCCATAATCTAAAGGGGCAAGAAAGCCAGCGCGGCTCATTTACAAAGGCCTTAGAGGAGTTTACACTGTGGCACAGAGGAAACAAATCCAACTAATAACCATGAGGTTGCTAGTTTGATCCCTGGAATCGCTCAATGGGTTAAGGATCTAGTGTTGCCATGAGCTGTGGTGTAGGTTGCAGACACAGCTTGGATACTATGTTGTTGTGGCTGTGGTGTAGGCTGGCAGCTGTAGCTCCGTTTTGACCCCTGGGAACCTCCATGTGCCATGGGTGCACCCCTAAAAAACAAAAAACCAAACCAAAACAAAACAAAAAACCCCAAAAAATAAACAATGGCCTTACAAAGTGACCTATGTCCATCTTAGGCACTACAGCTTTTAACAAGAGTCAGTATAACATTGACAGAGATGGTTATCTGCTATTGAAGGAAAATACAGATGATCTTCATGGTCATTTTTATCCTGTACAAATGTGGGGAGACTTACTCTATGATTTCTTATATACTGCCTCAGTTGTATGGGTAATGCAATTATTATTATCAATATGATATTTTACATGTTTTAAGGAACTTCAGGTTATGTTTTGCATGAATTAACTTGAGGCAGATTTACAACAAAAGTCATTAGGATTTGGGAATACATATGTCAATCTTTTTTTTAATAACTGTCAGCTATTCAACCAGGGGGAATTTTAATACATTATTTTTCTCCTATCAGTATCCCCTCCCTTGAAAATTTAGTACGATGAAAATGCATAAGTATATACCTACGCACATATATATTATGTATTCTTTATGTAGTGCATGTTTATTTTTATATTAAAAAATATTGATTTTTGAATCCTAGTACCGTTTTGCCCCTAACAATTCTCTATATTATATAAATCCAAGCCTATCCTGAGCTGAGTCCCAAAATTTAGTAAGACTCAGCATATGAGGGCCACATGAGGTAGACAAGTGTGGTGAAAACATGTTTGCACTACAGGGTGAGGGACTTGCTTGAAAATGACCTTGAGTTTAGAGGGGCAGGTAGACAGACCCTGGTTCTATAAGGATCTATGTCATATGTCAGTTCCACTTCCTATCACTTCATTCAGCTGTGAAAGCACCAGAGCTTCAATGACTTAAGCTTTAGGTACATCAAAAGGTATACTGAAAAACAAAGGATGGTAATTTCAAAGAAAAGAAATCTTTAAGGATCATAATTTCAAAGAAAAGCAATGTTTGATTTCAAGGAAAAGTGATGTTTATGCTTTAGATACTACATCAAAAGGTATACTGAAAAACAAAGGATCATAGTTTCAAAGAAAAGCAATGTTTACTGTAAGTAAACAATTTATGATAACGGTCTTTGCAGAAAAGATAAAGGCTTTTCAAATATGAAAAGACTTGCAGAAAAGCATTTAAGACTGGCTTCTTTTATATAAAGCAGCTCTGTATTAATTTAGATCTTGAACACATCAATTACATGCTTACTAGACTCTTTTCTCTTTTCCTCTTTATTCTTTCTCTCTTTTTTTTTAACTGGCTGTATCAGTGGCTTATGGAGTTTCTTAGTCTAGGAACTGAATGTAAGCTGCAGCTGTGACCTAAAATGCAGCTGCCCCAGTGCCAGATTCTTTAACCCATTGCCCAGGGCCAGGATCTAATGCACATCTCTGCTGCAACCTGAACCACTGCAGTCAGAGTCTTAATCCAACAAGCCACAGTGGAAACTCCTAGGCTATTTCTTTATGCCACGTGTATTTACAAGTTTGAGATCAGTAAGTATCAGATGACATGATGTGAGCAGTGGCAAAATAATAAAAGACAAATGTATGTTTATTTCCTTTACTTTAGACCTAGTTTGAAGCTAAGCAAGCAATGTTTAAGGACAACTACACAGCGGTGACTGAGTTTATTCTCCTGGGGCTGACAGACCGAGCTGAGTTGCAGCCTGTCCTTTTTGTGGTATTTCTAGTCATCTACCTTCTCACAGTAATTGGCAATGTCAACATGATTTTGTTAATAAGAAATGACTCAAAACTTCACACTCCAATGTACTTCTTCCTCAGCCACATCTCCTTTGTAGATCTCTGTTACGCCTCTAATGTCACTCCTCAGATGCTGGTTCATTTCTTATCCAAGAGGAAAACCATTTCCTTTCTTGGTTGCTTCATACAGTTCCACTTCTTCATTGCCCTGGTGATCACAGATTATTATATGCTCACAGTGATGGTTTATGACCACTACGGGGCCATCTGCAAACCCTTGCTGTATGGGAGCAAAATGTCCCGAAGTGTCTGCCTTGCTCTTGTTGCTACTCCTTACATTCATGGCTTTGCCAGTGGTCTAGCACAGACCATGCTGATGCTCCGCCTCTCTTTCTGTGGACCCAATGAAATCAACCACTTCTACTGTGCTGATCCACCTCTCTTAGTCCTGGACTGCTCAGATACTTATGTCAAAGAGACTGCATGTTTGTGGTGGCTAGTTTCTACCTCACCTGTTCTCTCACCATCATCCTCATCTCCTACATTTTTATTTTCACAGCCATTCTGCGTATCCGCTCTGCTGAGGGGAGGCGCAAGGCTTTCTCTACCTGTGGGTCCCATCTGACAGCTGTCACTGTCTTTTATGGGACACTGTTCTGTACGTATCTGTGACCTCCTTCTGAGGCATCTGTAGAACAAGGGAAAATTGTACCTGTTTTCTATAACTTTGTGAGTCCCATGTTAAACCCTTTCATCTACAGCCTTTGGAACAAAGATGTTGAAAGATCAATAAGTACAATGTTTTGAAAGAAACTGTGTCAAATAGGGTAGACATTTTGGTCACAATTATGTTAACATATCTGTATTCCCTGAAAAATTTGTGGATATGCTAAATTAACAGATCACTTTTTGTCATTGGGTATTATTTTGTCTTTTGATGAGATTGCCTATGAGATTTAGACAATTGTGTCCAATCATTAGCTCACATTGTCTCAGTCTATTTAAAAGAAATACCACATAGAAATTCAAAGATAAGACCAGAAAGCATTATGATTGCTCTATAAAATCAGTAAATGACAGGTAATTCTATCCACAGCACTCATATATGTATCTAGTTATAAAAGTATTACCAAATGATGCTACAGCTTTGACAATTTGGATTTTCAGGACTTAGTGCTTTCTAAACTATTTTCCAGAAACTTGTCAACTATAACACACATTATTTTGTTTTATTTTTCCCTTTTATTAAAGTTATATAGCAATGAAAATCCTGAGGAATATCAGGTTATTACTCCAAGAAGGGTTTTGATGAAAATGCCAAACTTCCTTTGTATTTTCTAATTTTAATTTTTGCTTTTCTTATGGCTGCTCCTGCAGCATATGGAAGTTCCCAGGCTAACATTCAAATCTGAGCTGCAGCTGAGGCCCACATCACAGCTAAACCGGATCCAAGTCTCAACTGTGATAACCACAGATCTTTCACCCACTGAGCAAGGTCAGGGATTGAACCTGAGTCCTCAGGACACTATAACGGGTTTTTAACCCACTGAACCACAAAGGGAACTCCTGTATTATGTTTTTAATTGTTTATTTTTTCCCCTTTTTTCAGCCATACCCGCTGCATATGGAAATTCCTGCACCAAGGATGTATCTAAGCTGCAGCTGCAACCTAGGCCACATCTGTGACAATGCTAGGTTCTTAACCCTCATGCCACAGGAGGGACTCCTTCTTTTTTAACCAATGTTTCCATTTCTTAAAATTGATTCTGTAGTTTCAGCTTTTGTTTATTTTTAGTTATGAGCTATTTTCAACACACAGCCAAAAATAGAAACTAATATAAAGACCACTAATATAAGCATAACTAATCATTAATGTCTTCACACAACATCACTTTTGTTTCAGATGTTGTAGAAACTCAGATATTACACACCCCTCCATGTCATGGAGCCCTTTTTGTGATCTTTGACATCTTCTCATGAGCCATTCTAATTGGGGAGGCCTATGTTGCCGGAAAGCTCTCAGAAAAGATGGAAGTCGAGCAGAGTAGGGTTCAATTAGGTCAAACTGCTTGATTTTTTTTGTTGTTGTTCTTTTTTCAGATCTTCAGCATCTCTACAGATATTTTATTGTTTCATGTATAAAACCTGAGAGAAATGTTTGTGGATTTGTGTCTTTTTGTAATTTTTTTTCTTTAAGTATTGAGGCTATATTATTAAAGCTGATCATGTCAAGTATTAATATAGCATTACTCCTTTTATCATTTATAGTTTCTAATCCATCTCTAATGCTTAAATCCTAAAAGTCTATTCTGATATTTGTAGATCTTCGGAAGTATTTTTCATCTGGTTTTAGTCGGCACCTATTATATGCATTTCTACCCTTTGTTAAATTTAGATATAGTTGATGGACAATATTATATGTTTTAGGTGTATAACACAGCAATTCACAATTTTTAAAGGTGACTCCATTTACAGTCACTATTAAATATTGGCTATATCCTTGTGGTATACTATATACCTTGTAGCTCATTTATTTTACTACTAGTAGTTTGTACATATTTATTCTCTAAACTTATCTTGTCCCTCCCCTTTCCTTCTCCCTGCTGGTAACTACTAGTTTCTTCTTTATGTCTTCAAATCTGTTTTGTTTTTTAGAATAACTATTTAGTTCTATTTTTCAGACTCCATATATAATGATATTATACAGTATTTGTTTTTCCTTTATCTGACTTTTATTTCCCTAGGAACACTACACTTTTATTTTCAGGCCCTGAGTCCTTTTAATAATGGAGTTTCTTATTTTACTGTGAATATTGATACTTAGTAATAGAATACTTTCTAATAGCTTATTTTGTGCTTTTTACAAATTTTCCCTGTGCCTTTTTACCATTTACTTACTCTGAATTAAATTGCATTTTCTAAGTTTCTTTTCTTTTTACTTCCTGTTTATTACACATTCAATTTTAATAAAGTCTCTTAAATTTTAATATTCATACTCAAACTCTCTGTTAATCGGTAGGTCTACTTTGCTATGAAATAATAAAAGAAACTTGGAATATTTTTAATCTGGTTATGTCCTGCTTCTAATTTATATGCTGTCATTTTCAGGCTTAGAATAAATATTCATATAAATTATTTTTTAATCATGAATTTTAGATATTATATATATTATATAGAATTACAATTATAGTTGTATTTAATATTATCCAATATCACTGTTCCTTTAACTTTAGTGAACTTGTCAATAACTCTCTCACTGTTCTCTTTGCACTCAATCCTCATTCATGATTTAGTTTTCTTCTGTGTGATATAAACCCTTAATCAGTTCCTTCAGTGACACTTTTTCTGTTTTCACTTGTCTGAGAATTTCTTAACTTTCATCCTCAAATAAGACTTTATTTAGTTATGAATGTAAACAGACAGATAATTGTTTTCAGTATTTAAAAATATTTCATTTTCTGTCTTCAGTCTGGTGCGCAACCAGATTATTTGTTATGTCTCTCTTTTTTTTTAATTTGCTCATTGTCAGTTTCAGTTTTTGCCTTTGTTGGAATTTAGTGGTATTTATCGTTATTCATTTTCAGTGCCTCCTTGGCTGACCTCTTGAAGTCTTATTCTTTTTCTTTTTTTTTGTCTTTTTGCCTTTATGTAGAGCCGCACCCATGGCATATGGAGGTTCCCAGGCTAGGGGTCTAACAGGAGCTGTAGCTGCCAGCCTTAGCCACAGCCACAGCAATGTGGAATCTGAGCCGCGTCTGTAACCTACACCACAGCTCATGGCAACGCCGGATCCTTAACCCACTGAGCAAGGCCAGGGATCAAACCCACAACCTCATGGTGCATGGTTGGATTCCTTAACCACTGAGCCACGAAGGGAACTCCTTGAAGTCTTATTCGCTTAATGTTCTCACAACATCTTAGAGCTTTGTAGAACTGTCTACAACTATAATTTTAACATTATGTGTATGATTGATTCATTGTTATGTTATACCCAGGCTTGTCAGCTTCATAAGGGCCAGGTGTATGTCTGGCTTTGCTCACTGGTCAAAGTTAGCATTTTCCCCAAAACCTAAAATATAAATGGTTCTCAGTAAACATCTATTGAGCTAATAATCACTATGCCCTTTGCATTACAGCTATTTGAGTAGTGCAAGCTCTACTACCTTTCACTTTCCAATATGACTTTCACTAATTCTTGATAATCTAAAGCCTGATTTTACAACTTCCATGGCTCATCCCCACCCCTCACCATGAAACCAAAACACTTTAAGGACACAAACCGTCTTTTGGTTTTCTGTTACACTCCCCTGCATTTACAGTATGGTGGCAAAAAGAAGATTTTCCCTGAATATTTGTTAACTATACAGATGAATGAATGAATTGCTGGTTGAACTAATGCTGCTGTACCCAGAGAGTCCATAGTGTTATGTGAGCTTCTCACATTTATTCCCTAAATAATGTGATATCAAAGATTATTGATTGGCCTATTAGAATCTCAGCCTCACAATTGATTAGCTATATGTACTTGACAAATAAAGTAACCTCTACTGGCTTCAGATTCTCTTCTATAAAATGAAAGTGATAACACTAACAACCCTCAGAGTTTGTGAGGATTAATTCAGCTAATGCTCGTACAGTCATCAAGCTAATAATGCCTAGCATATATTAAGTATTCAATGCCTATTACCCATATATAATTATTATTCCCATTTGTCTTCTTTCCTGTGTTTTTTAAGCAAGAGAGTCTCTCATACCATATCATCTTCTTACAGAGTTTCAGTTTTGAGGTGAGGAATGAAAAAATGTATTCAATAATAAGCAAAGTTATCTGAGAGAGGACAACCAAAATTTGTTGTACATTCTCTGAATTAAATGCACATTGCATACTCCTTAAATTATTCAGCAAGAATTTACTGATCAACTATTATTTCCAGGTGTGTGCTAGCTATGGTGATCACAGCCTTTACTCACAAGAGTTTGTGATCTAGTGATGGCAATAGACATATCAGCAGGTAATTAAAAACAGAGTGTGTTAGTCAACAGTGGTGCAGAGTGGTAAGACAGCGTGGAAGATGGAGGTCAAACCCAGTTCTGTGGAGGCAGAGGAAGGCTCATTGGAGAAGAATTCAATTTGAGCATTCCAGTCAGTGCTAGGACACACTGGAATCTGCTGAGCAGAAGGAAAGCACTGACTGGGGGAAAGCTAATGAAATATTTAAAAAATGGTGAAGGGGTGAAGAACAAATTGTGACTTTCAGTTGAGAGATGGAAGCTACCTGCAGTTGCAAAAGTAGTCAAATGGGTATATGAAGGTGGAATTCAAATGCTACCCTGTCTCTTTCAAGCCACATAGCCCAGGGTTTACTGTTTCTTAGTGGAACCTCTGGCTCTTTAGCTAAAAGTGCAGGTTGGGGTCCCTACCCCTAAGGGTTATTTTGAGAAATCGATTAAATTGCCTACATGAAAGGTGTTTGCCAATCACCTTGTCTGTGTCATAGCCCTGTTCATGCCTGACCCTGCCCAAGACATTGATGTTCATGAGGAAAGACATTTATAAGAGCTCTGGATATTGGAGAGGAGAGTTTTGGTATAAAAGGAAAAGGATTCCCATTTTGGCTTGGTTGGTTGAGAATCCAACACAGTGTCTGTAAGGATGAGTGTTCACCTCCTGGTCTCACTCAGTGGATTAAGAATCCAGCACTGCTACAGCTGTGGTGTAGGTTGTGGATGCAGCTTCGATCTGGCTATGTGGTACCAGTGGTGTAGGCCTGCAGCTGCAGCTCGGATCAGAACCCTAGCTTCGAAACTTCCATTTGCTGCAGGTGTGGCTGTGAAAAAAAAAAAATCAGACAATCATCAAAATTTCAAGTTGAACTTTCATGTGTGCATTCCACATAAGCTCTTGGGGCAAATAGTAATTTGAAATGATGGAGAATACAACTGAGACCTGTGATTTGCTTTCTGATCCCAAGTGTTCCAATTAATCTTGAGAATGGTTATTTCCACATCATACTCATTTATGCTGCTCCTAAGCCCTTCAGAGATTTGCTTTAAAAGCAGTTCCTTACCTCCCATTTCCTGACAGAAATATGATTACCTTTTTTCAGCTTAGAGAGGATCAATGAAATTCCTTAATCAAAGGCTGAGAAAATAGGTGCCTATTCAAAGCAGAAGTAAGTCTTTGTGTTTCTACCTTGTTTATTTTTAGTCAAAAGGAGTTATAGTAAATTTTCAAATGGAGGCCCATAATTTTTTTCCTGTTTGCTGAAAATATGCTTTTAGTGGGAGAGTTTGAAACTCAACTGATTTCCAAGACGACAGACTTATGCAATTTCTATTGAATTTCCTGGAAATATTTTACAGATGTGTCACTGTTGCAAAAGAACTGAGAAAGGCAAACATTCTGCAGACCACTCACAAATGTGAGGACATTTCCAGGCATTGGAGAGAGCTGGGTTTTTATTATTAGAAATACACAAGAGTGTTATTGTTAGAAACGGGCAATCTGTGAACTCCTTACATATTGTTTTGTGGATTTTTTTATGTAAGATTTTGCAATTGTGCATTTAGTTTAGTTGAGAATCTATAGATTCAATAGGTTTTCATAGTTTGGAATTTAATAAAAGAAGCTTAAAGATGATCTTCCAATGAATTCTTGCTAAAAGTTTGCTGTAAATTTTATTTATACTTTTTTCTTTCTAAAACAAAGTCTTTTTTCATTTCCTTGTAATTAACAGGCCTAGAAAATTCATCTAGACAGCTAGCCCATTGAGCTGGGTTCCACTCTAGTGTAATCTTGCCAGGGACTAAGCCCTTGTCATCAGGCTTCTTTTTCCTTCTCTCTTTCCTTTTCTTTTTCCTAATGCCCAGGACTCTTCCCGGCCCCCTCCAAGCCTGCAGCCCCACATAACCCCCCAATCACTCACCACCAAGTGAGTCCAGATATATAGATATCTGTAGGTACATTCCCAGGATCACACTATAGAAGTCATAGTCACACAGGTAAGAGATAGAAATAGAATAGTAGTTCAGAAATAAGAGAGCTGAAGTAATGGCTCAGTAGAAATAAAACATTAGTTTATGGTAGTATTCACTGAATGGCACGTGCAGGTATAGAGAAAAATCCTTTGATAGTCAGTGGTAAGATCTGCCCCATCACATCTGCTTTGATTCCATGTGTTTCCAGTGCAGAAGGTGCCCAGCACCAACGCCAGTGCACTGACAGAATTCATCCTCCTGGGAATCATGGACTACCCAGAACTCCAGCCTCTCCTCTTTATGCTGTTCCTGGTTGTCTACCTTGTCACCATCCTAGGCAACCTGGGCATGGTGGTGTTAATCCGCCTGGACCCTCGCCTTCACACCCCCATGTACTTCTTTCTCACCAACTTAGCCTTTGTGGACCTGTGCTACACCACAAATGCAACCCCACAGATGCTGACTAATCTGTTATCAGAGAAGAAGACCATCTCATTTGCTGGCTGCTTTGCACAGTGTTACTTTTTCATAGCGCTGCTCCTCACTGAGTTTTACATGCTGGCAGCCATGGCCTATGACCGCTATGTGGCCATATGCAACCCTCTGCGCTACAGTGTTAAGATGTCCAGGCATGTCTGCCTATGCTTGGTCACATTTCCTTATGCCTATGGCTTCTCAGATGGGCTGTTCCAGGCCATCCTGACCTTCCGCTTGACCTTCTGTAGATCCAATGTCATCAACCACTTCTACTGTGCTGACCCACCACTCATTAAGCTTTCTTGCTCGGATACTTCTGTCAAAGAGCATGCCATGTTCATATCAGCTGGGTTCAACCTTTCCAGCTCCCTCACCATCATCCTGGTGTCTTATGCCTTCATTATTGCCACCATCCTCAGGATCAAATCAGCAGAGGGAAGGCGCAAGGCAATCTCCACCTGTGGTTCCCACGTGATGGGTGTAACCCTCTTTTATGGCACCCTCTTCTGCATGTATGTAAGACCACCCACAGAGAAGACTGTTGAGGAATCCAAAATCATAGCTGTCTTCTACACCTTTGTAAGTCCTCTCCTTAATCCATTGATCTATAGCCTGAGGAACAAAGATGTAAAACAGGCCCTGAGGAGAGTGCTCAGAAAAAATGTGGTCACTAAGAATGTAGAGCCTCCTGTTTACAATAAACCATAACTCTTAATCTTTGGCTCAAATGTCTTAGGATTTTTGGGATGAGGTTCCATGTTCTTTATGGAGATGTTTCAAATATCCTCAAGTCTGAGAGTAAATGAGCTGCACTTATTTATTACTCCAGATCCTTGCCCTTAATATACTGTCCATGGATCAGTAGGAATAGCATTACTTTGGATGTTTTAGAAATGAAGAATTGCATTCTGCACCTCAGATGCACTATATTCAAATCAGTGTTTTAACTGAATCTTAGGTGTTTTGTATACACATTACATTTGGAGAAGCACTACTGTAAATGAAAATTCCACTTGGTATTCCCTGGAACATTGGTATGCTCCCACTGTTTACAATGATAAACAGAATAGACATGTCCTCAGCTTAGTTCCATGGATTTATTCTATTTTTATTACCATTTATTTTGGGATGGCTGGGAATCTAAGAAGTACAGCTTTCTGAAGTCCTCCTCTGACTTACTAAGTAAAACTAGAAATTTTGGGTCATGATACTGATTTTCTGTTTCTTATGAGTATTTTTGTGTATTGGCCTCTATGGGATGGGGAGTGAGAGGGACAGAATAATCATTCTTTTCCTAGACCTGTGTTTGTAAATATAGTTTGTGGTCTTTGATCTGTAGGGACCTGCTTCTTTCCTCAGACCTGCAAGCTTGAATCCAGGAACTTGGATCTAGGAACACAGTAAATATTTTCTGACTTGAAAAATTTAGAACTTACTTGGGTTTTCCTTTTACCTTCTTTTCTAGTTTTTTTTAAGTAATTTGGATTATTGATTTGTCTTGCTTCTTTTCTTATACAAAATTTTATGCATTTTGCCTACACTGTACTTTTGCTGAAACCACTCATTTTGGTATATTTTATCCCTTAGTTTGCAGAATTTTATTATTTTTCCAGTGCCTTTGTTAGCCTGTGCACTATTTAGAAGACAGTGCTTAATTAACATATGTTTGTGATTTTAAAAGATTTTTCATGGCTAAATGTTTATAATTTAGTTGTATTTTCAGAGAAAATTTGCCTTGTGATTTTAATATTGAAAATATATAGTAAGACTATATACGATAAAAATACTGAGTAGTATTTTTCCAAATTTAATGATATATAGCTGACATATAATATTGTATAAGCTTAATAGGATGTGATAATAGCTCAATGTGATGATGTTATATATGTGTACACTGAAAAAGGATTATCATAATAATATTAGTTGTCACATCCATCATCTCACCTAAGTACAATTTGTTGTTGTTTTTCTCTAGTGGTGAAAACATTTAAAATCTCTTCTCTTAGCACCTTCAAATACACCATGCATTGGGGTGTTAACTGTAGTCACTATGCTACACATTAGCTCCCCAGACTTTATTCATCTTATATCTGGAAGTTTGTACCCTTTGACCAACACCTCCCCATTTCCTTCACCTCCAGGCCCTGACTACTATCTGTCAGTCTGATGTTTAGAGTCCACGTAAATGTGAGATCATGCAGTACTCTTCTTTCTGTTTGTGTGACTTATTTCACCTAATATAATGTCCTCAAGGATCATTCATGTGGTAGCAAACACCAGATTCCTTCTCTTTTTGCTGAATAATTTTCCATTGTATACATGTTCATTTTTGAGCATAGGTGTGTGTGTGATTGTCTTTATACATTAATCAGCTGATGGGCCCTTAGGTGGTCTCCATATGTTGGCTGCTGATGATGTTGAAATGAACATGGTGCAAACACCTCTTTGACATCACAGTTTTATATCCTCTGGATATACATCCAGAGGTGGGTTTTCTGGAGCGTGTGATAGTTCTATTTTTGATTTTTTAAGGAAACTCCATACCTCCATGCTGTTTTCCATAGCGACTATACCAATTTCCATTTTCATCAAGAGTATACTTGGGTTCTCTTTTCTCCACATTCTTTCAAGCACCTATTATCTGTTGACTTTTGGATAATAGCCATTTTAACAGTGTGAGGTTATATCTGACTATGGCTTTGATTTGCATTTCAGTGATGATTGGTGATGCTGAACACATTTTTCATGTACTTGGCCATTTATGTGTCTTCTTTGGAAAATATCTATTCTGGTCTTTTGCTCATTTTTTTAAAATTAGGTTATTTGTTTTTTGCAGTTTTATGAGTTCTTTGAATATATAGATGTATATATAATGCATATATATGATTATTTCTTAATTATACATCATTTATAAATACTTTGGTTATGACTTGCAAATATTTTCTCCCAAATCCTTTTTTTCCTTTTCATTTTGCTGGTTGTTTCTTTTGCTTTGCAGAAGTTTTTTTCAGTTTAATATAGTCTCATGTGGCTAATTTTGTTTTTGTTGCTTATGCCTTTTGTGTCATACACAAAAAGCCATCTCTGAGACTAATGTCAAAGAGGTTTTGCATCTCTTCTAGGTATTGTATCATTGCAGGTCTGATGTTTAAGTTTTTAATCCATTTCAAGTAAATTCTTGTGAGTGATTTATGATGAGTCAATTTAATTTTTCAGCATGTGATTGTCCAATATTCTCAACATCATTCAATGAAGAGACTAACCTTTCTGTACAAAGTATTTATTGCTCTTTTTGAAATATTAGCTCACCACATGTGCACAGGTTTATTTCTAGGCCTTCGGTTTTGTTTTGTTGGTCTATGTGTACATTTTTATGGCCATCACATGCTGTATTCATTGTAAATTAATTAATTAATTCACTCACTGTTTTCATTAATTGTAAAATAATTTAATATCAGGAAGTGTCATGCCAGCAGCTTTGTTCTTTCTCCATATTGCTTTGACTAGTCAGGATCTATTACGGTTCCATATGAATTTTAGTTATTTTTATTTCTATTAAAACATGCCACTGGTGTTTATATGGGGACTGAATTGAATCTGTAAATGGTTTTGAGTAGAACAAATATTTTAACAAATTTATCTCTTCTAGGATTCGAATATGGGATACTTTCCATTGACGTCTTCACCAATTTTTTTCATCCATGGCTTATTGTTTCCATTATACAGATTTTTTAATATCTTAAATTTATTTCTAAGTATTTCATTGTTTTGGGTGCTCTTTTAAATTAGATTGTTTTCTTTCTCAACTAGTTTGTTGTTAGTATATAGAAATGCAACTGAGTTTTGCATGTTGATTTTGTATCCCATAAATTCACTAAATTTGTTCATCAGTTACAGAGTTTTGTTTAGTCTTTAGGGTTTTCTGTATGTAAGATCATATCATCTGCAAACAGAGACAATTTTATGTTTTGCCCTCTGATATTGGATATGTCCTATTTTTCCCTAATTTGCTCTAGCTTGGACTTAAAATACTATGTCGAATACAAGTGGTGATAGTGGGTACCCTTCTCTTATTTCTGATCTTAGAGGAAATGTTTTTAATCTTTCACTGTTAATAATGATATTAACTGTAGGCTTGTCAGGTACGGTCATTATTATATTGAGTTATATCCTTTCTATACCCAGTTGAGGTTTTATCGTGAAAGGATTTTGAATATTGTCAAGTGATTTTCCTGTATCCACTCAAATGATCATATGATTTTAATTTTTGATTATATTGATCCATCTATTTCTTCACAAACAACTGCTCTCTGTGGAGAAGGTGTACCATTACGATGTGGTACAGATTAATTTGAATTTTTTTCTAAAATTTGATATATGTCCTTTGGTCAGTTGCTTTAACTTCTTTGACTGGTAATAATAATAACATATAGATTTTTTTCTTGCCTTTTTTAGGGCCATATTTGTGGCATGTGGAGGTTCCCAGGCTAGGGGTTGATTTAGAGCTGCCAGCCTACACTACAGCCACAGCAATCTGCGACCTACACCACAGCTCATGGCAAACCTGGAATACTGAACCTACTGAGCAAGGCCAGGGATCAAACCCGCATCCTCATGGATATTGTTTGGGCTTGTAACCCACTGAGCCACAATGCGCACTCCCCATAAAATATAGGATATTTAAAACTTTATTAATAAGTTGTTTATATACTATAAAATATATCTGCTTTAAGTATAATTAAATGTTTTGACAAATATGTGCACTCTTATAGCCACAATGGACATATAAAACACTTTCATCACTCCCCAAATTTCATTTTCATTTCCTTGCATATAGTTTCTTCCTTGCACACACACAGACATTAATGATCACAGATCTGCTTTTATACCCATAATTCATATAGAAATAATCAAACTCACTATAGTCCTTTGTATGTAGATTCTTTCACTTAGCAAAATGTTTTGGAGAATTATCCATTTATTGGTTGGCTGCATTGTTTGATATATTTTCTATTATTGAATAGGATTGCATTTTAATGATAAAACACAATATGTTTATCGATCCAACTGTTGTTAAATCTGGGTTATTTCACTAAGTATCAGACTCTCTTTATGATGGTGTTATTTCAAAGGCAAACTAAGATTCTTCCAGCAAGCTGACACAAACTCAAATGGAGCAGATGTGATTGCAACAATCAAAGATCACGACTTTCTACCTTCATGAATGAAAGATGCCTTGTTCCCTCTTGCTCACCAGGTCAAAGCACTGTGGATATAAAAACATCACCTATGAATTATGTTGCTAGGCTTTTGTAAGTAGAAGTAATCATTGTTTTCCTTTGGTTCCTATTCTACTTTGTAACTAAAATGTTTAGTGCATCTCACACTATATTCAATATTACGACTACAAAAATCACATAGTATAAATCAATAGTAAAGTTGGCACAAGGGTGAGAAGATAATAATAAGCATTTAAGGGGATTTTGGCAACCCAGCGAGCATTTGTCCTTTAATGGAAGAAGCTGTTACTCAGCTCAGTAATTTGTTTCCATGAGAGACTATAAGCCATGGGAAGTCGGGTTATCTTTATTGTTATTTTTTTCCTTTTTTTAGTTTATTTTAAGCTAAGGCATAATTGATCTATAGCATTATATTGATTTCAGGTATATAACATAATGATTAAATATTGTATGCATTGCAACACATTGTACATTACATCCCAATGACTCATTTTATAATTAGAAGTTGGTACCTTTTGACCTCCTTCACCTGCCTGATCCCCAGTATCCCTCCCCTTTGCAACCCCCATTTCTACCTGATATTCATTTTCTTTTGTTTTGTATGTCCATTTGTTTTGTTTGCTTTTAAAATAATTTTCATATCACTGTAATTAGTGCAAAATAGGTCAATTTTAAAACACAACGTAAACAAAAACAAAACACATTGTGATTGTAATCCTGCTATGTTTTTTTCATCAGTTCCCCCAATAAATATTTATGGGACTCTTAGCATAGAAAGTCAGTGTACTAAATGCCAGGTACATGGTGACTGTAAAGTAATAGTCTCCTATACTCTGGGAATTTAATAGTCTGGAAGGGAAAACAAATCTTAAGAAAATAAACCACAATTTACTGACAATTAAAACTGTCATTGGAGTTCCCTGGTGGATTAATGGTTAAGGATCTAGTCTTGTCAGTGCTGTGGTTCTGGTCACTGCTGTAGCATGGGTAAGATCCCTGGCCCAGGAAGTTTCTCATGCTACAGGTATGCCCCCACAAAATTTTAATAAATGTTATTTTAAAAAGCAAGGTGAGACAAGCTGGAATAATTACAGTAATTTAGGTAGGGGAATGCCTGTCTCAGGAATTGATATTTAAGATATCTAAATAATGGGTAGGCAATAACTTGAAGAAGTTTGGGAGAATTAGTATTCAAAGCAGTGACTGGCCTATGGGAATGTTCTGAGTTTGGAAAGAGGTTGTCACAAGATCAATAATGGCTAGTTGAAGAGATGAGGGAGAGAATGACAGAGAATCTAGAAGTTGACCAATGTAAGAGCATTGATTTCAATATGGCATTTGGACAATATGTTACTACTGAAGACGTCACAAGTCTCCTGCCTTCACAATTAGACTAAGAATTATGTAAGCACATGGATTATGCCATTTTTACATTTGTATACCTTGGGTGAGAGAATACTTGAATACTTGGTAAATGGGAAGAAGTAGGCATACAATTTTCACCTCATCTTTACCCTGAGTATTTACATGTATGGTCAAATAAATAACATATTTCTAAATTACATGCTCACCAGGTTTCCGTAAAATGTTACTTTCTAATACCTGGACCTAACACCTTGAACTAACTCTACCTCAACACATTATGATATCTTGTCCAAATGACTCTCCTCATGGGGTTTTATAGTTTAACCACTTTATTCTCAATATGAGAGTCATTTTAAGCAAACATACTCAATAGTGGTTTAGTGGAAGGCACTTAACAAAATGCAGTTCAGACTGGGACAATATCACAGAAACATGATTGTCTATGAATTATGTAATCATTACATATTGTTATTAATTGTTCTATTGATCTTATCAAAATAAATGGTGATTCCCTGATGCAAAAAATCTCTTGATCATTCAAAGCAGTCAGCTCAAAATAATTACAAACTGATGCAATCCCATGGTGCAAATCCCAAGAACCTAATGAGAATGGATCTACATAAATTACTATTTCCCTAGAGTTTTCTCTTGTAGTAACATTGTAATTATTTCCTCAGAGTGTGATCAAAAATACTTTTGGGATAAAAGCTCTGATTTACAAGGATATAAATCACTCCCAGCCATTCATCACTGGGACCACTAGTGTCTCTGAAAGGGTCTGTCCTTGGTTCAGGTAGGCATGAAAACTCTGATTCCTGTACCTGCATTTTCTTTCCTTGTTTCCATTTTGGATTTTCATCAGTAGGAATCATGTGATAAAAGCAGCTTTGAATGTTAGCTTGTCTTCTTAGCCAGTTAAAACAAGTCATTATGTATTTCTTATACAGAATGGTCAATAGAAATTATAGAGCTTTATTGGAATTATGTATTTACACTCCTCACTTCACTTTACAAATATCATTCTTTCCCCTCATTCAATAATTTAACACATATTGAATAACCATATTAAAGTAAACACCTGAGAGCCTTATAAGCTTTTCTAGAATATCTGCTGAAAGAACAGTCCCTCTCCCTCCAAAAAAAGCCAACTTTGTGAAGTAATTAAAAAAAAGAGATGAAGTTAAGTGAGAATTAAACTCATTCTAGCAAGAAATAAAACTCGTGGAACTTTATAAATCTCTTAAAATTATTGGGGAAAGCTAATTTTGGGGAAATTTTAAGTATTAATTAAGATATACATGGCTAGTAATAAGTATAGGACTTGTAACTACCTAAATAATGAACCAGAATGATAATGTGAAAATTATTTAGTGAGCATCTGATATTGAATAGATGAGGACTCTGAAGTCCCTCAATAACAAGGTAAAAAGACTGTTTTCTAAATCAAAACAGAAATGAGATTTTACTGATATGTCATTGGCTAGTATGAAGCCACCATGTGTTAACCTGATTTATATTTAGGTTTACACTTTGTAATCATGAAATGTATCTCCTTATATTTGTGAGATACTGGAATGGAAAAATAAGGGAAGGTGAACATGCTGGAGTTTATTCCAGCAGAACAAACAAAGAAGGTGCTCCTTCCCGGGAAATTTATATTCACTTGAAATGTATAACTCCACCAACCACCTGACTGCTCTATCTTCATTTCTTGCCTTAAAATATCATTATTTGCCCAGCTATTCTTGCAGATTTATCTATAAATGACCAGTTGATATAGTTTCTAGACTAAAACTAAACTTCCGTAGATTAGTTATTTTCATTTCCTGTTGTCCTATCCTTGGCTTCAACATCCCCTCTTATTCCATCCAATCCATCTTATAGGGCCCCAAAATGGGAGTTGTAGTCACATGGAATACATAGTAAATGTTTCAAAATTATTCTGCTGAATCATTTTAATTGGACCCTGAAGTGGGCAGACATTTCCCCAATAGACATTCAATGAGTAGTATTTCAGGTACCTATGAATTCAATGAGTAGTATTTCAGGTACCTATGACATTTATAGAGGTGAGCTTTTCACTTTCACTGAGAGGTTGTTTTTTTTTTTTTTTTTTTTTTTGAGAAGGAGAAGAGGAAACTCCAGTCATTCACTAAATATTTATCGTGTTTACCAGTTTACCATAAATGTCACCTCTGGCTTTTTGCTCAATAATTTCTGCTAAATTACAAGTGATGCTTTTTTCTTGCATCTTTACATAATAAAAAGTAAACATAGGTGCATAGCAATATCTGTGTGAATCAAATTCATTAGCACACACAAGTCTATGTTTTCTCCATTACCTAACTTATTTAGCTTTGCTCCAGTCCAGAAGAAAGCAATTTGAAGTTACTGAGCTGAAACCTAATGCAGTTTTATTTCAGTTATATTTCTTGAAATAAGGGGCATAGACTTTAAAAAACTGGTTGCTACCTACACTGACTACAAAGTACCCAGAAATTTCAAATTGGACACCAATATCACAGGAAAATCCTTTTTAGAAGGATGTCTTGTTCCCTGACTCATTGAAGTTTGATATTTTTTTATACGTGATAGTTCTCATAGACAGAACAAAATATTCATGACTTTTAAAACTGGTTCAGGAATCTCTCCAATAATTTAATATGAATTTCTTAGTATTCTATATTGGAAAGGGACTTAAAAAATGAAAGAGTTTATGGAGGATAATTTTTGTTACCTTTTGTATAAATATCAAATAAATAATATTTCTAAACATAGGAAACACTGGGTGCAGTAAAATTAAATAGGAAGCTATCAAAGGCCTTTCCCACAACTATTAAACATGAGCATTTGGCACCTCCCAGCAGCACAAGCGCTTTAAGAATTTGTTTATGTAAACAAATAATCTTCAATTGACTTTATATTAAGTATTCCAAAATCATTCAGATACTTTCAGTGGGGAAAAAAAAGGCTTTAGCTCTAATGCAATTACTTTGTATTTATTGTATAAATTTACCAAAAATATTCTAAATTTGCCAATTGTTCTTGTAATATGCACATTTAGTTCTCAAAGAACATGATGGAAGAGAGTATAAAAATATATATATATATACATACACACACACATAAGTATGACTGAATCACTTCGCTGTAGAGCAAAGTTTGGCACATTTTAAATCAACTGTACTTTAATAAAAATTATTGACATTGAGAATAATGTTTTCCAGATACTTTATACCTTTTAAGTGTAAATCAGGCAAGAAACTTAGAGTGGTCTTGGGAATAGAGTCTTGAATGGCAAGATAGAAATGAAAAAAGAGAGAGGAGGAAAAACTCAAGGAGGTATGATTTTAAAAAGACCTTAATATGTACTAATTTCAACACAAAGTAAAATGTGTCCAAATTATATGAGAGTACCTGAAAGATTTGGAGCTTGTCTCATTGTACAACTACACATATTTTAATTTACCATGTTCCTTATCCCAAATAGACACCTAAGAAACAACCATTTTTATTTGATTGCTATGGTATAATGAGTAAACAGGTGCTTGTATTTAGGGTTCAGCTGTACAGATTATGTCTTTGATGGTAGAAAAGAAAGACAGGTGTCCACTTGTGATTGATATACAGGGCCCCGATGTGACATCTGCTTGTTTCTCTTCTCTCCCTGTTTATGGAGTTCTGCTTTCATATTTGGTGTTTCCTCCAAGGCATTTTTTTTTTGAGAGCATGCCACTAGTAGGGTACTCAAAAATTACTTGAGTGCCCTACTAGTGGCATTACTAAAGAAAGTGACTTTCCAGGGAGTATGTCATTTATCTTCCATCCTTGTATTCTGCTTAGCTGATGATTCTAGCAATTTCTGATGCTCAGTGTGAATTAGGGATTCTTAACCTAACGAGAGCACTTGAGATGCTCCTGATTCTTTGAACAAATAAGCATGGGAATGACTGAATATTCTTTCCCACCTTCTGTAGCTTCATGGTACACAAGTGTATGTAAAAGGCTCTGAGACTTCCTGCAACAGACACAAACAGACACAAAATAGTGTTTTTCTGTCTTTCTCTTTTCTTTTCAAAACAAAGAATTTTCTGAACTTATTTTTACCAGAGACCTATTTTGTTGTCAAAAATAGAGGTTTTTTTTTAAAAAATAAGTTTATTGGAGTATAGCTGATTACTATGTTTTGTTAGTTTTGGGTGTACAGCAAAATTTGCTGAACTCTTTTGAAAATATTAATCTGAAAACTCAAGTGACCATAAGTGTAACATTTATCTGTGCCCCATTTTCCACATTTCCTAATTATACTCTCTTTGTATCAATTGCAAGACTTTTTGAAAGATAAAGTTAAATGGAATAGCATAAGTGCTTCGTAAAAACTGAAATACCTATGTGCATGGGAGAAAGTACTATTATAAAAATACTGTTTTTTTCTAAATTGTATGATTGTGATTGATGAACCTATTAAGAGAAAGGGTAAGAGGTAGGCAGATTAAATTCTCTTTTCCATATGTTTACTATCTTTATTTTTGTCTTTATTAGTTGTTAAATGTAATATGATGGCCAAACAGGTGCTAGTATTTGGTATTTGGAGCATAGCTGTATAGATTTAAAGGTTAGATAAGTACCTTTAGTACAATAAAATGGGAGATTTGCATATACTAAGTGGATATTTTCCAAATTGACTCAGCATTCTGGTGAGAGTTCTCTGGAAAGAGCACATTTGCAATTTATATAAATCCCAATTCTCCAATTATTGTAATTTCCTCCAAAGGTCAAAGATATAGATTTAAGCCCCCCAAGTTATTTATATTTCAAACTAACAGGGAACCTTGGTTCTAATTCAACACATAACTTGGACATAACAAACAAAACCCCCTACATTCCAAAAACTAAAAAAATAAAAATTATGCTACTGTGAAGCTTCCCGCTGTATTCACACTTCTTGGCTTCTTATGGAGACTTTGGTTTTTTTTTTTTTTTTTGGCTGCTCAGCATTTGAGAATTTTTTATTTGACATAAAAGAAAGCTCATCCCTGCATCTCTATAGGATATTTTTTACTTCTCTTGAAAGCCTCCTGTTCACCCTTACCTGAGCGTGCTCCATACACCTGTCCTCAGGGAAACTCTTAGTTACCCTTCAAGTCCTAGTGAAAAGTTATCATTCTGTGGTTCATATCCTGATTCCAGAACACATTGAGTTACTTTGCTCACATCTTTATTATTGAACTAATCACTTCTAACCTTAATTTTCTCTTCATATATCTCCTTTACTGTGAAGACACCAACCAAATCTCTCAAGGCAAGCTCTATTACCGGCAATTATGTATTTCCCTGGCAAAGTGACTTGCATACAATAGTGTTGACTGCTCTTTGCGTACAAAGATTATCTTATAATGATTAACATAACAACCTTCTGGAAGCATCACAAAATCCAACTAGCTAACTTCTGAGGGCACTTGGTTCAATCCCCAGGAACAGTTTAGATACTGTCAATGTAGCTGATAAATTGTTGTTTGCATGTTGGTGGATCAAGCCTACAGATTTCTTGGGTAAAAATAGCTTTAAAACTTTAATTATTTTCCAATACTGTATTTGGTAAGTTTCACATAAAAATAAGGAATTCCAATATCTCTTTAAAATTGGAAGCTCTTAAGATCTTGGAACCCAGGGCCCACATTAACATACAGTTAAAATTTAAATATCCTAGTGGCTGCCTATCTTTCTGCCTGGGTACAATCTTCTAGTTCACCTCAGTTCACTCTTATACCCAGCCCACTTCATTCACTTTTTTTTTTAAGGCTTTTTTCCTTGAACTTTATTTTTTTTGGTCTTTTTTAATTTTTTTTTTTTTAGGGCTGCACGCATGGCATATAGAGGGTCCCAGGCCTGGGGTCAGATTGGAGCTGCAGCCATGGCCTATGCCACAGCCACAGCAATGTGGGATCCGAGCTGCCTCTATAAGCTACACCACAACTCATGGCAACACTGGATCCTGTCCTTAACCCACTGAGCGAGGCCAGGGATTGAACCTGTGTCCTCATGGTTACTAGTCAGATTCATTGCCTCTGAGCCACAAAAGGAACTCCATCTTTTATTCTATTTTTAAAAGTTTTATTGAGGTATAGTTGATTTACAATGTTGTGGTATTTTCTGCTGTACCAGAAAGTGATTCAGTTATGCATATGCACACATCCATTCTTTTACAGATTCCTGTCCTGCATAGTTTACCACATAATATTGGGTAGAGTCCCCTCTGCTATACAGCAGATGCCCATTGACCAGTCATACTGTAGTATATGGAATGACTCTCCAAATTCTCTTTATTTTTTTCCATTTTTTAAAAATTAAAGTATAGTTAATTTACAATGGTGGGCCAATTTCTGCTATGCAGCAAAGTGACTCAGTTATACGTATGTATATACATTCCCTTTCTCATATTATCTTCCATCATGTTCTACTGCAAGAGGTTGGACAAAGTTCCCTGTGCTGTACAGTAGGACCTCATTGCTTATCCATTCTAAATGTAATAATTTGCACCTACCAACCCCAAACTCTCAGTCCATCCCACTCCTTCTTGCCTCCCCTTTGGCAACCACAAATCTATTCTCTATATCTATGTCTATATTCACTCTTATTATCTAAATACTGCCTAGGAATTTGCGTTTTGGTTCCGTATCTTACATAAGTGTATCACTTAGATAACACATGACGACATTGAGAACCCCTAACAAAAATATGCTCTCCAGACCTCTTTCCCAAGAATTTCTCATTTTATTCTTTCACTACAAACCATGTTATCTGAAGTGATCATTTTATCTGGAAGTATAATCCTTTCATTATAATTATTATCACTTGAACTTTGTACTAAGAATACTTCTATCTCTGTTGATTAGTTTTATTTCATAACTTCTGAACACTGTAAGTCAGTAAGTGAAAAGATTTGAACGATTTATAGGTGTTGCTAAGAAACTCAGAGCTAAATTTGTGCTCTGCTAGCAAAAAAAATTTCCCAAATTTTATCATATGCTATAAACTTCTTACATGTTTTTTGGGATAAATGAAAACATAAATGCATAAGCAACAAAACTATGATCTAACTTTTGGCACCTTCTCCTTTCCCCAATCTAAGTCTCTCTTGCTTTATTCATACAAAGTCTTCTCAGTGAAAATTTCTTCATCAGCAATTTATATAGGACTATGTTATTTCCAATTATGGGGACTTTATGTTTGGTCTATTCATTTAGGAATACCATAATCTCCTGTATTTTTTGGATATCACAATATAAAATTCCCCACAGAATTTTCTATAAACCCCTACCATTTGGGGCTCTCTAGTAAGGCAAGCAGGGAGTACAATTCTCAAAGTTTGACTTTCTAATATGCACACACCAAGGACGGTAAAAGAGTTTTCAAACACATGTCACCATTTTTTCCAAAACTATTCCTGGGATCGATGATGAAGCCTGTGACTTCATAGGAAATTTTGTAAGTGGCAGTTGATGTTCAACCCATTTTAAGACAAATTGTGGGTCATAAATCCCTCATTCCAGAACAAATTAGAGTCACAGGAGTCATTTTTGGGGGAATCATCTGCACATTATATACCTAGTCTTGGGTGATATGATCTTCCTAAATATCCTGTCTCCTACAGTCTGACTCCATCTAATGATAACTGTGTGTGAGGGTAGCAGGGAATAAAGGAAAGAGAGAGAGAGAAAGAGAGAGAGAGAGAGAAAGCATATGAAGGACTTTCCATTCACTTAATTTATTTTAATTCACCTAAGTGAATGATGCAGGCACCTAAGAAAATGGTTGCAAGAAATTCCACCTTGGTGACTGAATTTGTTCTCTTGGGATTAACGGATGATCCAGAGCTTCAACCCATCCTCTTTGTGCTGTTCCTGGGGATCTATTTGATCACAGTGGGAGGGAATCTTGGGATGCTGGCATTGATCAGGGTAGATTCTCGCCTTCATACCCCTATGTACTTCTTTCTTGCCAGTTTGTCCTGCTTGGATTTGTGCTATTCCACGAACGTGACCCCCAAGATGCTAATAAACTTCTTATCAGACAAAAAAACCATTTCCTATACAGCATGTTTAATCCAGTGTTATTTTTTCATTGCCATGGTGATTACTGAATATTACATGCTAGCTGTAATGGCTTATGATAGGTACATGGTCATCTGTAATCCTTTGCTTTATAGCAGCAAGATGTCCAAAAGGGTCTGTATCCACCTGATCGCTGGTCCATATGTCTATGGGTTCCTTAGTGGCCTGATGGAAACCATGTGGACCTACCGCTTGACTTTCTGTGGCTCCAACATCATTAATCACTTCTACTGTGCTGACCCACCCCTCATCCGACTCTCATGCTCTGACACTTTCATTAAGGAGACATCCATGTTTGTGGTGGCAGGATTTAACCTCTCCAACTCGCTTCTCATAATCCTCATCTCCTACATCTTCATTCTCTTTGCCATCCTGAAGATGCATTCTGCTGAAGGCAGGCGCAAAGCTTTTTCCACCTGTGGGTCCCATCTGGTGGCAGTGACCATGTTTTATGGGACCCTGTTCTGCATGTACGTTAGACCTCCCACGGACAAGTCAGTGGAACAGTCCAAAATCATTGCTGTTTTCTACACTTTTGTAAGCCCTATGTTGAACCCCATCATTTA
>PVHT020000148.1:244545-261647 GCA_004024745.2 Catagonus wagneri
CTGGTTTTCAGGTCTCTAACTCCGATTTTCCTGTCTCAATCCAGCTGCTGCGTTTTTCTCAGGCTTTGATGTCCCTCTAGTTCCGATGATCCGCTGATCGTTGTTTAGGTTTCTTCCCAGGAAACTTTTCTTTTTCACAGCTCCCTCCCTGGAGTGCTGGTTAGGGTCCTAATTGCCTTTCTCTCTCACCTTTTTTTTTCTTCACTTGTTCTACCCAGTTATTTCAGGGGTTTCTTGCAGTTTTTGGAGGTTTAAATTGATCAGCATTCAGATGATGATTTGTCCAACTTGTTTTATATTTAGATGCGTTTTTTGATGTATTTGTGGGAGAGGGAGAGCCCGACCTCTTACTCCTCCGCCATCTTGCCGCCTCCTCAAGCATGGGTTCTTGAGTGAATATATGGAACAGAGCCCCCAGCCATCTCACAATACAAATGTAGACTAGATGACGAATGCTCTTTGTTTTATAAGCTATTACAATATGTACAGTTGCTTAACTCCAGGGTCAGATATAGCCTCTTCTGACTGATACAGTATTAATTCTACAACATTCAAGTATGCAGATGCATATAATATAGAAATTAAACACCATGACCTTCAAAGGAATCACATTTGATTTTTTATGTTCTTTTAGTCTATTTTTTCTGTTTTTACACATATGCATGAGTTTAGCTGAAATTACTTACTGTAATAATTATTTATAATTACTAACATATGAATATTGTTTTAAAATTTAAATAGTATTATAAGACTTATACAAACCTTTTTTTTTTTTTAGGGCCGCACCTGTGGCATATGGAAGTTCCTAGGCTAGGCGTCAAATGGGATCTGTAGCTGCCGGCCTAGACCACAGACACAGCAATACCAGATCTGAGCCACATCTGTGACCTACACCACAGCTCACAGCAAGGCCAGATCCTTAACCTAGTGAGTGAGGCCAGGATCAAGCCTGCATCCTCAGAGACAGTAGTCAGATTTGTTTCCACTGAGCCACAATGGAATACAGTATATAAACTCTTGTATCACTCTTTCCCACCTCAATCTCCCTATAAATAACAGCTTTTTGTTATTTCCTTTGGTAATTAACTCCTTTTAAGTTATTTGATTATATGTCTATTTATTGATTTTTCAGCCATGAACATGATTGAATGACATCGGTTTATTACTGATCAGGTATTAGCATTCTTTATCAATCCCTGCATCACTACCCCAGAATCATCACTTATTTTCACAATACGGTCACATTTGAATTTTTCTTTAATCAGTATTTCTTGCTTAAAATTACTGTGAGTATGACATCAGTAGTACCTGAAAAACACTATAAAACTCTGTGAGTGTTAATAACACTATGAGTAATCCTAGGAATGCAGTTCTCTTCTTGCACCATTATTTAATTTTTGTAGGGTTAATAGTTGACTTATTTTTTGCTTTCCTTTTTGTACCTACTTTTCCCCAAATTTCTGCAGAACTATAAAGCACCCCTGCAGAAATAAACATGATCTATAATTGACACATTTCCTTCCTGGAGGCCCTAGATCCTCCTGTTGGATCCTCCACTTGTTGGTCTCGGGGGCTCTTGCAGAGCTGCTATCTTGAGGTAGTGATGGCTACTATTGGTTTAAAATGTTTCATTCATTCAACCTATGTTGATTACTGGGCAATATATTGCAAACTGGAGATTTAGCAATAAAGAAGAGAGAAAAGAAAGTCCATTATATTTTAGAGTGGAGTGGAGATTTAGATAGCAAGCAAGACATCTAAATGAACAGATATGAAAGCATTTCAGGCACTGGTAAGTGCAATGGAGAAGGTAAACCAAGGCAACATGAAAGATAATGACTTGGCAACGTCAGCTGCCAGGGTTGTGTGAATGTGTCAGTTTCAATGGATTGGAAAGGACTGCTGGAGAAGGAGACTTTTGAAGCCTAAACTATCAGAAGAAGGCAAACATAAACAGATCATTGGGAATTGTAACCAAGAGAATCCATAGCAAGAATAAAGTTTCAGGGAAGGAGCAGCGAAAAGAAAGGCGAGGTGGCTAGAGCTTAACAAATGGCAGAAACAATAAAAGGAACTGATGCCAGAAAAGGGGCTCCTTATTGTTGGATAGTCTGCAGATTCTCATAATTGACAGGGAAACCTGACGACTGAAGCCCATCTCATGGGATTATTGTGAATATCAAATACTAGTTGCAGGAAATATTTTCCTCAATTACATTTTGAAGAAAGAATGCTCTGGGGTTCAATTTTGGATTCACTTTTAGGGAACTTTTCCAAACATTGGAGGCATGATAGAACAAATAAATTGAATAAATTACTTACATATACCTGTTGATTATTGTCTATGACAGGCACTGTCACTGTTGTTGCTAGTAATCATTCTCTTCTACCTGTCACATTCCATGTGTTTTTCTTCTGAAAAATGATTATTATACCTAATACAATTTATTTACAAACATAAGCACCTCATCAAAGAGCAAACTCCTTGACAGAAAGGATATATTTTTCATATTTGTATTTTGAAGATTAAAAAGCATTGAACTTTGCATTGAGCATAGTTTTTGTGTGTTTCTTAAGGACAATGTAGGAAATATGCTAAAGATCTTGAAATGATGATGCCTTCAAATTAGTTGAATTTAGTTTCATGAGAAGTCATGTCCTCATATTATTTTACGTATAGCTCTGAATATTGTCCAAAGCATTGCCCTACTCCTCATAGCAGACAAACAGTTTGAACTTTGATAACCGTGGATTCAAAAATAGAACAAAACAAAAATTTGATTTGAGGAGGGACAGTGCTACCAATTAGTATTTTTCCCCATGTGGATATTCTCCACTGGGATTGCATTTCTAATTGCTTCTTGAAAGAGCTGGGGATTCTCCCAAGAAAAATGCTAATGGCTATAGAGCCTATAATGGAAAGCCCGGGTATAAATCCTACAGCACTTGCTGGAATTTGACCTTTGTGGTCTTTGAGAAGACAATCTTCTTTCCACAGGTAGGAAAGGCATGTGTACCTTAGGTTTTAATACTTAGCAATGTATGTATTCTCTACTTTTAATTACATTTTGGGGGGTACTGATGTATTGAAATAGATAGTTTTGGGGAAAATTTAAACAGATGATGCATGTTCCATGAGAGAAAATCTTTAGAGGTTTACTCAACTCTGTCTTTCTCTTTTAGGAGAGATATTACCAGTGTTTTTGAATCATTCTAGTAGAATTCCATAGTATGAACCTCCAGAAGATGTCTCACAATAATTTAGTTTCAAGTAACATTCATTCTGTGTTTTCCATTCGTCTAACATCTCTGTGTCTGCTGGTACCAATTTCTACATGAAAAAGACACATTGGAAATTTAGGTCTTTGTAGTTTATTAATAGTTTAAAATTTTTCCTACTCCAAGAAGTAAAATTTATGCTCAAACGAGATTTTCTTTGTGACCATTAGACATATGGAAAAGTTAGCTTCAGTGTTTGTAGTTAAGAGGTTTGTTTATATTAGGACTTCTCTAAATCCTTAACGATTCTGTTATTTATAAGATTCCGGATTCTTTCCCAATGCCTTCTTTCTGTTGAGGAGCTGATTTTTCACAAGTCTTACTTGTGCTCTAGGGAATTTTTTTTTCAGAATATTGTTCTTTTTTTTTCAACCAAGATATTTGAAATATGAGTCAGTTAGATAATAAGCAAAGAACAAAATGGGTCATAGACCTTAAGACAGTAAATTGGTGAGACTTTTCATCCTTATCCTGCCAAGTTGTCTATGTAGTCACTTGATTGTATCTGAATGTTTGCTCTGGGTATTTTTGATTCTCAGCAGCAGCAGCAGCAGCAGCAGCAGCAGTGTGACACATCTCCTGTGGGCTATATCTTTATATTAGCTGTCTCTGTTTGCCATAGGCACACAATTCTAGGATGAAAATATAGTTGGTGATAATGGTTTCCACTAAAATTTGCTATGTGCCTTTGACCAGTGAGATCTGACCAAAATTGCAAAGCTCTTCTGTGCTGGAATCTAGGTGATGTGAAGAAGCTGTTCCTGGGCAGACAGTTGAAAAAAAAAGGAAGACCTCATGGCTTTCTTTTTTACTGATTTAATCATGATCTCTGGCCACTGCCCTAGGTTCAGCCCAAATTTCTTCCTGTTTTTAACAGGACAGTGTTACCTCAGCTGCCTGTCTTTTCTTCCCTTTCCTCTGTCTTTTATCTTTGTTAGAATGTCTGTCCCTTATCCTCTGTACTTCCGATGAAGTTTAGTTAATAATTCTATTTTACTCTTATATCCATTTCTACTTTATTCCTATTTCTTTCTTCAGTGTAATCATTGATGAAGACAGGGAGGTGGTAGTGTTAGATAAATCATGTTTTAACATTTTCCCAAGCAGTCTATCCCACTGAGAGGGAGTAATGGGAGAGTAGCCTGCCACAGAAGAAGGTCTATACTGGGAACTATCATATCTGATTCCTCTCCTAGTTGTGTGTCTGAGCTGTGAGTCGGAGTCACAGTGTTAAATTTTCTGAACTCGATTACTTACCTAGCTGAATTTTGTCTTCTCCACCATCTTTCTTCTCTCCAGTATCATGTCTGGAATTTGAAAGATGCATAATAATTATTTGTTATAAGCAGATATAGATAAATGATCGAAGAGCTTACGAGATTTTACAAAGTAATTTAAAATGTTTTGTGAACTATAAATTTAGTGTTAACAAGATGGGTGCAATTGCTGAAACACTTCATCATATTTAATAGATGAGATGCCAAGATTTGAAATCAGAGGGCCCTAGAAATGTTACGTATTTCTTTATTGTAAAATGAATTAATCTAGTATTGATTTCATAAGGTTGTTGGAATTAAGTAAATATTAGAAGAAAAATACTTTAATATGGGTGCATGGACTATAAGAACCCAACACATGTTATTACTGTCATTGTAATGTATACCTTCGAGCATAAAATCAAAGTCTATTAGCTTTATATTCTTTGAGTGGGTGAAAAATGATGCGCTGCTCACACTAATATCTTATGATGATCAGAAGGTAGGAAAATTTTTATACAACCTCTGACAAGTTCTCTGATAATAAAATTTCCTAATGGCAAAATTGTTCCACAGAAAAGGGACACTTCCATGCCAACTTATTTTTATGCAACTTAGTATACAGAAATTTGTTCCTAAACTGAAATTTGGAGATATACTGACATACTGTTTTAGCTCATTTTGATTATATATTTAAAATAACCTTTGATAAATTAAGTAAAATGCATGCCACTCATATAAATTATAATGCAAAAATAAAAGATACACACATTAAACCACTACCCTGTATTATAGGTTATTTCTGTAGCTAAGCATACAATTTAATTTTTTTCTTATTTAAGTAATGAGTTACACCATATAGCAATTACTGAAAAGGTTCCTTTTTTTAATCCTGATCTGAAATTTCACAGGCATCATATGTCACTTCACTTATGTGGGTAATTTCTCTTTGTGGACTTTATTTTCCACTATGTAGATTATTTTTTTCTCAGTTATGTGTCAATGACACATTGTCCTGAATCCATACTGCAGTTTTCTAGTATGTCTTGATATCTGATAGGAAACTCCCTACAGAGGAAAGAGTGTTCTCTGTATACAGCAAGAAAACAGGTAAAAATATTGTTAAGAGAGTTGGATGAAGATATATCAGATTTTTCCAACTATGAGCTTTGAATGTTGGCAGCACTTTTAATCTCACACCTTTGGATTATGTTACCCACTACTTTCACTTTTTTTCTGATTTCTACTAACTCTCAGATCATTTGTTTCCTTATGATTTTACAGCAACCCTTTCAGCATGTTCATTACTATGCTTGTCTTAAGAGTTGGTTATTTAATATCTGCGGAGATACCCTACTCTCTCTCAATTTTGAATTCTTCCTTATCACCACAAACACTAATGACACACAGCTACCACCACAACCATGACCATCGGTCAAATGAATAATCATAACAAATAAATAATTAAACTTCTTGTGCGCTTCCAGAAAATGAGTCAGACTTAGTGAGAGGTAGGACACATCAGTAGATCATTGTCCTGGAAAATATGAGAAGATGTTCTGACAGATCTTGGTCTCCCTGGTATTCAGTTTCTCACTGTTCAGAATGAACTTTGCCTGTGTGATTTTCACAGTCTTTTTTAACCTAGGTATCCATGTGTATATATGAAAGCATATAGATGTGAAATCTAAGCCTTTCTAAATTTATAGTATGATTTGACTCTTGACATATAAGTTACCTAGATGTTTTAAAATTTCCCAGAGTATCGGGATACTAAAACTTACAGTTTTGTCTTTAGTCTCCAGCTTAATTGCAGTGTAATTATAAAAACAATACAAATGAAAATCATTTATCGAAAAACTTTTAGACTTGCTTTATGGTGTATATCTTAATATCTAATTATGGAAACATTACTGAGATAACATAACTAAAGCATTTTGGATCTTTTTACATCTAATCTTGTATAATTTTTAACCACAGATTCAGTGATTAAAAATAATTTTTCTATCTCCCCTTAGATAACCAACTAGCACTTCACAGATGAAACAAAGAAATGTTCCAAAGAAACTACACTGAAGTGACAGAATTTATTCTCTTGGGCTTGACAAGCCATCCAGAGTTGTGAGTTGCTTTCTTTGTTTTGTTCCTTGTGGTCTACATAGTCACTGTGATAGGAAACCTCGGCATGATTGTTTTAATCAGAATTGACGCTCGACTTCATAATCCCATGTACTTTTTTCTCTCAAGTTTGTCTGTTCTAGATCTGTGTTTCTCCACAAATGTCACTCCCTAAATGCTAGAAAATTTCTTATCATCAGAGAAGAAGACCATCTCATATGCAGGTTGCCTGGTGCAGTGCTATGTAGTCATTGCCGTAGTCCTTACAGAGCACTGCATGCTGGCTGTGATGGCATATGATCGCTACATGGCTATCTGTAATCCTCTGCTCTATAGCAGTAAGATGTCCAAGAGTGTCTGTGTGCACCTGGTCATTATCCCTTATGTCTATGGCTTCCTCCCTAGCGTGATGGAAACCTGGAAGACCTACAACCTCTCCTTCTGTGGTGATAATGAAATTAATCATTTCTACTGTGCTGATGCACCTCTTATCAAGCTGTCATGCTCTGACACCTATAGCAAAGAGTTATCGATGTACATGGTAGCTGGCTACAGCAACATCCAGTCCCTCCTGATCATTCTCACATCCTACGTGTTCATCCTCATTGCTATCCTCCAAAGCCATTCTGCAGAAGGGAGAAAAAAAGCTTTTTCCACATGTGGCTCGCACCTGACGGTGGTCACAATCCTCTATGGAACCCTCTTCTGCATGCACTTGAGATGCCCCCCAGAGGAGTCTGTGGAACAGAGCAAAGTGGTGACTGTTTTACACCACGGTGATCCCTATGCTGAACCCCATGGTCTATGGCCTCAGGAACAAGGATGTGAAAGAGGCACTGAGAAAAGCAATAGCGAAATGAAAATTGTGGAAGTAAAAATACTTCTCTGTCATGGAAAACATTTCTAGATATAGCAAGACATGAAATCATTGAATTAAATATCTCATTTTAAGCTACTTATGTACCATACTTTTCTAATGTTCTATGTTAGGTAGCTGATAAGGTTACAATTCCTAAAAGCAGTGGTTGAAAAGGGGAAGAATAGGACAATTGCCCTTTGGGCAATTCATTCACATTTCTGTATCAGTTAGTGTCACTTCCTCCTGACAAAACAGTGGCTTAGGAAAATCTGAATTTTCACTTTGTTTTGTTTTTATGTCAGATGAAAGAATCCTGGAGGTTAACAGTGTTCAATTTATATGCTAGCTTTATTAGGTTTAGTCTCTCCTTTATAGCTTATTTTACTTTAACGTGGCTTACATTCTTAAGGTCACTATGTGATGCAAAATGCTGCCAAGAAGGCAGTCTGCATGTTCAAATAATCTTCACACATTCCAAATGTTCTATATGACATGTCATCTTATATCTTTTGGGTCCAACCTTAATCATATCTTCAGAACTCCCTGCAAGAGCTTCTGGAAATATCTAACCCAGGGCACAGTGTATTAGGCTAAAAGATGAGGGTTCTACCTCATTTCAATGATAAGAATACATCTCAGCTACACTTTTTAAAAATATCTCACCTTCATCCCTTACTCATTTAGGTAACAACTTCCTAATCTGCTTTCAATGATGTCCAACACTTGAAATTACTAACATTTTATTTCACAGATAATGGGAGGAGAGTAGATACCTGATACAGGTTAGCCCATAAATATTTTAGAGTGGAATCTCATTTAACATATTCTGCCACATAAACATTTTTTCAGGGGCTTAGTGTTACAACAAGATTTTTTCTTGAAGCATCATAAAGATGCCTTCATGGCTGTGTTTACTCAGTGTATCCAACTGTTTTAAAAATCAAGATTGTATAGAAGATTGCATTTCCTTTGTGCAGGATGATGGTGCAAACTTCCTAACTTTTCTTTGGTGTTCAATGACCTTTTTGAAATAAAAGACACACAACTAATTATAGCAATCCTTTGATTGGAGTTACTTTATGAAACATGGCAATTGTGTTTACCTATGTCTAAATGTCAACATCTGGAGTAAGATTCAGTCACAGACAAATGAAAGATGCACTACAATTCTTATCTTCCACCCATTTCCTTCACCATTCTAATACCTGGCATTCTAAAGTGGTCTCAGCCAAATTACAATACACCGTCTTCTTCTGTGGTTGTGAGGAAATGGTCACAATTGCTAATATTAAATCTATGAAGAACGAGGGTGCACTGTAATTTTCTTACTTAGTTCCTCTGTCAGTTGGCCTCATTTCTTAACATTTCATAGCAGTAAAGGTAAATACTTGGTCATTATCTGTATGAGGAGAGGACCTGTGGCCTTCATGGGCTATTGTCATGACAGGATTTTTCATAAGTGTGAAATCATCTGGTGTCAGTAAGAGCAAACCCAATAATCAAGAACGAGTTAAAATCAAGTTACTTGGCTGATCTGAGAAACACATTACCCAAATATTGGATATAGAAACATACCTCTTAGGGATTACAGGTTGAATTACAATGAGGGGTAAGAGAAACAGCGTTTAGCAGAGGGATATGCCTGATATTCTAAGCAGTGGTCCAGCCCAGTGGTGTTTCCTCTCACATCTAGTGTTGTCTTGCAAAAGACAAGACAATGTTATCTTAAAGCAGCAGTTCACTTATGATGATGATTATCACTATTTTCTTCTTTGCCTTTTTCTGTCTTCTTTAAGAAATAATTTCTTTTTAAAAAAAAATACATTTTATTGGAGCATCAGTGACTTAGAAAGTTGTGTAAGTTTCAGATGTGCAGCAATGTGAGTCAGTGATACATATACATACATTCATTCCTTTTCAAATTCTTTTCCCATATAGGTTATACTATTTTTTTAATTAATATTAATCAGTAACATCTTGTCATCAGTTCACTAAATATGTCTTTTTCTTAAAAACAGCTTTGCCAGCAGTGGTACCAGTTATCAATATGTTGATAGTTATGCATAGGAGAAAATGGAATATAGTCTTCAGTGTTTGAGAGCACTTATTAAAAATGTGTTGATTGATAGATGATCCAAATAGTGTTGCTTTTAGGATATCAGTGTTAATAATTCCATTCTGTTAATGTTAGCTAATAATATACAAATACATAATACATACATATGAGGAAAGGAGAAGGGGACTCATATAAATAAGGGTAAATAAGAAGATCGAGTTTATTAACAGCTTGAAAAATACCTTAATATGGGAGCTACCATCATGGCTCAGTGGTTAACGAATCTGACTAGGAACCATGAGGTTGCAGGTTCAATCCCTGGCGTTGCTCAGTGGGTTAAGGATCCGGCGTTCCCATGAGCTATGGTGTAGGTTGCAGACACAGCTCGGATCCTGTGTTGCTGTGGCTGCGGCGTAGGCCAGTGGCTACAGCTCCAGTTAGACTCCTACCCTGGGATCCTCCACATGCCGTGGGTGCAGCCCTAAAATGACAAAAGGCAAAAAAAAAAAAAAGAAAAATACCTTAATATGGAGAAAGAGAAGAGACAAAGGATAGCCTAGAAGTTTTCAGGCTATGTTTGCCTGAGAAACAGAGAAATCTGTGATTTTAATCCAATTTATTTCCTTTAGATTTGGGAATTGAGGGCAGACACAACATTGAATATATTCTATTTTTAGAATTCAAGAATCAGTATTGGGGTGACCTGTGTTCTGCTCACTGAATATTGAAAGCAACACAGTCCCAAAATAATAATTGTAGCATATGTCTACGCAGTAGGGTCTTGGTCTCCTGAGGCATTTTGTGGTCCAGCAGAGTGTATATGAAATTGGAAAATAGAAGAGGGTTCTTAAGGTGGAGAACTCATCCAGTAAGAATGACAATATATAACTGGAACACACAGTCCGTCAGAGTAACTACTATATTATTATCTATTTAATTTTTACTCTATTCTGGGCACACAGTAAATGGATAAATAAATATAAGTAAATACATGTCACAATTTATAGACAATGAAGTCAAGGTCAAGAATTTTGTTGTGGCTCAGTGCTTTAAGGTCCTGATGTTGTCTATGTGAGGCTCTGTGTTCAATCCCTGGTCTTGCTCAGTGGGTTAAAGATTCAGTTTTGCCACAAGCTGTGGTCTAAGTCACAGATGCACCTAGGACCCGGTGTTGTCCTGTAGCCGTGGGGTAGTCTGGCAGCTGAAGCTCCAATCTGACCCTTGGCCTGGGAACTTCCATATGCCACAAGTGAGCTTTAAAAAAAAATAATAAAAATTAATTGTTGTATTTTCCAGTGCCTTGGGGTATACTCATCCCCTCAAATGCACATGCAGCCCTATAAAAGGCAGAGAGGGAATTAAGTTTAATTTCCTCCACTTTGGAAAATGGACCTTAAAATATTAATTAAGCTCAGTTAGTTAAGTACAGATTATTTGAAATGTATTTTGTGGTTGATGCGATATGGACACAATTATCACCTGGGAAACTAAGAACTTCCCCCTAACCAAACAAAGACAACACAATTCCTCTCCAGAATGCAAAGAAAACCTTTTAAAAAAAGGAATAAAGTAAAATAAGTTCCTGTAGCCCTTTAATTTATTAAAAATTTCTAATTCTGCTGGGAGTTATTTTTCCCTTGAGGTTCGTTTTCTTTCATACATGAAGCAATATGGAGCATTTAATTACCTTTTCAACTTTCTGTCTATATTCTCCAGTGAGAAAGTCCCACAGTGGGAGATCCAACCCTTATTCATCCACCCATGGATGATGACAGGTGAGATGTTTCCAAGAACATTTTTTCTTCATGCCCATGTAGTTTCATGCACAGAGGGTCCATGTGTTTTTAAAAATCAGTCTGAATTGCTAGTTTTCCAGGTGGCCCTTGGCATTCTGAGTAGGAGGACCACGTTCTGCAAAGAGTATTAGGAAGTGAGCTTAGAGGGGCTTCATCGCGGCAATGGTTGTCAGTTGTGTTTCGGACTTGGGCCTGATGACCTACCCAAGAGCTGCAATTGTGTGATGGTGGCAGAAATGTGTACCATCTTCTGAAACAAGTAATGAGAACCCTCCCTATGAAGTGTCAGTAAGTGGCAATTAAATAATTATTTTTCTCTACTAAAAATTCTTTTTTCTTAGTGCAAGGCTCGGTCTCACTTTCTCTTGCTCTATCATTGTCTTTCTGTCTCTTCTTCTCTCTCCCTCATACACATGTACAAAGTCTTTGACTTAAACTTTTATACAGTTCTAGCATGTATAAGATACCAACCATATGTCTTCAAACACAATGATTGACAAAGAGGTTTATTTGACTTTAAAACATTAAATGATCTGTACTTCTTAGAAACCACATGGTCCTTTCTCCATTATCCTCCCTCCTTTGACATCCCAATGGTTGGAGTTTTCTCTTTTCTTTTTTTTTTTTTGACCATGCCTGCAGCATGCAGAAGTTCTCTGCCCAGGGCTTGAACTAGCACCACCAGCAATGACAACATTGAATCCTTTAACCACTGGGCCACCAGGGTACTCTCTAGTGATTGGAGTCTAACATGAAGACAGCCTGAGGAAACAACTTGTGATGCTCCATGTGATATGCTACAATTTTATGCCCTCTTACAGATAAGTCACTGAAGATGTCTGTAAGACTCTGGCAGTTTAAATAAGGAACCCAGACATTTTCTTGGGTGACCATTTGTCTTGGTTTACCTAAGACCGAAGGGGCAAAACTTGCATTCCCAAGCCAAGAAATTCCTGGGCAAACTGGGTGGCAGCTGTTCATGTTACACCTATCCCACTGCAGCCCGAGCTGTAGCTGACATAGATGGATTTCATTAGTGGATCACCTCTTTGAATCTCATGCTGCTCCCCTGTGCACATTTTTCATTAAATAGTTACTAAAATTAGAGCGGGAAATGTACCTCATGTGACTTGACTTACTAATACAATCCACACTTAAGGACTTGAAGCCTAATATCGTTTTCCTTTTTTTTTAATTTTATATCTCTTGACTACCTTTCCCATATAAGCAAAAGAGCAGTTTAAAATATTCTCATTATAAATATATGGCTATGAATCAATACAACTGTAAAAAATGGTTCTGAAGAGTATTTGTATAGAGAGGCTGAGAACGTGAACAGATTTCTTCTTTAATGTGTGGAAAATGGCTAATTATTTGGAAGAGGGCAAAATGAATCATGTAAATCTGTTTTCACATCCATGTGTATATTCAAATAGATTTCTCAATACCCTTTATTTCTCTCCTTTACAAATTCATTGTTAGATGAGGTTAATGCCATTGTATTTGGCATTTTGGCAGAAGCAACCTATATAGTATAGTTCCCTTTACGTTACTTTAGTCACCACCAATATACTAGAGAAGGATGGAAATCATCTATTGGTTTTCCAGTCTCTGATATTCATCACATAAATTTCAACCAAGACATGAGTAGTGGGAAGCACAGATATAACAGGGGACTAAGAGGCAGATTCTAGTGAATAAGGAGTAAGGAACGGATCTCACCTGACAATGCATGGGAAAAGTCTCTACAGGTAAGAAGCAGGTTGGTCATAACAGCTTATTATGGGTAAGAGGAGAATCAGTGTTTTTTCTAGAAAGTATTAACAGCTTGAATGAATGCATAAATGTAAAAGTGATCAAGTTTTTCTAACTTGTACTTTGGTCACAAATACAGGATAATTTTTATAAAATCTTAGTTGTGCAAGCCCATCATCCATACGTAAATAGAACATAAATAGAATATTACTGATGGAAAATTAGCTCAACATATTTAATCCAGCATATTAGAATGTGCTAGAAGGTCCAGAATCCAGATAGCTAACCATCTTAATCTGATAGAGTCAAGCACTAAAAACAACTTCTTCTCCTAACCCTCAATATTTTTCCTTAGCTTCCTTGTACATTTTAAAAATGTCATTAATTTAAGCTTAAATAGTTATAGAAAAATAATTCAGGTCTTGGCTTAGTATTGTGTTATTCTTTTATTCAAAGTTCTAAGACAGAAAGAAAGGAAGTGAGAGACTGCCATAAAATTTGTTAATGCTTCAAAACACAAAGAAGGGAATTCTAAAAAAGATTCTAAAAACCCCAAATAGGTGATGCTTAAATTTATCCTTATTAGGCTTGTTTGTAATGTGGACAATGACTGGCAAAGATTCGGGGTTTCTTTAGGTCAATTTTCAAAATTTAAAACAATTGCTAAATAAATGTGATGCTTTCAGAGGTTTACTTTTCTTTTTTGCTAATAAAGATAATTGCCTTATGTTAAATCTTCTTATTCAGCCTTATGTGTTTTTTGATCACACTCACGGCATGTGGAAGTTCCTAGGCCAGGGCTCAAACCCACACCACAGTAGCAACCCAAGGCACTGCAGAGACAACGCGGGATCCTAAATCTGATGAGCCACAAGAGAACCCCTGAGGTCATTTTTTTTATACATCTCAAGTTTTCAAGATTAATAAAAGGACGTAACACTTACGTTTTGATTATGGCATAGCATTTTTTTGCCAGTGGCTTTGAATAAATTTATTATACATGTTTTAGGCTTTCTAACTCTACAAATCTAGTGAATAATAAAAAGGATGCACATTCTAAAAGTTGCGGCCAGTACTAAAAATTCTTTCCATTTCCAGGAGATAGCAAGAACAAAAATTCTCCTTCTGGAATTTTGTTTGTAGACAAGTAAAACTATATATAAAGTGTTCTGTGAATATATTCTATAATTTCATATTATTTTATAACTTCCTTTGTTAAAAAAAACAACTTATATATACATGGATAAGATAAAGAAACACTGCTAAATAAAGATATGTGAGAAAGAAGAGAGGAGAGAGAAAAAGAAAAAATACCAGAGAAATTGAATGAGAATGGGTTAAGAAAAGATAATATAAATGAAGAATGGCTATAATTGGTATGTGCATCTTCTGATTTGTTTGTTTTTTTAGATAAAATGCATCTCTACCTGGATCAGATTTAAGAAAATGCTCAATTTTACTGATGTGACTGAATTTATTCTTTTGGGGTTAACTAGTCGTCATGAATCACAACTCCTTTTCTTCATGATTTTCTTGCTGGTCTACCTTGTCACCCTGACTGGGAACACTGGTATGATCATATTAATCGGGATCAGCCCCCAGCTGAGCAGGCCCATGTATTTCTTCCTCAGTCACTTGTCTTTTGCAGATGTGTGGTTCTCTTCTAATGTCACTCCTAAAATGCTGGAAAATTTGGTATCTGAGACCAAAACCATTTCCTACCCTGGCTGTATAGTGCAGTGCTTCTTCTTCATTGCCTTTGTCCATGTAGAAGTCTTCATCCTGGCTGTAATGGCCCTTGACAGATACATGGCCATTGGTAACCCTCTGCTCTATGGCAGCAGAATGTCAAGGACCATCTGTTTCTGACTGATCTCTTTCCCTTATGTATATGGCTTCTTCATCAGTTTCATCTCAACCTTGTGGACCCATGGCTTGTACTTCTGTGGAAATATTGAGATCAATCATTTCTACTGTGCAGACCCAGCGCTCATCAAAATGGCCTGTGCAGGGACCTTCATTAAAGAATACACCATGCGCACATTGGCGGGTCTCAACTTCTCTTACTCTTTATTAGTCATTATTATCTCCTACATATTTATCCTTATCGCCATCCTAAGAATGCTCTCAGCGGAAGGAAGGAAGAAAGCCTTCTCCAGCTGTGGGTCCCATTTGGCAGCTGTCACCATATTTTATGGAACTCTTTTCTTCATGTATCTCAGAAGTCCAACAGAAGAGTCTTTGGAACAGGGAAAAATGGTGGCTGTGTTTTACACCACAGTAATTCCTATGCTGAATCCTATGATATACAGTCTCAGGAATAAAGATGTAAAGGAGGCCAGGAGCAAAGCAATCAGTAGGACATTTTTAACTAGATAACATAAAAACTTAAAATATATGCTGAGTTCAACAGATAGGGTAGAAATGAACCATTTTTTGGATAATTTTGAGGATATTTGTTATTTATGTTTTCCATGCATAGATGAAGATAATATGTATTTGAAAAGAGAATGATGGGAAAAGAAGCACATTGTAAACAAGACTGTCTGGATCTATAAAATCTGACATGATGAAAACATGCTGACAGTTTCATCTATTCTTTTGCCCTTCCACAAAATGTCAAATTCAGTAGGTGTGACTGGAAAAAAAACATGCATTTTCAGTATTTTACAAACTCACTGTTTAAATTCTGATGTTGGAAGAATTGTAATGGTTTCTTTGTGTACCTAATTTAGGTGTTGGGTCATGATACATGTTATTATCTTTAAATGCTTAAATTGACCATTATTTCCCTGTGAGTCATTGCTATAATTGCAGAAAATATGACTGACAGTGGCATATTTTATGCAGAACATATTATAAACTCTATGTAAAGAAAGCTCATTAATATAACTATGCTAGCTGAGTTTGTATTTTCCATTGTATACTAATTAATTAAAACATTTATATGTAAATATACTTAATATCCTATGATATCCACTTAAGATCTTATTTGTGTCTTACTTTATAATGACCATCAGAAGGTAATAACACAATCTCATTGATGTTTTGGTTTGGAATGTGTTTTCGCAAATATATTTTGGGAAGTTATTTTTAGAAAATTTGGGGAAAATGTAAAGAAATATTTTTCCCTTTATTTCTTAAAGCGTTTTTTTGGGTTTGGTTGTAGCAGAAACTAGCTTAGCAATTCTAGCACGTGCATTTGCAACTTGTGATATAGCTGATATCAGATTATAAAATTAACACAGCATCAATATAACTGATGCCCTGAATTTTGTTGTTTTACGCTATTCTTAACTCATTTTCAACATATTTTTATTTAAAAGATAAGAAAAATTTTGAGGCACAAATACCTGAATTTGATTATGAATGATCAATATCTATAACTTTTCTTGTCAAGATTCAAGTCCTGTTCATTTTCTTTTATTTACCAATATTTTATAAGGACATTTTAAAAATACAGCTGGACTTTCAGAAATAAAACAAAATTATGCATGCACTATATATGCAAGTATATCTTTTATGTAGGTTACATATGTACATGTGTACGTGTACAAATGTTTATGAGTTTGTACATGTGTGTGTTTCAGAGGAATCAACTTGATCAGCACTTTCCCCAGATTTCCATTTAGGAGTATCTCTCAGGAGCAAACCAGTTGTCACATAAAATAAACAACATAATTTTATCATTTATAACATTATATGTTGTAATATTATATTCTATCTTATACTACATTTTTTCCCTTTACATATTTATGTTTATAATTCCAAGTTGCCTACTTTTCCAATGAAAGAACTACATTCTCTATTTGGCTATATTCTTTTTTTTTTTTTGCATTATAGCTGGTTTACAGATTTCTGTCAGATTTTCCAACTGCTCCACGTGGTGACCCTATTACATGTACATAAATGGATTTGTCACATGTAATTAGATATAGTACCCCATGCAATACAGTTGGAGCTCCTTGCTATTCCATCATTAA
>PVHT020000148.1:262647-465779 GCA_004024745.2 Catagonus wagneri
CTTCTCTTCCTATTTGGATGCCTTTTATTTCTTCTGTTTGTCTGATTGCTGTAGCTAGGACTTCTAATACTATGTTGAATAACAGTGGCAAGAGTGGACATCCTTGTCTTGTTCCAGACTTTAGTGGGAAGGCTTTCAGCTTTTCTCCATTGAGTATTATGCTTGCCATGGGATTTTCATATATGGCCTTTATTATGTTAAGGAATGTTCCCTGTATTCCCACTTTGATAAGAGTTTTGATCATGAATGGATGTTGGACTTTGTCAAATGCTCTTTCTGCATCTATTGAGATAATCATGTGGTTTTTAACTTTTCTTTTGTTTATGTGGTTTATGACGTTGATTGATTTGCGTATGTTGAACCATCCTTGTGCACCTAGGATGAATCCCACCTGATCATGTTGTATGATTTTTTTGATATGCTGTTGGATTCGGTTGGTTAAAATTTTGTTGAGAATTTTTTGCATCTATATTCATCATAGATATTGGCCTATAGTTCTCTTTTTTTGTGGTGTCTTTGTCTGTTTTGGAATTAAGGTGATGTTGGCATCATAGAATGTCTTTGGGAGTGTTCCTTCTTCTTCAACTGTTTGGAAAATATTAAGGATGATGGGTATGAGTTCCTCCTTGTATGTTTGGTAGAATTCACCTGTGAAGCCATCTGGTCCTGGACTTTTATTTGTAGGGAGCATTTTGATGACATACTCAATTTCATTTCTAGTGATTGGTCTGTTCAGTTGATTTATTTCTTCTTGGTTCAGTTTTGGGAGGGTGTAGGTCTCTAAGAATTTGTCCATTTCTTCTAGATTATCAAATTTGTTGGCTTATAATTGTTTATAGTATTCTGTCATGGTTTTTGGTATTTCTGTAATATCCATTGTAATTTCTCCTTTTTCATTTCTTATTTTGTTTATTTGGGTTTTTTCTCTCCTCTTCTTGATGAGTCTTGCCAGAGGTTTGTCAATCTTGTTTACCTTTTCAAAGAACCAGCTCTTGGATTTATTAATTTTTTCTATTGTTTTTTGAATTTCTATTTTATTGATTTTCCTCTCTAACCTTAATGATTTCCCTCCTTCTGCTGACTTTAGGGTGTTTTTGTCCTTTTTCTAATTCATTTAGGTGATGGGTTAGGTTATCGATTTGAGATTTTTCTTCTTTTTTGAGGAAGGCCTGCAATGCTATGAACTTCCCTCTAAGCACTGCTTTTGCGGCATCCCATAGATTTGGGGTTGTAGTGTCTTCGTTCTCATTTGTCTCAAGGTATTTTTGTATTTCTTTCTTGATTTCCTCATTAACCCATTCGTTTTTTAGAAGCATGTTGTTTAGTCTCCATGTAGTATGTTTTCTCTCATTTCCTTTCCTGTGGTTGATTTCTAGTTTCAAGCCCTTGTGGTCAGAGAATATACTTGAGATAATTTCTATACTCTTAAATTCGTTAAGGTTAGCTCTATGTCCCAGTATGTGGTCTATCCTTGAGAATGTTCCATGTGCACTTGAGAAGAATGTATATTCTGATTTTTTTGGATGTAATGCCCTGAAAATGTCAGTTAGGTCTAATTTTTCTATTGTGTCATTTAGGATCTCTGTTGCCTTACTGATCTTCTGCCTAGAGGATCTGTCCATTGATGAGAGTGGTGTGTTAAAGTCTCCTACAATTATTGTATTGCCATCTATTTCTCCTTTTATGTCTGATAGTACTTGTTGTAGGTACCTGGGTGCTCCTATGTGGGGGGCATATATATAGACAATTGTAATATCCTTTTCTTGAATGGATCCTTTAACCATTAAATAATGTCCTTCTTTGTCTTTCTTTATGGCTTTCACCTTAAAGTCTATTTTGTCTGATACAAGTATTGCCACTCCTGCTTTCCTTTCTTTTCCATTGGCATGAAAAGTCTTTCCCCATCCCCTTACTTTCAATCTATCTGTGTCCTTTGCTCTAAGGTGAGTCTCTTGTAGGCAGCAGATTGCAGGGTTTTGCTTATTTATCCATTCTGCCACTCTGTCTTTTGATTGGAGCATTCAGACCATTGACATTTAAGGTGATTATTGATAGATATGTATTTATTGCCATTTTAGATCTTCTTTCCGGTTGATTCTATGTTTCTCTTTTCTTCTTTTCTATTTTTGGATGGATGGATTGCAATTATTCTATACTTAAGTTTTTTTTCCTTTCAGTATTTGTGGGTTAGATATCCTGTTTTGATTTGTGGTTGCCCTGTTTTTTAAGTATGTTAACATCTTCTTATATCTGCTTGCTGTGGCCTGATAACCATATAGGCTAAAACACATCATTAATAAAAGAAAATAGAAAAAAAAGTTGCTTTTTTTCCTTAAAGTTAAAGAAAAGAAAAAAGGCAGAAAAGAAGAAATAGTCTACATTTTCCTTCTTTCCCTCCCCACAATGTATAATGTTGTTGACTCTTTTTTTGTAAATTATTTTATTTTCACTAGTTTATGTATTTTTGCATCTTCATATTTCGATCTGCATGTAGGCTTATTTGAATAATTGCTTTCTAATTGTGGTTTCCACCATTCTAATTCTTACTTTTTACTTTTCTTTCTTTCTTTTTATAGGAAACTTATCAGCATTTCTTTTAGAAAGGGTTTAGTATTGCTGTACTCTTTTAGCTTTTGTTGTTGGGGAATTTTTTTATTTCCCCTTCTATTTTAAATGATATTCTTGCTGGGTAGAGTATTCCAGGTTGCAGGCCATTTCCTTTCAGCACTTTAGGTATATCTTGCCATTTCCTTCTAGCCTGTAATGTTTCTGTAGAGAAATCAGCTGACAGCCTTATGGGGGATCCTTTATACTTAATGCTTTGCTTTTCTCTTGCTGTCTTTAGGATCCGCTCTTTATCTTTAATTCTTGCCATTTTTAATATAATATGCCTTGGTGTGGGTCTGTTTGGGTTTAGCTTGTTTGGGGATCTCTGAGCATTCTATATCTTGATGTCAGATTCCTTCAGATTTGGAAAGCTTTCACACATAATTTCTTCAAATATTTTTTCAATGTCCTTTTCTTTTTCTGCTCCCTCTGGAATTCCTATTATGTGTAAATTGAGCCTCTTTATATTATCCCATAGCTCCCTTAAATTGCTTTCATGTTTTTTAATTTGATTTTCTGTCTGCTGTCCTGATTCCATGATTTCCACTATTCTACCTTCTACATCACTAATTCGTTCCTCTGCATTATTCAAACTGCTCTTTATTGCCTTTAGCTCAGTTTGCATCTCTGCAAATGAGTTTTCTAGTTTTTCTTGGCTCCTCCTTATGATTTCTAGCTCCTTTCTCAAGGACTCTGCATTGCTGTTTGCATCTTCTCTTAATTTCTGGATATTCACCCTTAATTCTTCAAGTATTTTCATTACCTCCCTTCTGAACTCCATTTCTGACTGACTACAGAGGTCAGTTTCATTGCTGGCTGCTTTAAAAGACTTGTCCTGTTCTTTTAACTGGGAATGGTTTTTGAGCTTCTTCATCTTGTTTGTGGTTTTCTTTTTCTGTGAGTTTGGGGAGGCCACGCTGTAGACTTGGAAGGTTACTTCTAGGGAGGAGCTCCCCTTTGTATTTTTTGGTGGGGTTACTATTTATTTTTGGTGTAGGAGTTTGACTATTTGATGTCTATTTCTTTGGAATGAGCAGGCTGTTATCTCAGTGGTACTCTGAGTGTTCTCTGTGAGAGTGTAGGAATGGCTAGAGTCCACAGTGAGAGCCTAGTCTCTACGCTCTCAATTGCAGGAAGGTGGCGCTGTCCACTCCTAGTTGCGCAGCCCTGGGACATGGTCGCGAGCTCTAGGCAGACCTACCAGGTGTCTTAAGCATTTGGTAATAGCAGCTGCAGGAAGTATGATTTCCCCTGGGAGTGAGAGCCGCAGGAAACCAGTGTTCGATTGCAAAGTCCTCTTTGCGGTGACTGGAACCACAAGCGGTACCTGTCAGAGGCTGGCTCAAAAGGCTGGCATTTGTTCCGCCCTTCCGCTGATGCTTTCTCATCACATGGGGCAGTTTCCTGGCGGCCGCGGCTGGTGCCGGCCCCGCTCCTCTGCGAAAGCTAGCTCCATGTGGTCACGTACTGCTCCGCCAGAGCTACCAACTCTGTGGGCTGACGCAGTCACCTAGGTCCATGGACCGGCCCAGGGCCCTGCCACCCCTGCTGATGCTGGCTGCCGCAGGCGCCTGGGTCTACAGCCTGGCACAGCACTCCACGCACGGGCTTCAAGGCACGGGCTCCACTCCCGCTGCCACAGCTGCAGCCTCCACTGGCTCCTCCCCACTTCCGCTCTCTTTGGCGGGTCACCATTACCCCACCCTGCACGCTAGTTCAAGTTGCTTCCTTTGGTGGTCAGCCCCTCCTCCTCTCCTCTTCCCTAACAATGGAGGCTTGCCTCCCCTGCAGGACCAGACTTTCTCAGTTCCCTCAGTCCTGGTTTTACTCTCCACAAATCATCGAATATCGCTGTTCCTTGTCCTATTCCCACAAATGCCGCGGCCACCGACCTCTGCCCTCTCACAGGGACTAACCTTAGGAACCTGTGTCTTAGCTCCCAGGCACCGCCCGGTGCCTCAGGCTGTGGTATCTGGCTGGTATTCAGGCCTCTAACTCCGATTTTCCTATCTCAATGCAGCTGCTGCGTTTTTCTCAGGCTTTGATGTCCCTCTAGTTCCGTTGGTCATTGATCTGCTGATCGTTGTTTAGGTTTCTTCCCAGGAAATTTTCTTTCTCACAGCTCTCTCCCTGGGGTGCTGGTTACCATCCTAATTGCTTTTTTCTCTCTCACCTTTTTTTTTTCCTTCAGTTGTTCTACCCAGTTATTTCAAGGGTTTCTTGCAGTTTTTGGAGGTTTAAATTAATCAGCATTCAGATGATGATTTGTCCAATTTGTTTTATATTTAGATGCGTTTTTTGATGTATTTGTGGGAGAGGGTGAGCGTGACCTCTTACTCCTCCACCATCTTGCCACAATCACTTTCTCGTGATTATGGAGAGCATTTTCCTGCTTCTTCAACCTGCAAATAAATATTTCTTTGGATGCCGGGTGCTATGGATGTCTTTCAGTTGAGTCTAGAATTTTTATCTTTCTTCAAACAGTGCTGAGTTTTGTTTTGGCAGACAGCTTATGTACTTGCAAATCAGCTTAATCCTTTTGATTGTTAATGTTGAGCTCTTAGGGGTGGAGTAGAGTCAGTCACTCCCTCTGGGCCAAGTTCTAGCTCTGCTGAGTGCATTGAAAGCACTAGACATTCAGCAGGCTTCCTCACTAAACTCTGACTGGATTTGAATGTATCTCAACCCTGTGTGAACTGGTGGTTTTCACAATACAAATCCTTGGCAGTTTCTCTTTCCCTGGTGGCTCTTCTTGACCTGGCTTTATGGAATCTCACATTAATAGGTGCAGTTTAGAAATCACCTGACACCTCAGACTTCATGCTGATACATAATCACATGGTCTGCTTAGGTGTCTCCACTCCAGGTGCTTAGGTGTCTCCACTCCAGTACTCAGCTACACCTATTCCAGGCACCTTGGCCCTTCCTGATCTGATTTTTTGTCTTCATCTCGAGATGACTGTTGTGTTCTCCATGCGCCCACCACCATTCCATGTCAGGGACCAGTAATCAACCTATTCCATCTCTCACAGGTCTGGCCCCTTGAAGACAGCTGTGAAATAGCTTAAAACTTTTCTTTTATGTCTTTCTCTAACTTTCCAGTTTTTTCAGCAGCAGAGTTCTTAAAATCCAAGATTCAATTAACAGAGATTGGCAAAAGCCCTTAGGAAATGCAAACTACCAGTTCCTCTACCAGTCTAATTTGAGTATCCTTCTCATTTTCCCCCATCAGTGATTATCTGTTTTTTTCCCCATGATTTCAACTATCAATGTTAAAGCATTTTTCCAATTTTTATTATAGATTTCTAGATAATCTAAGTGTCTTTGGGAGTATATTTATTCTCCAATCTTTCTAGAAATGAAGATTAAATTATTTTTGCTAACCCCTTTATCTCCAATATGTAAGATGATGCCTAGAGAATGTCATTCCTTAGTAAACATTTGTTTGATGAATGAAAGCCTTGAATTTACACCAGATTTCTAGGATTCTTTCCAACCCATTCTGCATGTTAAACTGACAATGGAGATAGGCAAGCTAACCATCAGAAATTTGTTTTTGTACTCTGCCTGTGTTTGTTGCTTTTAAAGCAGTCTTCAAAAGTAACTAAATTTGTCAGTTTCCCTAGATTATGCATCTACATAAAGACAAGTTTGTAACAAGCCAATTAACATCAAACCATTTAAGCTTAAGTAATTCCCTGTTCCGTGGAAAAAAATAATTTCAGTTATTGGTCCTATTATATTTTTGTCAATACAAGAATTCCCCCAACTCGATATTTTTACAATTCCTTTATGTTAATTACATACTTTGGGGAAATGTAAGTCATGGGAAAATGTAAAGTTCCTCAAGAAAACAGTGTTTCCTAAGGTTTCATTTGCTACTCTATACCATTAAGCTGTTGTAGAGCTCATTAGAGGCTGCTATAAAAAAAGGAAATACATATACAGTTGTCCCTTTTGTTAAAATTTGTCCTCTTACAGGAAATAAAAAGTTAAAACTTGGTTAGCTTTTTCTTCTTTTTTTGTGTGTGTATTAATGAAAATTAATCAGTTTCATTAATCAGTTTCTGAAATGCCATCAGTTATTTTACCTGGAAGTATCTTCAACTATATACTGTTAATTAATGTTTTTGAGTAAATGAAAAAAAAACCCTGAAAAAAGGGCATGACTTTTCTAAGGATGAAATTTTGAAATATTTTCTTTTGGTAAGTTAAATTAATTTTATAAATATTGATTTCTTTATTTTTTTAAAAAATTTCTTGTATATTTTAATAAATCAGAAAGTTTGTTTTAAATCTGATAGAATCATATGTGTGTTAAGAATATTCAAGTTCATTTAGTACAGCGTTACTCTATCATTCAAATCTTTTTGTGAAACCACCTTAAGTTTTGCAGAGATGGGGATTCCTTAAACAGAAATATAGTTTAATTTTTAATTTCCATTTGGAAATCTCTTTTCCTTAATTGTGATCGCAATGAAAACTGCTTATAATATGTAAACCTTCCTTGTATGAATGTTATTTAATTGAGAGTCTAAAAAGATGAGTCAGGGAGTTAGGCAAGAGCTCTAACCCATACACGTCTGCCTGCAATGATAAAAAATGTTCTCATCACTATAATTGTTTGTTATGGTGGCTATTAGTCACATATGGCTATGGAGCACTTGAATTGGGACTAGTTCAAAGAGTAGACATTTTATCTAATTTTATTTAGTATCATTTTTATTTAAATATACACATAAATCTACTAACTATTGTGTTGGATAGTTCAGATGTGATGGATTAATATTACATTCGGTTTGAAATATCTGTTTAACATTATTGTTGAAAGGACTTTTGCATTTTGGCAAATAGTTTGGTAGCTTCTAAGCAGCATATGAGAAATTGTGAAAATTTATAGACTAAACATTTATAAAAGGAAATATTGAAACTTTTCCATTTAAATATCATTTTAAATTCAATGAACCAGGGATATAAAACTGGGGAAATATAAGTGAGTTTACTAATATAATCTTTTCATGATTTATACCCCCCTAAAAAATTCACAACACAATTCTCTATCAATATATTGCTTGTGTACCTACTTATCTACCTTCCTATCTTTCTTATAATTTTAGTACTTATTATATATACACTTGAAGCAACACTGAGCATTTATGATGTCTGCTGTATCTCCTATTTTCTTCTCAAAGATTTTGTGATATAGGTGCAGTTATACTGAGTCTGAGAGGAAGTAAATGACTTTACCAAAGTCAGTAAATCAAAAAATAACACTAACATATTTTAATCATGGATTGGACTAATGTCAATCACTCTCATGTTGAAATATGCCAATTAAAACAAATATGAAGAATTGACACAGATAAACAAAATTTTATCATTGTGTTTTTCTTTGTTTCTAAAAATACATTTTCTTGACTAAATGTAGACTATGGGAGAGTCCTATTCTATTATGGATGTGTCGATTCTTCTATAAGTATAATACAATAGAATAAAAAGTCTATATAACCACACTGTCTAATAAATGGAAACTGGATTTAGGAAACTACAGTGGGAGTTCCCGTCCTGACTCAGCAGAAATTAATCTGACTAGCATCCATGAGGACACAGGTCCAATCCCTGGTCTCTCTCAGTGGGTTAAGGATCTGGCATTGCTGTGAGCTGCAGTATAGGTCAAAGATGTGGCTCAGATCTGGCCTTGCTGTGGCTGTGGTGTAGGCCTGTGGCCATAGCACTGATTCATCCCCTAGCCTGGGAACCTCCATATGCCACCCTAAAAAGATAAAAAAAAAAGGGAAAAAATCCATAGTGGTTATATGCATGTAAATAAATATATATATATGTGTGTGTGTGTGTGTACATATATATATATATATATAAAGGTGTTCTAGAGCAGATGTGATTGTGGTTATCCACTTTTAAATTTTAATCTTTTTTACATAGATGAGTATATATATTTATATGTATGCCAATAATATAGTTTTAAATGTATCAAATATGATGCAAATCATTGCATAGAAACATTTATAACAACAGATAAGTAGCAAAAAATGCATAAAAATTTTATGACATCTTCTAACTGCTCCATTTAGGCAAGACATAGTTTACTATGCTTTGAGTCTCACAAAAAATATAGTTCTGCAAGACTGACAGGCTAATGCTGTTGTGCAAGCCTGACCTTGCCCAGTTCTGCACGACTGACCTCCTCCCACTGTACTTATCTTGTTAGGGGTCAGGGACCGGTCAGCCTGAGTTAAGATGACTTCCCTTAGAATCAAAATGGCTCCACTATGGCTAAATTTAAGAGGGTCTGAGTCTCCCTCTGAGTTGGATCTTAACACCAAATGAGTTTTTTTTTTTTCAGCAGTGGTAATTTGCTTATTTTTCTTACTCTTCTTAGACATCACTGACCTCAGCAACAGAAGATAGGTTATGAAAAATTGATCCTATTATAATTTTCAGTTTGCAATAATGTACTTCTAAAAACCCAATTAAAAAGATAGACACATATATATCCATTTGAGAGTAGGTAGAAGTCAGCACCCTTTCCACCCATCTCTGACTTTAAGGATCTACTTCACATTCCTTCAAGATTAAAAAAAAAAATTATCAATCTTTAAATCACATGATGGGTGTAACTGCTGGTTTAGAAGTTCTGTTATGAAATGATATATTACTTGAGTCTATAACTTCATAACTTCCCATCATTTTAGAAATGATTATCTGTTACTAAAAGTACTGTGAATAATATTGCATACATTTTGAAAATAAAAATTACTTACATTATGTACAGTTTTCTGTATTTTAGTGTCTTTCTTAACTATTGATATTATAAAATACAGCCTGAGGTATTAAAAACTAATGAGAAAGTGTTTAAATTAGTTAAACAATTTTACATTTCCTAGTTCATACTTCACAATGAAGACATAGTCAATACACTAGCAAGAATGACTGAATTTAAAACAAGAAAAGAAGTCTTATCTCTTCTATGAACAAAAAAAACTAAAAAATTGTTGTAAAAGTAGTTCTCTTTACATTTTCATTTTGCAACACATTGGGATTGAAAATATTTAGATGTAATTGATTTTTAAAGAAATATGATGTTCATTTATGTAAATTCCAAAAAAGTATAATTCAAAATAGTAACTATCTTCACTATTTTAATGGTGATAATAGTTCATGGCAATAATATGCTTGAGTCAAGTATTATACTTTGATTTATATATCTCCATGCATATTCATATACAAATGATTAACATGAAAATCAATAAATAGTAAAAGAAAATCAATTTGCCCCAGCTCTCTTTCGCTAGCCTCCACTGTCATTCAATTGTCACTGAATGGTCTAGATTTTTTTCCCATCTATATTTTGGTAAATAGAGATTACACACATAAACAGTAAAAACAGCACCTGATATGCTAATGCATGCTTTTGAATGTGTGTTTGTAGTTGGAAGTGCATTTGTTTGTTCTGTAGAAATAATGATTTGGTGAGAAAACAACATCCATGACTTTAGCTCTGTTTAAGCAAAGAGTAATATGATGGAGAAAGTTTACTGCACACAAGAATAAGTGTGAAAATATTTATATTTAAAAAACTTTGACTTCACAATGATTAAGGACAAACTCTATCTTTTCTTTAGATTTTGGCAGTACTAGAAATTCAGATTTAGAACATAAGAAGTTAAGAAAATGAGTGTGAATTTCCCGGGAAGATAAAATTTGCCTACTCTGAATCATTCAATCTTAGTTAAATGGATCAAGAAATCAATCAAAAGAGAAAAAAATGAAGTTTTCCATAAAACACTACATAGTGATATTCAAAAGAAACTGATATAAATAAATGATTATTATCAAATTGGTAGCTACTTACTCTTACTTTAATTTTTAAAGGTTTCATATTAGAAATATATTCTCCAGTCATGGGTTGTCCTGTCTTTATTTCTTTCCTCTTTTGACAATAAAAGTTTGTAATTTCAACATAGATAAACATCATTTTTTCTTTTATGATTAGTGTTTTCTGACCTGAGTATACTAGATATTTTCTCACCTAAAAATGTTATGCCTCTCCTCCTACTTTTCCATGGGAATACCCAACTATAAAAGCACCATTTATTGAAAAGATCAGCTATTTTTACTGTTTTGTATCAGTTCTTCATATTTCAAGAATTCATGTACATTTAAATAAAAGATTCTAATTCAATGAATCTGCTGTTCTACTGACCTCTGTCAATACTACACTGTATCAAATATTCTACCTAATATATCTTGGTATCTATGACAATTGGTACTTCTCCCTTGGTCTTCTTTTCAGAAGGATTTAGCTAGTCTTGATCCCTTACATTTTTCATATATGTTTCATAATCAGTGAATCTTACTGGAAGGAATTCATTTCTAATACATGAATGTAACTGAAATACATTTAAGCCTGCTTTTCACAGATGTGCTCTATGTCTCTAAAGTACTTTCAGTTCTGAAGATGTCTCATGTGAAGAACCTGCCACACATTTTAATCTATAAAAATTACCAATTTGTCAAAATCCCAGCATTGGTCAACAAAGCTTTGCAGGTTTTCAGTTATCGATCTGGGAAAATTGATAACAATAGTCTATGTCAGATTAGGCAAACCGCTCTAGGAAAATAATGATTGGAGATTCTCTACTGTTTTGAAAAAAATATATCTCAGTTGAAATTTTAGTTCATATAAAAAATTGTTTTTACAGTTCACCGATGACCTAAAGTAGGATTTTAAAAATTTCATTTACTTGTTGTAGTTCATCAGTTGGGCTATTGTCCCACAATAACTTAACATTACCTACCTGGAAGGGGACTTTTTATTTAAAGCTATGTTTGTTTATAGGAGTTCTCATCATGGCTCAGCAGAAATGAATCTGACTACAATCCATGAGGACGCAGGTTTGATCTCTGGCCTTGCTCAGTGGGTTGAGGTTCCGGCATTGCTGTGTGCTGTGGTGCAGGCTGCAGACACAGCTTGGATCCTGCATTGCTGTGGCTGTGGTGTAGGTCAGAGGCTACAGCTCCCATTTGACCCCCAGACTGGGAATCTCCATATGCCATGGGTGCGGCCCTAAAAAGATTTTTTTTTAAAGATATGTTTATAGCTTCCAATCTGTTCAATCCCTGGTTGACAGTGACCTGGACCCAGGCAATAAGCAATTCCTCACTCCCTTCACTGTCCTTAGAATATATACTCTGCCCACTCTTCCCATAAGTGGAGTTGTTTAAGGGACAGAGCCCTGATAGTGTATGGGGTTGTTGAGAGCATCTGGACTGAATGTAAAATTGAATCTAGTTAAGACCTATACATAAACTTTTAAGGGTTTGGCAGGCAAGGGTGGAGATTTACACATCTTTTAATCTCCCAAAACAACTGGTCTGTGAGTTCCCTTATTTATTAAACCAGCCATCTACTATTTGGAGTGGTCTCCCTCTTTCTTCTCTCTCTTCTTTCTTGCCATGTATGGAGTAGGTTTGCAGATCAAAACAATTATCTGCCAACATTTGCCATCTTGCCTTTAAATTTCTTTAACACATTACTCACATTTACTTTAAAGCCCACATATAAAATTTCACCATATGACTCCCAGTTCATCTATTATTAGTAGTATTTAATCTCTTGATGGCTTGCCTTCTTTTATATCTGGTTAATATTGTGTTCTGGACATGGCTATCATATTTAGAGCAAGTATAGTTTGATATAAATTATACTAGCCTCTTTAGAAAATATACCTTTTGGCAGGTAATAAGGGTCCCTTGCCTATTTTGGATGTTATCTTTTACTGGTTCTATGTTTTGAATAAAAATTATCTTGTTATGAGTTTTCATTATTTTGATGAACAGCCTATTAATTTTAATAAAGTCAAATCAATCAACTGTTTTCATCAACCTGTTTTTATTGTTCTCATTAATATATTATGTAACAAACCATCCCAATATTTAGTATATTAAAAATAACAACAGTTTTTTTCTTTGTTTTACTCAAAGCTGTTGTGTGTTAGGAATTTAAGGAAGATTCAGTTAAATAATTCTTTTTGGTTCACAACTTTGGTATTAATGCCATTTAGTCTAACTTTGGAATTTATGGATTTTCATTGTCTAAGCAATTGGAAAACGGATATGTATACTGGTTTGCATATCATCCATTTATACGTATAAATGGTAAACAATCAAGAGTTAACAGGAAGAAGCCCTATATCCACACCTGAGAAATTGGCTAAATGAACAGACAAAAATGCCAAGCATAAGAAAAGTCAGCAAAACCTTCACTCTTATTAGTAAAATTTTTTAAATGAAACCTGTAAGAAAGGTAAGAGAAGAAAACCTATGAAAAAAGAAAGATAAAAGTCTTTCTTATTTATAATAATTAAATTTAGAGAAAATAATAGTAATTTAATACTAATTAAATTTGAGAGGAAATTTCCCTGGTTTTTTTCCTGCTGGTAAAACAGCAATAGCTTGTTTACAAGGAAATCTGGTACTGTCAATTTCTCTCTCTGTCTCTCTCTCTCTCTCTCTCTCTCTCTGTCTCTATCATCTACGTTTTTTTCATTTTTGGCTGCCTCCATGACATATGGATGTTCCCGGGCCAAGGATCAAGTCCATGATGGAGCTGCCACACATGAAGGAATGAGGAAGTTTATTCTAATAGCTGAAAATAAAAAATAGTCACGTGAACTACTCTTCCATACATACTATTCTTCCTCACTCCCACACTACATACCTATCCTCTTTATCAGCTTTTACTGTCTCTAGTGTATTCTATACACATAACACATTCTAAGGTATGATAATATTTACTTAATTATTTAAAATCTAACTCTCCCTCTCAAGAAAGGCAGATTATTTTCCCTGCTTTCTCTGCTCACGTAAATACAGCACATAGAGTCATGGAAGACCATTTATAAATGTACATTGAATTTATTTGTGCTTGGTATTCCTTTTGGAGACACACAGAGAAAAGTTGGAAGCCCAGAATGCAATTTATAGGAATCATATTGCACATAAGCTTTAGGAGAAAAAGCTGCACATTCTTTTCCACATCCTTTGTATGGCATATTTTATGTCTTTATTTCTCAAACTATAGATCAAGGAATTTAACATGGGGATAATGAGGGTGTAAAAATATAGAAGCCACTTTATCAGTGTCAAAGGAATAGCTGGACTCTGGTTGTACATACATAAATAGCAGAGTCCCATATAACACAGTGACCACTGTCAGGTAGGATCCACAGGTTGAAAAAGCCTTGGGCCTTCCTTCAGGAGAGTTCATCCTGAGAATGGCTTCAAAAGTGAACACATAAGACACAAGACCTGTCAGAAGGGATGAAATCAAATTAAAACCTGCTGAGATCTGAATAATTAGTTCAATTTCAGCAGAATTAATTTAACAGAATTTGAGCAGAGCAAAGATAACAAAGGGAAAATGTCACAGTAGAAATGCCTGATGACATTGTGGCCACAGAAGGATAAATTAAATATCTCTATAGAGATGAGAAGAGACACAAACGTGCTATAGAGATAGGGGATTGCCACCAGCACCCAACATACCCTTTGTGACATGATAACTGGGTAGAGCAGAGGGTGACACATGTCCAAATAGCGGTTGTAGGACATTGCCAATAGAATAAAATGTTCACTAATAATGAACCCAAGAAACAAGCTAGTTGCATAGCACAAAAAATAATAGGAGATTGCATTCTGAGCCACAACAAAGTTTACTAACACTTTGGGTCCTACTGTTGTGGAAAAACCAAGATCAGTACAAGCAGGGGTCTACCAAAGAAGTACATGAGTGTCTGGGGCCTGGAGTCCACTTTGGTGAGGATGATCATGCCCAAATTGCCCACTGCTGAGGTCACATAGATGAGGAGGAACAACCCAAATAATGGAGCCTGCAGCTCAGGGCGGTCTGTGATTCCCATGAGGATGAATTCACTCAGCGCTGTTCCATTGTGTTTTCCCAACCAGGTTTATTGGAAAACCTATTCTGGATAGAGCCATTAGCATAGTCAATAGATTGTAAGTATTATTTCATCAGAGATGTCTTCGTATGCAAAGCTAGTATAAATAAGATTCATTTAAACTTTCTAATTTAGAATATTTGAAAAGAAAACCATCAGCCTCATATTAAAATATACATAATTAGAGATAGAAAGAGATATGGAGATAAATCTGTGGTTCTCTAAACTGGAGTACTTTTACTACCCAAATACTAGTTCTCCACTGACTAAAGACATTTTGGTTGTCAGGAATTGCGGTTCTTTTGGCTTCTAGTGGTTAAGGTCAGCTCAATATCTTACCATATCAAATATTTAACAGTAACAATATTCAGCCAGTAGTCATAAGAATATCATATTGAGAAACCCTGATGCTATAGTTATAGATGATTAGAAAAACAGATTCATAAACATGGAAAACAAAGGAAAAATTAAAATGAGTTAAAACAATGTTAAAACTGTAGGTATTAGATTTTGGGTGATTATTTTACTATTGCTTAATTTTTTTAATTTATATGATACAATCCCATAATGAGATTTATAAAATACCTCAATATTTGGGCATGAGACATATTCCAGTTATACAAAAAAAAATTCAAACAAACACCATAAATTCATATCCACTACTCAAATAATAGTGCCACAAAAGAGTTTATGCCTTCAGGTGGTACTGGCTGAAAAGTTAGCACAACTGGCAGATATGAATAAATAGGAAAATAGGATCACGGTGGGAATTAGTGTTGTTTATGTGGTGAAATATATCAGGAGATCAATGTATGTATATAAGTAAAGTTTCTGTAGTACCTTCATTTATGATATACATATATAAAGTGTTAATTTGGGCAAATAATGCAAATCATTTAAAAAGACTTATTCTCTTATATAATGCAAAACATTGTGCAGGATTTTGGGTAAAGATAAATCAAGATTCAGTAATTCAATGAGGTTACCTTATCTGAAAATTCTTCTTATATATCAGGTACATATGCATTCTCTGAACTGTGACTTAACTTATTTGTTAGTGATGGAATAGGGGAGGAATGGGTCAAGCAGAATGTAATACATGAAATATATTTCAGTCACTACTACACCTCCTATTCCATGATTAAATTGGAACTATCAATTTTTGTTTTGGGAATTATTTATCATGTAATCTTTAATCTATTCTAATAGAACTTCAATATGTTATTTTGATGTGAATTTGCTTAAAATATTTTCCACTTCCAGTGTTTTCATTAAAATTGAAAGATACTAACTTCTTTGTAACAAATCAGATACACTATGCTATGCAATAAACTAGGGAAGTATAAAATCCAGGCTAACTCGGAGAAAAAGAAGTCACTGGCAGTGGTTTTACCTAGAAGTTTCATAAAGATTCCCTTTGGATTAAGGGCCATGGTACTTTAAAAAATATATTAAAAATCATGATGATACACAATGAATTAGAGACAAAATAAAATGCACCAAAGATGAGATACACATGGATTTCTGCATGATATTTGAAATCCTTCTGAACATTAAGCCCGAAAGAACTCCTACAAATGATAGGACAGCACATAATGCAGATAACCATCATATAATCATATAAACTATATCTAAAATATCCCAAAAGATCACAGATGAAAATGATAGCAGACTAGGAGGTGGATCACATGTAAGGTAAGATAATTGGTTTTGGTCCTAAGATTTCAAGCATCAACACTCCTGTTAAAAAAAAAAAAAAAAAAAAAGCTGAAGTTCCCATCGTGGCTCAGTGGTTAATGAATCCGACTAGGAACCATGAGGTTGTGGTTCGATCCCTGGCCTTGCTCAGTGGGTTAAGGATCCGGCGTTGCCTTGAGCAGTGGTGTAGGTTGCGGACGTGGCTCAGATCCCGCGATGCTGTGGCAAAGGCCGGCAGCTACAGCTTCTGTTATGCCCCTAGCCTGGGAACCTCCATATGCCGCAGGTGCGGCCCTGGATAGGCCAAAAAGAAAGAAAGAAAAAAAAGCTTCTTTACTGTACAGCAGACATTGACAGAACATTGCAAATCAACACATAAAAATTTTAAAACAGAATAAAATTTTTCTGTTTAAATAAAATTGCAAGTCAAGAGTCTCTGAGTGGGATCCAAGCAGATGAAAACATAATTTCAGCACATTAAATTCAAATGTAATCACATGTAATTTGCACTTAAATTACTTAAAGTTTTGCTTGTAAGTTTGTGACCTCTGGACATTCTAGACTGCCTTAAATGCATATACTACTTTTACATTAAAAATGCAGAAATGTGTATCAGGAGACAATAATATTAGAGAAATATTCAGTAAATGCAATATTATGAAGTATAAATCTGGGGGTTTGCTTGTTTTCTCATCTTTTATTTTGTTTCTTTTGTTTGGATTTCCTTCACTATCACAGATGGCTAAAAAGATAAATAGCATATGGTGAGCGCCAATTTTCCTGTAAGGTAAGGAAAGATAAAATAATTTCCTCTTGCCAGCTTTGGAGTTCTATGGGAAAAAACAAATCGATTTTTCATGGTTTACTATCTCTACTGAACATTCAATTTTTAGTTTTTCAGAGCTATACTCTTTGAGACAATCCCACCAGATAATGAAGAGGATGCTGAACATTATACGATTATCATAGAACTGGTTACTTAATAATCTCCTAATGTCCTAATAATTCTTTCCTTACTTCAATGGGTGGTGAAAACCTCTTTTTTCCTCATTAAGAAGTCAGGTGAGAATTATCTTGATATATTTATTTAAGTAATCATTAAAAAATTTCTTTAAGTAAATCATTAAATAACGATTTAAATAACCATTACAAGTTAGATTATTTTTGAGAAGATAAGAGAAATAGCCCATAGTCACCAAATAAATATTTGAATGGACATCAAAATGAGAGACTGAATACCTGCAATCTCTTAAGTTTGCCAATTAAAAAAAATCTGTTTCTATCATCATGCTTTATTTTCTCTTTGTTTTGGTCTTTACTTGAGATATTATTATTTCTATAAAACAAATATTTTATAAAGAGTACGACAATGATATTTCAAAGAGGCATATGAGCATTTAACCTCTCCACCTAAGTGAAAGTATTCAAAAATGACTATGAAGGAAAAAGGAGAGAATTCCTATTCTTGTTTGGGCTTTATGACTACTAGAAATAAAAGCAGATTGAGTCAGAAATGGCCACATTTTGCTATGGCTTCATCATGGAATTAAAGCGGAACATTGCAAGCATCACCAAAACATTGTGGATTTTCATAGCTTATGTTACAGCATGAAATATGCTATCATTTTTACCTGTACTGAAACCTCTGTCCTGACCCCCGGATGTGTTTCTTAACATGGCATACTGGGAACAATTTATATATATTTTTTCACCTTTTGAGACTCTCCCTGAGGAGATGCCAAGCCATGTGTTTATAATCCCTACAGCATATGACAGTGTATGCTAATTTTCATAAAATAGTATATCCTATTTTTTACTCTTAGTTAACTTTCCATTTGTACCACAGGAGACTCTTGATTAAAATCTTATAATTTGAGGACAGGTTTATCAAGAGTCCCCTTTCCCACACTGTCTTCACAAGTGGGTGACACAGTAAAGAAATGTTAAAATTCTGTCCTATTACATTACTTGTAAAAACTTATACAGAGTAAAAATTATGTGTTAGGCAAATGTGCCCTGTTATTTCTTTGACTTTAGTTGTTTTTGTTGTTTTCCTCCCCTTCAGAGGCAGACATTGATTACTCATTTTTCTCATTTCATAATGTGTTGCCATCTTTCATTAGTTATGACTTCTCGATTGAAATGTTTTTTATTTCATTCTGTTCAGTTTCCAGTCCAATTTTTCTTTCCCACCTAGCAGCCTATTCTACAACCTATGAATTTAGTACGCCTTACAATGTATTCAGATCTTCTTTGATGCCTTTAATCAGTATACTTTTCAATATACATATCCTGCCATTTTCTGTATTTCTTACTAGTTTAGTACAATTTGTGATTAAAAATGGTGTATATATATATGCATATTAAATGAATTTTTTTGGTTGTTGTATGTTAATTCATGCACACACACATACACAAATATACAGATTGATATTTCCCTGTTGTTTTTAATCCTGTGATCTTGTTGAACCCACTTTTGCGGGGAGATACCTAAGGTTTTCTATTAGCAGTATGTCTTTTAAGGTTTAGAGACAGTCTAAATTCTTCTCCAAACTATATGCCTTGAATGTCTTTTTTTTTTGTTTAAATTTCTGTGATTTCCTGTTCCATCTGCTTTGAGGCACTATAGATGGCTTTGCATTTTAGATTTTTTGCAGTTAATTTTTAGCTTATTAAGTCTGCCCTGTTTTTTACTCTACATAGAAATTTTGAGTCATTCATATAATTGTGTGTACCAGTAATTTATTACTCCTTGTAGCTGTGTGGTATTCACTAGCTGGATACCTCTTAATTTATTTATGCATTCTCAAGTGGAGAAAGGTTTGAGTGTTTCTAGTGTCTGGCTACTATAAATAAAATTTCTATGGACATTTACATAATGTATAGACAATGAAATGTGCTGTCATTTATTTGGGGTAAATAAAGGGCAGTGGAATAGGTAAATATTATGTTAGAGGCATGTTTAATTTTTAAGACAATGACTCCCAAGCGAAATGGTTTTAAAATATTTATAGTATTTTATTTTCTATAAACAATATATGAAAGTTTTAGTTCTTCCACATACTCACAAACAGCTATTCAAATTGATTTATAGTGTTATCACATTTAAATTTAAATTTAAATTATTTAATGACTAATGAGTCTCAGAAATATTTTGTTATGTTGAAGTTCCTAATAATTGCATTTATGTATTCTATAGAAATAAAATACTTTCTTATATAAATTACTTATTTACTTAAGAATGAAATAGGGACTAGTTTTCTAAATGAATTAAAAATATTATCAAATTCTATAACTGTTTTTTTTCTTTTTGGTTTATAATCTGAGGAATAATCAAAGATGTTCCAAGATTTATTTTAGAAATGGGATATTAGATTAAGTTGATTCACAGTTTGTGTTTTCAAATCAATGTGACCAATATACATAATCTCAGAAACATATATTTTCATATTTATATATGCACATACATAGGTATTTAGTTGTTTTGATAATTAAAAAATAAGGTATTAGAGGTTGCTGGTGGCTCAGTGGGTTAAGAATCCAATATTGTCAATTCTGTGGCTCAGGTCACTGCTGTGGTGTGGTTTCAGTCCCTGTTTCAGGAACTTCTGCATGGTGCAGATGTGGCCAAATTTTTTTTTAATTAAAAACATAAAAAGCTATAAAATACCAGTAATATTTGTACAAATATATACTGATAAATTATTTTATTCAAATTTGATGGCTTTATAAATTATTTTATTTCATGGTGGTGGATGCAGAAAGTATTCCAGTATCTCTGTGATGTAAATAAGTCTACTGAGTGTTAAAAAGTAACAAAAATAAACAGAAAAATAAGACAATTTGAGGAGGGTTATGTAGGAAGTATGTCCAAAAGTGATGACAAATTTATAAAATACTACTCATTCCTAGGAGTATAACATTATCCAAATCATAGAATCAGCTCACTTTTTCTTTTTCCAAGTAGGATCATCAACCTGATGTAGTCAAACATTATCTTAATCAAAATAAGGTATATGATCATTTGAACCAATTTCATGGAACGTTATCCAAATGAAAGAGAGGCAACAACCTAATTTTTTATAGAGTGGATCTCATATGCAAGGAGACAAAAACAACTAGAACATGAAATGTTCTTTTATTCTCACAGAGATAAGAAGGAGTAGTGACAATCCATTCAATAAAAATAAGTAGGTTGGAATCAAGATCAAGGTAGAAGGGGGAATAGAAAGTAAAAACTGGGAAACTTCTATGACAAAGCACAAGAAAATTAATTCAACTGAAATACCCATTGTTACAGACAAATAGACTGATTTAGAAAAAAAATTAGATGTGCTGTTTGTCTGGGCTACTCGAGTGCCAAATATGTTGAGTTAATAGGTCTCTAAAGCTCGTATGTGAAAATAATGATACTGATGAGCAGGTTGCAAACATCCCCCTGTGGAAAGGAAACGTTTGAGCAAATTCAGACAACGATTACTTCAGATTCGCACAATACACTAAGTCTCCTTGAAACCACAATCAAGTGTGTTTTAACACACCCAATAGAAATATATGAAGGCAAAATAGAAAGGACGTGCCACAGAAAAACACACACATGCATTCATACACACACACATGCCTAGACTCTAGAGAAACACACACACATGTACATAAATACATAGTCTCTAGAAGGTTTATTCCAGTAGTTGAGAATAGCACAAGGGTCATTTTAATTCCCTTTCTACAGTGTTTTTCACTCCCACACAGCATACACCTAATGTTTTCCTGTGTTATAGTGTACGGTCCCCTAAATCGTTCTACTGATTAAAAAAGGAATTATTATATTCATAATTCATCTCTTAGCCACTCCATGAAGAAAAAGATACTTATTGTGCATTAACTAATGTATTTAAAGCACTAAGAGGTGTGGCAGGTTCATAGAAGTCTATCTCTAAACATATGTTGGATACATTAATCCTTCCTTCACCCTCTGAGTGAACGCATGTAATTCAAAGGAACCACATAGTAAAAGGTACTTAAGGAAAGATATTGTGTATTTTTGTCCATAATTTGTGCAGAGCATATTTTACATCTTTGTTCCTCAAGCTGTAGATCAAAGGATTTAACATGGGGATAATGAGTGTGTAAAATATGGAGGTCATTTTATCAGTGTCAAAAGAATGACTGGACTTGGGCTGCAAATACATAAACAGTAAAGTCCCATAGAACACTGTGATCACTGTCAGGTGGGATCCACAAGTGGACAAAGCCTTGTGCCTACCCCCAGCAGAGTTCATCCTGAAAATGGTCACAAGGATGAGCAGGTAGGACACAAGAACTATCGGAAGTGACATAATCAAATTAAAAACCACAAAAAAACAGAATAATCATTTCAATATCATGTGTTTTAGAGCAGAGCAAGGACAACAAGGAAAGGCAGTCACAGTAGAAATGACTGACAATATTGTAGCCACAGAAGGATGTATTAAATATCTTCACAATGATGGAAAGAGACACAAATGTGCTATAGAGATAGGGAAATCCCACCAGCACTTGACAAACCTTTTGGGACATCACGGTTGTGTAGAGCAGAGGGTGACAAATGGCCACATAGTGGTCGTAGGACATTGCTGACAAAATATATAACTCACTGACAATAAACATAATGTAGAAAGCTCCCTGGGTGGCACAAAAATAATAAGAAATTGTATTTTCAGCAACAACAAAACTTTCCAACATTTTGGGTCCTACGGTTGTTGAATAACCAAGATCAGTAAGAGACAGATGTCTGAGAAAGAAGTACATGGGAGTTTGGAGCCTGGAGTCCACTTTGGTGAGGATGACCATGCCCAAGTTGCCCACCACTGAGATCATGTAGATGAGCAGGAACAGCCCAAATAATGGAGCCTGCAGCTCAGGGTGGTCTGTGATCCCCATGAGGATGAATTCACTCAGTACTGTTCCATTGTGTTTTCCCATCGAGGTTCATCAGATAACCTATTCTGGCTAAAGACATGAGCATAGTCAATAGCTGTCATGTAATGTCATTTGGTAGTTTTTGAGTACACAAAACTAGAATGAATATGATACATCCATATTTACAATTCAAAATATTTTAAAATAAGCCCACCTGCCACAATAAACATATATAACAATAATCAATAGAGAGATGATAGCTAGGCAGAGAGAGAATCAGTGATGATAGAGATATAGAGAGAGAAAGAGAAAAAGAGAGAAAGAGGAAGAAAGAACGAAAGAATCGAACCTGGTTACAAGGCAAATACCTGTGTCCAGGGTCTTTTGTTGAGCTAAGAAAGCAAATAGAAAAATACATTTGTAGCAATAAACTATGTGTGTGTGTATATTTATAGAAAATACACATTTATGTCACATAAAGCATTGCTTATAAAGTTGTGAGCTTCTGATATTTTACCCCGTGTGCTTATCTTTCTATGCCAGAAAACTGAGAAGCTCTTATGAAAAATGTTTTAAACCAAAGGTATAAGAAGCAATGTAAGTCTTGTTTGTGTGCAGTGGTGAAAAGGCAAAAAAAAAAAAAAATTCCATTGGTAGGTTACCAATGAGAGGCTTTAGAGCTTTCTCTCCCCATCTTAAGACACCTAGGGCCAGCACCCAATTACTTTTTCACAGTTTACTATCTATGTTGATAAACTGATCATTACGTTTTAAGGATATGCATTTTTGAAAGATTTTATATATCTACTTAAGATTCCACTGGAAACTGAATGTGCTCTACATTGTACCATCAGCATAAAACTGGGTGCTTACAAGTTTCATGACCACCAAAAATTGTTTTTCACATGAGTATAAGTTGGAAGGACTTTTGTACTCATCAAAATTTCAAAAAAAATCACCTTTATAGTTTGTTTTAGATCTTAATTATTAGAATATTTTTGAGATGGAGCTAAAGCGTCTAGGGAGCCTAGAGAGCTCTTCCTAAAAGCCAAAAGTAAACAACTGACTGAAAATTTGGAAGGATATAAGATTAGAAACCAAACAACTTCAGCTTCATTATTCTGCCATAATTGTTACTTTTTGTTCCTGACTCTTCTGCTAGCCTCTCTTGTTCCACAGTTGTGTTCTTTCTTATACATAAGATTAAGCATTTATACAAAACAAATATTATATAACTATATGTCACTGACATTTCAAAGATGCTCATTTTTGTGAAAATACTTAAATAATCTCAAAGAAAAGGGGAGAAGTTCTCTTATGCTCATGCATTATCAAAGGCAGGATGTAGGCAGAAATGATCAGAAATCCTCATATGTTGTGGTACTTTGTCATAGAATAAGCATGCTAATTACTAATATTGTCAAAATTATCTGGGTATTGTTAAAATATAACACCACATGGAACTGTTTGTTTACCTTTCATGAAACCTTCGTCTTATCTCCTCATGGGCTTCATACAGGCACCGTGAGAACAATTTATGGATCTCTTCTACCCTCTGAGATGCTCCCTGAAGAGATGCCAAGCAGTTTCCTAATTATCCCTGAAGCATTTGAAAACTTCAGCCAATGCAAAGGGGATGTGTGTTTATTAGTTGTCCAGAACAATTTGTGTTGTCCAGTGAGTTAGACATATTTGGGTTTTGTGTGTTACATTTCTACCTTTTACTCTTGGTTAACTTTCTATTTCCACTGACTCTAATGTTTCTTTTTGTGAGTTTATGTGGCTAGACTATGATGCCAATTGTTTGGTCAAACATCAGTCAACATGCAGCTGTGAGGATACTTTCTTTAGATGTCATTATCCTTTACATCAGGAGACTTTGAGTAGAGCTGATTTCCCTGCAGAATGTGGGTGGGCCTCTTTCAATCAATAGTAAAGACTGGTGAACCCCAATGTGAAAAGAACTATGCTTCCAGACTGCCAGAAAAAAATTCTTCCTGAAGTTTCCACAACATCACTGTATCACCAAGTCTTCCTGTTTGCCAGGCTTCTCCACAGATTTATGCCTTGCCAGCCCCCGTGATCATATTACACATTTTCTTAAAATCTGTCTCTTGCTCTCCTCTCTCCATGTATATATAGATTCTCTGTCATACTGTAATACAGTCATATAGGGATCTGGATTAATACAGTTTATCCACATAACAAGCCTCAATGTTCCTCTAGTTCTGCAATGGTTCCTCACATGTGTGACACAACGTAGATGGGTTGAATCACTGTCCTATTGGCTTGCCTAAAATATTCAAATGAACTAAAATAAAGTTGTGTGTATGTAATATGCTGCTTATTTAATTCATTTTTCAACTCTAAGGAGAGGAATTAGTGACCCCTGTTTCTCCTTCTCAGTTCATACTGAATAGTTACCATCTGTCTGTTGAGAGCTCATTTTATTTGCCTTCATTACATTTCACTATGTCTTGTTTTCCCATCATATCAAATACACTTTCCAGTTCCTCTAGCTGCCTTGACAAATATTCTGATGTACCCTGTAGAATAAATAGACTCTGCAACAATGTAATATGTTTTGTGCATTGGTTTTACCAGGCATATACGTTATTGAGCTGTAAATGTTCATTGTTGAATATTATTTAGTAGTTTTTTAGTGGTATATCCATGCTGTCACATTTTCTTTTTGCTTCTTTCTTCATTGTACTCAAAAGTGCATTAAAAATATGGGTCTTTTCTTTATCAGTAGATATTTTGTTTTTCTCCAACATCAGCCATCACTAACAATACTACAACATAGAGTCCAATTAAAGGCTGAGCTTACAACCCTTATATGCTGTGAAAAAATTCTCCATGATACACACATCATATATATCCCCTGTGCATGTTCCTGTGTGGATATTGATAAAGACACATCTGTGCTTCCAGCTATGCATGTTCACATGATTACATGCTCACACAGCCATGAGTGGTCTTGACAAGAACACATAAAATATGTCAATTCATTTTGTTAAATATTTCAGAGTTTTCCTGGATCTTCACCTCTATGCCAGGTGCCTAAATTATGTTCTCTCTTGTTAATTATTACTATAAGATGTGTGTGTCTATTACTGAATTTTCCCTTTGTTTATGGTTTGATTCTTGGCATGTTTAGCAATGAAATGAAACACTTCATTGAGGCATCATTGAATACAATATGGTGCATATATAGTAAGAGTAAAATTTGGTGAGTTTTCAAGTATGTATACATCTGTGAAACAGTGAAAACTGCCTAGTTAATGAACATATACTCACCTCTAAATTTCCCTAGTGTCAGTATAGTACTTCCATTCCACTCTTTCTTACACCACACTAGCCCAGGTAGCCTTATACTTGAGGTTTTTTTTGTTTTGTTTTAACATTTTACATTGAAATAATTATAGAATTACAAGGAGTTTCAAAAAATGAGCCCACGGAGTTCCCGTTGTGGCTCAGCAGGTTATGGATTGACTAGTATCCATGAAGGTGCTGGTTTTATCTTTGGCCTCGCTTAGTGGGTTAAGGATCTGGCATTGCCATGAGCTGTGCTGTAGGTCGCAGATGTGACTCAAATCTGGTGTTGCTGTGGCTTTGCTATAGACCAGCAACTATTTCTCCAAATTGACCCCTAACCTGGGAACTTCCATGTGCTTCAGGTACAACCCTAAAGAGCAAAAGAACAAAAGAAAAAAAAAAAAAAAAAGAAGCCCAGAGAGCCCTTGTGACTCACTTTCTTTTTCTAGGGGTAACAACTTGCATTAATACAAGCAGAGTGTTACAGTCATGAAATTGACATTGATACAATCCCCTGACTTTATTCATATTCCACTAGATTTGCAGGTCTTCACTTGTGTATCTGCATATCTGTATATAGTTCTATGCACTGTGTGTCATTATCGTATATGTCCATTTGTATAACTACCTCAATAGTCAACACATTCCTACTTATTCCATCACCATAAACATCCTTTATACCATTCCCTTAGGAACATGCTTTTTCCTTTCTCTCATTTCTGTTTTTAACCCTGTCAACCACTAACCTGCTTTTTCCCACAATAATTTTAATCTTGAAGAATGTCTTATAAAAGAAACATCATTTGTGAATTTTTACAATAGGCTGTTTTCATTCAACATGATTCTCTTGAGGCCTGTTCATGCTTTTGTGTGCATCAATGTTTGCTCCTTTATTACTGCTGAGTATTATTCCATGGTACTGGTGATAAATTTTTTTCACTCATTGAAAGACATGTGGTTTGTTTCTGGTTTTAAACAATTACAGACAAAATTTCTATAAACATTTTCATAAGGGTTATTGTCCAAACATATGCTTTCATTTCCTGGGCTGACTACCAAAAAGTGTGACTGGTAGGTTGTTTTAATTCTCATGCAGTCCAACTTATTGATGTTTATGTTTCTACCTAGTGATTTTGATGTCATGTCTATAGACTGTTCACTAATTCTGGGTCCTAGATATAGATTTTGCTCTATGTTCTAGCCTAAATATTTTATAGTTTTACATTTTACATTTTTCTATTTTTAGTTAGTTTGATTTAGGTCAACATTACTTGTAGTTTGTTTACTTTTCTTATGAATGTCCAAGTACTTCAAACATCATTTTTAAACAGTCCATCTTTCTTTTATTGAATTGTCTTTGCACACTCATAAAGAAGAAATCACACTTTTGCAAGGTCTGCTTCTAGGTTCTCATTCTGTTCCACTGATTGTTGTCTGTCTCTCCACCAGTACCACACATTCTCAATTACTGTAGCAATATAATAAGTCTTAGCATGGTATAGTATTGCTTCTTTGTTACTCTACATTTTAATGTGTGTTTTAGTTATGCAAGATCTTTGGGCTTTAATACACATTTTGGTATAATCTCATCTGTATCTACAAAATATCTTGCTGAGACTTTAATTGGCTTTGCATTAAACCTGTAGATCACTTAGGAGAGAACTTGTATCTTTATTTTATTGGGTCTTCTAATTGTGAACTGAGTATGTTTACCAAGTCATTCAGATATTTTTGATTTTGTTAAGCATCACTTTTTACTTTTCAGTATACAGATTGTGTTAATTTTCCCTTAGTTTTACCAAAGTATTTCATTACACTTGGGTGATTTGTATGTTTTCTCATTTTCTGAGTATTTCTTTATACTCGGGATGACTTCTTTTGCTAATTTTTATTGATTTTTAAAAATTGTCATGGTATTATGCATTAAATTTCATTGACATTCAAAATGTGTTCCCCGGTTACCTAGCATTTAAGGATCCAGCTCTGGCACTGCTGTAGCTAGGTTTCTATACCTGGCCTGGAAACATCCAATGTTGAGGGTGTGGAAAAAACAATAAGAACAAAAACAAATGTCCTATGAACTGATTGATTTATGTACAAATTCCCTTTTTTTAAATGTTTGTGTTATGTGGAAAATTAGATAACTTCTTTAGATAACTTGTATGTCTACTTAATAATGAAACAGAGAGTAACCAAAAAATGACTGAAATATATTATAAACAGTTTTAAATCTCAATACATTCTGTTGACTTTTTGTACATCATTTGAGGGATTATCACTTTAAGTACATTTAGATTTATTTTAGAAATGAGGTATTGGGTTATGTTTAGCCATAACTTTTTTTTTCAAATCCAAGTACTTTATTATAAAAGTTATAATTATTTATTGACTATATTTGGGGAATAACATATAAGCAAAAATATTACATAAAGCATTTTTATAATCTCAGCAACCACCACTAACTAATATTAGCATTGTCCTGTACCTCTGTCTAATAAGATTTTTTAGGAACAGAAATAGTTTCTTATATTTATACACGCATAGTTCACACTTAGATATATTATTTTTAGCAATTAAAATCAATTAAAATATTAGTAATAGCATTTGTCTTTGTATGGTGATATACTATAATTATTTTATTCCAATAAATTTTTGTTGATTCAAATATTGGACTACAAAAAAACTTTAGCCCCTGACTGTGGACAAATAAAAAAGTCCAGTCATTGCATGACGTAAATAAAGTGCCACAGAGGTTAAAAATATTAAAAATAAACAAAAATATAGGGGAATTTACAGAAGGTTTGGAGGAAGATTGTCCAAGCCATAACATTTACATCAATTTCTACACATCAGAATTTCACTAGAAATATAGTGTAGTCCAAATAATGAAATTGTGTTCTTTAAGTTTTATTTTTCTTTTCTTTTTTTTTTTTTTTTTTTGGTCTTTTTAGACCGCACCCAAGGCATATGGAGGTTCCGAGGCTAGGGGTCAAATTGAGGCTGTAGCCACTGGCCTATGAAATAGCAACAGCAACCTGAGATCTGAGACCTACACCACCACAGCTCATGGCAACACCAGATCCTTAACCCACTGAGCAAGGCCATGGATCAAACCTGAGTTCTCATGGATGCTAGTCAGATTCGTTTCCACTGAGCCACAATGGGAAGTCTGTTTTTTTCCCCTTGACTTTTCAAAGGAGGAATTATCAAATCAATGCAGTGAAACAGGGTTTCCTAATAAAATGTAGTACACACTTAGTGACACAAGTTTGAGGCAAGTCAGCAACATGAAAGAGAAGCAACAAACTTAATTTATCTTAGAGTAGACCTCTTACACAGATACAATAAGAGAATCACTTTAAAACTATAACCATTTTTGTTTTTAAGAAATTTATAATAATAGATATGTTCACTAGTGTAGACAAATGTATTGATTTAGATAGAATTAGCTGCTGTGCTGCACTTCTGAGTGTCTGAAATGCAATGATGTTGAGTTCATAGGCCCTCTAGGACTCATGTGAAAATAATCGCAGTGAGAAAAGAATAAGATCCTAAGATCCCCAGGGGAAAGAGGGATATTTGAGCAAATTTGGATGAATGGTGGATTTAAATTGTCCCACTCCAATGAAACTACAGACAAGTTTGCTCTTAACACACCACATGGAAGAATATGGAGACAAAAACAGAATGGTTGTGCTAACACAAAGCACACACATGTGCACAAACAAACACTGATACTTGAGAGTTTATTCTAAAAACTGAAACTACCAACAGAATCATTTAAATTCCCATTTTGTACTTATAATTCTTCCTCACACCCATAGAGCATACACACTCTCCATAATTGTTGTTATGGTCTACAGTGTCCTAACTCATTCTAGTGTACTCTAAAACAAACAATTATTTTTCTTATGTTTCATATCTTTTTTACTCAGAGATGATAAAGATTTTTTTTTGTTTTTATTATACTAATGGCTTTATAGCACTTGGAAGTATGACTGGTGTGTATAAGATATTCTGTAAATATATGACAAACTTATTTGTATTTTTCTCCTCCGAAAGCACAGACAATATGGAGGAAGTTTCTTAACCTAATTTGTAGGAATCAGGGTGACAGTGATCTCTAAGAGAAAACATTGCATAATTTTTTCCACATCCTTTGTAGTGCATGTTTTACATCTTTGTTTCTCAAGCTATAAATCAAGGGATTCAACATAGGGATAACAAGGGTATAAAATATGGAAGCCACTTTATCAGTGTCAAAGGAATGACTGGACTTGGGTTTCACATACATAAATGTCAATGTCCCATAGAATACTGTTACCACAGTCAGGTGGGATCCACAGGTAGAAAAAGGTTTCCATCTACCTTCAGCAGAGTTCATCCTGAGAATGGCTGCAAAGATGAGCAGGTAAGACACAAGAACAACCACAAGGGTGAAAATCAAATTAAAAACTGAGAAAATCATTATTATAAATTCAACTTCATGTGTGTTCGAGCAAAGCAAAGATAACAAGGGGTAGTTGCCGCAGTAGAAATGATTGATGATGTTACAGCCAAAGAAGAATAAATTAAAAAACTTGTAATTAGCAGAGACACAAATGTACTATAGAGATAAGGGATTGCTACCAGCATGCAGCACATTGTTTCTCACATAATTATGGTATAGAGCAGAGGCTTACAGATGGCTACATAGCAGACAGAACAAAAAGTTCACTGATAATGAACATGATGAAGAAAGCCATCTGAGTGGCACAAAAATAATAGGAAATTGAATTTTGATCCACAACAAAATTTACCAACATTTTGGGGCCCATGGTTGTTGAATAACCAAAGTCAGTAAAAGCCAAGTGTCTGAGAAAGAAGTACATGGGAGTTTGGAGCCTGGAGTCCACCTTGGTGAGGATGACCATGCCTAAGTTGCCCACCACTGAGATCATGTAGATGAGCAGGAACAGCCCAAATAATGGAGCCTGCAATTCAGGGCGATCTGTGATTCCCATGAGAATGAATACACTCAGCACTTCCGATTGTGTTTTTCCATCAAGATTTATCAGAAAACCTACTCTGGAGAGACATCAGCTTAGTCAATAATATGTCATAAATTCTGGTAACTTATTAGTATTCAAAATAAGTATAAACAAAATAAGTCCAAATTTATCTTTTAGGTTTTATTAAAATACCCTACCAGAGTTCCCATCGTGGCTCAGAGGAAATGAATCTGACTAGTGTCCATGATGATGCAGGTTTGATCCCTGGCCTTGCTCAGTGGGTTAAGAATCTGGCATTGCTTTGAACTGTGGTGTAAGGCACAGACGTAGCTTGGATCTGGTGTTGCTATGGCTGTGGTATAGGCCAGCAGCTACAACTCCAATTCAACCCCTAGTCTAGGAACATCCACATGCCATGGGTGCTGCCCTAAAAAGACACACACTCAAAAATGTTCTACAACCTGGAAATAAAGCATGCATGTATAGAAATCAAAACATAAATAGAAATAAAATTGGAGATGATAGAAATTTACATTTTTCCACTGGGAAAATTTAGTCTCCCAAAGAACATTAGATAAGGTTTTGAAGCATTTTGGTTGTCACCACTGGAGGAGGCGTGCTGCTGGCTTCTTATGGTTATAGTGCAGTGAGGTTGCTAACTATGGTACTCTGTAAGAGTAGCCCCGAAAATAAAGGATTGTACAGCCCCAAAAGCCAAAGCTCAAAGGTTGGCAAACCCTGATATATCTACCCATGTGTGTTGACTGATATAAAGGTAGATAAAGGAAGCAGAAATGAAAAGAAATTACATAAACTTTAGCTTGTTTAACAGGTGAAGATACATTTTTAATTGTCTTTTAAGTAATAATAATTATATCTACATAATTTTAATCCCATAATATGACATAATAATTCATGTTCTACTTACATTATAAAATTTTTTAAATCCAAATTACAGGTTTGAATGGAAACATTTAGAAGCCATTTCTTTAAAATAAAAGCCTTTGCTTTTCTTTTTTTTTTTTTTTTTTGAAAGATCTTATTCCTGTTGGTAGCACTGGATGAAAGGATTAACACATTTGCCTAATATTGGACAGAGGTATCATAGCAAAGAAACTATCAGATCATATTAGACATTATTTGTCTTTATACAAGGAAGATTCCAAGAATTGTACTTGGGTTGATATAACCTCTGCTATACCTACATTTTTGGTATATGCCAAGGAGTACTTTGGAAAAAGTAAGCTATCTTAATCTCTTTATACACATCAACAAAACAGCTGTTTCTCATAGGTTTGTTGGAAATATAATCAAGAATTAAAACGTTCAATGAATTCATGGTTTCTGGAAATACCCTCAGATATCAGTTACATAGGAGTTTTCTGTGGTTTTCGCTTTCAGTTTCTTAGCAGAGAAGACATGTTACCTAAAATGGATTATCTTCACGCCTTTACAGATCAATTCTTTTTGTGTGACAAATTTTTTGGTATTGTGATGTGTAGATGGATTGCCATGTTCACTTAACAGGCTCCAGTTCCCCAAACATGACTCAAATTTGGGACAATTTAGGATGGACCATCACTGTGTAATTCTTTTGGATAATTTATCTTCTGTCTTACCTCAAATATAAAATATGTATTTACCTAAAATTTAACATATTTCTTCCCTACAAGTTCATTGATATTTTGACATATTCTAAGTGATGTGTAACAGGTAAGGTATAATTTGTCAAGGAGGAACCTAAGCTAGTATTAGAACATGGAGCAAATTCAGAGAAAAATATGTCACTGAAACTGGTTTTATATAATGAAGACGTAAACATTTTTTTTGGATAAAGAGATTTTCTACTTTACAGGCAAAAAGGTTTAAAATCATTCTGTGGCAGTAGGATACTGGCAAAATAAAATCCAGAGACATATGGACATATATTTTAGTATAGAAACATATTTATTATCTAAACATGTTATGTATAATATCTTTATTTTCTCTATCTGTCTGACATATAAATGTTAAGTCTGTCTGCATATTAAGGCCATAAAGGACTCCTCCATACATAGGTACAGCATTTGATGCTGGCAAATATAATCCAGTGAAATAAAGATGTATATGAATATCGCTAATAAGCTATCAATTTAACGACGCCAGAGTTATACCAGACTAGAATGAGGATGTTAGGCTAAAGTAAAGAATTAGCAGTTAAAAATTTGTATTACTGTGTGCTTAAAAGAAAACAATAAATGAAAAAATAGAACTGATCATAATTACAAAAAAGAGCAATGTCAGGAGTCTCCGAGTTCTAAGAAAGCAAAAAAAAAGATGTATTTATCATATTAATTCATAGATATGTTTACAGGAAATACATCTCATGTAAACCTTATTTATAAGGTTCTGAGCTTCTGATCTCTTACCCTGTCCCCATGTCCATAAATTTCTTAAGTCAGAAATACTGAAATGCAATTAGGAAAAACAATTTATTTTAAAAATTTTATGGCAACATCCATAAACAAAATGCAAGTTCCTGGGTCTGGGAGTGAATCTGAGCCAAAGCCATGGCAATGCCAGATCTTTTAACACACTGGGCCAGGCCAGGCCGGGGGTCAAATCGTCACCTCCACAATGACTTGGGCCACTGCAATCAGATTCTTAACCCACTGCACCATGGCAGGAACTCTAAAGAGGCATTTTAAGTAAATGCAAGAGTGATATAAATCTTGTTTAGATGCACTTATGAAACAGTGCAACAGTGCCATAGAAAGAAATTGCATTGGTAAGGAAGGCATTAGATTACCTTTGCACAGTATATTATCCTCATTGACTATTTGACTAATATTTTCCACTGGAAACAGAACATGCTATATATTGTATCAATAACACTGGGTACTCAAAACCTCCTAGTCTCCAAAATTGCTTTTTGCATCTCAGTGCAAGATGGAAACCCCCTTTTTGCTCGTCAGGAAATCAAAAAATTCACATGTATACACTGATTTACTGTTCACTAGGTATACGATATTTTTGAGAAGTGAATAGGAAGAGACTGAAGTCAAGAACTTGTTAAGAATTTGGAAGGACTTAAGTTAGAAACTGACCATGGCCAGCTTCATAATTCTGTCATAATTTTTCTTTTTTATTCCTGACTCTTTAGTTAGCCTCTCTTCTTGTGTGATTATTTATAGAAAACATAAATATTACATAACATTATTAAGCATTTATAGAAAACACAAATAATACATACAATTACATTATATAAAATATTTAGAGAAAATATAAATATTAAATAAATTAATATTACTGCCACTTCAAAGATGATCATTAGCATTTGTGAAAGTATTTGAACAACAGAGGAACAGTCCTATTCTCCCTCCTTTTTTTTTCCCTGCACTTGCAGCATGCAGTATCCAGGCCAGACATTCAACCTGAGACACAGCAGAGAAGCTTCCAGATCCTTAACCCACTGAGCCACCAGGGAATGCCATCCTGTTATGTTGATGAATTACCAACAGCAGGATTCATGTGGAAATGAACCCGAAATTCTCATGTTTTACTATGTTTTATCATACAATAAGTGCTATATTGAAAATCACCTAAACATCTGGATATTGGTACAGTCCAGCACCACATGAAATATTCCATTTACCTGTCATAAAACCTCTGTCTCAGCTTCCCCATATGCTTCATGACATGCACAGTGAGAATTATTTATGGATTATTTTCCATCCTCTGAGGCCTCCCTAGGAGATACCAATTTTCTCAATGTCCCTAAAGCACTGAAATCTTCACAGAAGCAAGGAAAGCTGTGTGTTTATTAGCAGTCCAAAACAATTGTGTTCACCAGTGAGTTAGATTTACTCGTGTGTATTTCATTCTTACTTTTACTGTTGATTACTTTCCTACAGCCTGGCCTCTGGAGTCATCTAATACAACCATATAGGGATCTGAATTAATGTATTTCTTCCATACAAGTTTGTCAGTGTTCCTCTAACTCTGTCATGGTCTCCTCAACTGTGTGACACAAGGGAGATGGTTTAATCACTTATTGCATTATTGAAAATATTTAAATGCAGCAGAGTAATAATATGCTGTATCTAGGAAAGATCCTCTTTCCTTCTCTGCTTCTTTTTTTAACTCTCGGGTGAGGAATTAGTGACTCCTATTTCTCATTCTCATTTCATATAGAACCATCATCTTTTTACCTCAGATTTCTCTTTCATTACATTTGCCTTCATTACGTTTCAATATTTTTTTCCCCATCATGTCCAGCACCCACTCCGGTTCTTCTTGTATATTCACAGATTCTACTGTAGTTCATGTATGTCTTACATGTTAGAGTCTGCAACAAGGCAATGTTTATATGCATATATGTTTGACTGTTCATTTACATTACTGAGCTGTAAAATTGTTTCACTAGTTATGATATACCATGTTGTGACTATTTTTTTTTTGCTTTTTTATTCATTACTGTCAAAAATACATTAAAAAATTCACAGATCTTTTCTTCCTTGGTAGATATTTTGTTTTACTCCATCCTCAGCCATCCCTAGCACTACCACAGCCTATAGTCCAATAAAAGTCTTGACTGTGCCACATTAATATGTTGTGAACAAATTCTCCATGCTATGCACATCACATATTCTCCTCTGTGAGTGTTGCTGTGTAAAGATATAGACACATCTACACTTCTCCTATACATATTTCCACACTTAGCCACTCATATGGTAGTGAGATATCTTGATAGTGGCATATGTAATACCCTTTTGTTAACTATTCCAGATTGGTTGTATGAGTACACTTTTTCACCTGTAATATATGAGGTTTCCTGGATCTACACCTTTTTGACAGGTGCCTAAATAATAGTCTTTCTTATTAAAGGGTTTTATAAGATGTATCTCCTCCTTGTTTTTGGTTTGATTGCTGGCTTGTTTACTAATAAATTATCACATTTTTGAGGTATCATTGAAAAAAATAAACTGGACATATATAAAGTGTAAGATTTTAGGTTTTAATGTACACATGCACATGAGAAAGAATGAAAAGTTTCTAGATAATAAATATATATATTACCCCTAAATAGACATAGACACCCCTTAATGTCTATGTAGCACATACTTTCTATTTTTTTCTTATCCCATGCTCTCCTGGCAGCTCTAGGCTTGAATACTTTTTTAACTGTTATGTTGAAATAAGTGTAAAATTATAAGAAATTTCAAAAGAGATAACAGAGATTTCCTGTGTCCCATTTAATTTTTCTAATGGTTACAACTTACATAAATATTGTACAATATCCCAGACACATCAACACTGATATAATCCACTGATTTTGTTCAGATTCCAAGACTACTGCACTGTGACTTTGTGTATTTGTATCATTTCATGCAACTTTATCATATGTGTACGTTTGTATAACTACCACAGAAGTCAACATACCAACCTATTTCATCACCACAAATATCTCTTATGCCATTCCTTTATAGCCAGAGCCCCTTTCCTTCCCTCATTTCTTAATTTTTAAATCTACAACCACAAATCTGTTTCTGATCCCAATAATTTTATCTTTTGAAAAACATTTTATGAGGAAATACCATTTGTAATCTTTTGCACAGTAATTTTCTTGAGGTTCATCATGTTTTCACATGTATCAATTATTAGTGTTTTATCATTAGTTTATGACTATGTTCCTTTATTATTCCATTGATCATGCAATTTGTTCAGGTATTCACTCTTTGAAATACATTTGAGTTGTTTCCAACTTTCACCAATTACATATAGAGTTTCTATGAGCTTCTGTACAAAGGTGATTGTATGAGCTCAAAACATCTTCATTTCTTTAACTGTATGCTTAAACATACAGTTGATTTAAAGTCTAATTTAGGGAGTTCCCATCATGCTCAGAGGAAATGAATTTGACAATTATCCATGAGGATGCAGGTTTGATCCCTGGTCTCACTCAGTGGCTTAAGGATCCAGCATTGCCATGAACTGTAGTGTATGTTGCAGATGTGGCTTGGATCTTGTGTTACTGTGACTGTTGTGTAGGCCGGCAGCTATAGCTCTAATTTGACACTTAGCCTCGGGACCTCCATATGCCTCCAAATAAGTAAATTAATAAATAATAAAAAAATAAAAAGTCCTATTTAACAATTTTTTATTTTTATGAATCATATTTTATGCCATATTGATGAAATTTTCATCTAGTATCAGGCCCTTTAAATGAATTTTCTCTCATGTTTTGCTCTAAAATTTTAGAGTTTTACATTTTATATTTGTCATGCTTATTGTGCATTAACTTTTGTACTAATTTTAGTTCAACATTCTAATCTTTCTTCCTTCCTTCCTCCTTCCTTCCCTCTCTCCTCTTTTTCTACAACCAATTAAGTGTTCTAACATAATTTGTTAAATGGCAGTCTTTCATTGAATTTCTTATGTAACTCATGTAAATTTGATTGGACTTTTTTGTGAGGGTCTAATTGATAATACTCAATTGCATAATCATATTGCTCAAAATATCATATTTTATAGCCCAATTTTTATTTGCCTATTTTCTGTATTTTCTGTTAGTCTTAAAAAGAGAGGAATTTTGGTGTTAAACTTAATAATATATATTTATTTCCTTGAATGAATCCATTTACATAATATCCATCAGGCAGTTTTTGTGCCTTTCACTGTGCTAGACAATAAAGATAAAATTATGAATATAGTAAGCAGAGTCTCTGGCATTATGGAAATAAATGTTTATTGTAGGAGACATAAAAACTGCTTACTTTTGACTGCATGTGGCAATGATACCTAATTTGGACCTGAATGTAAATATGTTAACATCTGAAGTATGAGGTTAAATTAGCATCTGTTGGTGATCAATTTTTGGCTTGAAAATAATGTATATACTTCTTTGTTTCTATGTTAATCTCACATTGATTCTCGTCCATCCCATGAAAATTGTACAAGGCTAAAACAATGTTAGTTATAACAAGCTTGGCTAGTACAGCATTGATTCTTTGTGTATCCTACAGTGAATTTTAACCAGAACATTTGCACACATAGTCCAGGTTCTATATACAGCATTTTTCACCTCTTTGTTTCTTAAACTGTAGATCATAGGATTAAGCATGGGTATTACCAAAGTATAAAATAAAGAGGCCACTTTATCAGTATTGAAGGACTCACTGGACTTGGGTTGCAGATACATAAAGAATAGAGTCCCATAGAATACAATTATCGCTGTCAGTTGAGAGCCACAGGTGGAGAAAGCTTTGTTCCTGCTTTTGCAGAGTTCATCCTCAGGATGACGACAAGGATAAAAATATAGGACACAAGGACTGTCAGAAGAGAGGACACCAAATTAAAAGTAGAAAACGTCAGAATTATCAGTTTAATTTCCTGTGTGTCTGAGCATAGCAAAGCTATCAAGGACAGACTACTGCAATAGAAATACCTAATGACATTAGAGCTACAGAACAATGAAGTGAACATGTTTAGGACTGTCAGCAAAGACAAAGTGACGCTATAGAGATAAGGAATCACCACTAGTATATGCCATAACCTTGGTGACATCATGACAGTGTAAAGGAGAGGGTGACAGATGCCCACATAGCAGTCATAGGCCATTGCCGACAGAATGAAAAGTTCACTAATAAAGAATATGATGAAAAAAGCCACCTGTGTGGCACAAAAATAATAGGAGACTTTATTTTCATCCACGACAAAACTTACTAACATCTTGGGTCCTACAGCTATTGAATAACCGAGATCAGTAAGAGACAGGTGTCTGAGAAAGAAGTACATGGGAGTTTGGAGCCTGGAGTCCACCTTGGTGAGGATGGCCATGCCCAAGTTGCCCACCACTGAGATCATGTAAATGAGCAAGAACAGCCCAAATAATGGAGCCTGCAGCTCAGGGCGGTCTGTGATTCCCATGCGGATGAATTCGCTCAGCGCTGTTACATTGTGTTTTCCCATCCAGATTTATCAGGAAACCTATTCTAGATAAACATATCATCAGCATAGTCAATAGCATCATATATAAAATCAAGTGACAAAAATATAGAAATCTAAATATATTCTTAAGCACAAGGAAAAAATCCACCACCTTCTGTAAATAAAACAGAAAAATATAAAAATAAAAAAGAGATAAAAAAATAGTTGGGGAAAGAGAGAGAGTTGTAGCTTTTCATTGGGGAAGATTAATCCCCTAAAGAGTATTCAATAATGTTTTGAGGCATTTTGGTTGTCACCTCTGGAGGTGGTTAGAGTCCAGTGAGGCTGGTGATTATAATTTATTAGGGCAATCCCAACTGCAACAAATTATACAGCTCCAAAACCAAATGGTCAAGATTTGCAAACTCTGAAATGTGTGCAGATATAGATATGGATTAATAAAAAGGTAAATGAGGGAAAAATGTCTAAAAAATGTGTCAAATTGTAAATGTTTTATAGGTGAAGGTATACACTGTTCTAGCCTCTTTTATAAAATCAGAATCACAGAGTAAAATTTAGAAAGTTAAAAATCTCATAATGCAACACTAATTACATCATAAACATTAAAATCTAAATTCCAATTATCTGTGGGAACATTTAGAAGTCTCTGCTTTAAAACATATTCATCTGAAAGCCCTTGTGTCTATAAGGGTACAGCATGAAAAAATTAATGCACTTGAACCATATTGGACAGAGGTGTAAAAAAAAGAAATTTTAACATACCGTAGTACATCTAATTTGTCTTTATACAGGGGGATATCCTATGATAAGCACATAGGTTGATTTAACCTCTTCTATAACTATACTTTTTGTATATACACAGAGTACTTAGGATAAAATCAAGTTATAATTTTTTTACACATATCAGCAAAATCAACTGTTTTTGTTCAGGATTGTTGGGAAGATAAATGAAAATTAAGTATATATATGTATCTATGGTACCTGAAAACACCTCTCAAATATCAAATGCGTAGAAAATTGTATATATGTTTATTTTTAATTTCTTAGTGAATACAATCTGTTACTTGAAATTCATTATCTTTTCATGTGTACATACATATTCTATTTGTGTAAATTAACTTCTTTGTTAGGAGTATGATGATGAATAGATTAGTTACTGTGTTATCCAAGTAACAGACCCCCTGGGCACCCACCATGACTCATCACTACAACTGGGACTGTCAATGTGCCCCAGCTTTAAGTTAAAGCTTAAAAATAGGTAATATTTAATTACCTCAGACTTAAAATACTTTATCCTCTCCTAGTGCATTTTCATTAAAACTGACATTTACTAAGTACTTTGTAACATGTAAGGTTACATTATTTTGTCATGGAGGAACATAAGCTAGTATGAGGAAATTGAGCAAAATGAGAGAAAGTGATGTAACTGAAATTGGTTTTATGTAATGAAGTTTCACAAACATTTTCTTTGTGTAAAGAGATGCTCTACAGAAACAAAACTTTAAAATCATTCTATTACACAGTAGCATTCTGGGAAAATAAAATACAAATTATGCTTAGAAATATTTATGATTTTGGGATGTTAAATCTGCACATTAAGCCACAAAGAACCTTTCCATATTACGATAACAGCATTTAATGTACAAAAATACATAAATGCAATGAAATAAAGATGTATGTGAATCGCTCCCAAAATCAGTCACTTAAGCAAACAAACAAATCATGTAATACCATAATAGAATAAGGATGGCAGGCTAAGGTTAATGAATTAGTGATTTAAAAGGTTTTGGGGGTTCCCATCATGGCTCAGTGGTTAACGAACCTAACTAGTATCTATGAGGATGTGGGTTCGATCCCTGTTGTCGCTCAGAAGGTTAGAGATCTGGGTTTCAGCGAGCTGTGGTGTAAATTGCAGATACAGCTCAGATCCTGCATTACTGTGACTGTGGTGTAGGCCAGCGGCTGCTGCTCGGATTCAAGCCCTAGCCCAGGAACATCCATACGCCTTGGGTGTGGCCCTAAAAAAGACAAAAAAAATAGTTTTACTAATGCTTGTATAAAAAAGTTTTTTAAATGGAATTTAAATTTATCCTTATTACAAGGAAAATAGCAATGTCGGTAGTCTCTGAGCTCTAGGAAAACAAATAGAAAAGTACAACATCTGTATCATTAAAATACATATGTGTTTACAAGAAATCCACATTTGTCTCACAAAATATTTTGCTTAAAAAGTGAGTTTCTGTTGTCTTAAATTGATCACATGTTCATACCTTTCTTATATCAGAAGTTTTGAACTACAATGAGGAAAAATATATTTCAGGTGAATAAGTGATAAAGTCTTGTTTAGGTACAATGATGAAAGGCTAACAGAAATGAAATTACATTGTAAAGTGCTGATTTTCCTGTAAGAAAAGGAGGGATTGAAGAGCTTTTTCTTATGAGCTGCAGAGTTGTTTGAAAGACATCAAATTACTTTTTCAGTTTACTCTGTGTTGTTTCTCTGATTATTATTTTTAAAACTATACTCTTTAAGGAAATTATGTATGTGTTCTACCCGATTCCACTGGAACTTGAACCTGCTGTACATTGTACCTTCACCATAACACTGGGTACTTAAAATCTTTAAGCCTCCAAAAATTGCTGTTTACATATCAGTGCTAGATAGAAAGCTATTTTTTTGCTCATTGAGAGATCAGAAAAAATTTACAATTTTATACTGATTTAAATATACAGTATTTTTGAGAAGGTAATAAGAACAGACTGGAGCTACTAACTGACTAAGGATTCGGAAAATCATCAGACTAGAAACTGACCACCTGCAGCTTCATAATTCTGGCATATTTTTCTAAATTCCAACTCTTTAGTTAGCCTTTCTTGTCTTTCAGTTTTGACCTTTCTTATTCAAACAATTAAGCATTTATATGAAACATAAATACTACATAAAAAATATGTCACTGACAATTCAAAGATGCTCATTGTGTTTGTGAAATAATTTGAACAATTAATCTGAAGGAAAAGGGAGTCTATGGCCATACCACCCTGAATGCACCCGATCTCGTCTGAAAGAAAAGGGAAGCAGACCTGTTGTTCGTATGCATTATCAATAGCAGGATGTACATAAAGGGGAATCAGAAATCCTCACATTTCTCATAGAATAAAAGTGTCATCTTGCTAATGTCTTCAAAATTATTTGGCTATTTTTAAAATATGGCACCACATGAAATATACTATTTACCTGTGATGAAACCTCTGTCTTGGCTTCTCCATGTGCTTCAGATGTGGTGAGAACAATTTATGTATTTTCTGCCACCTTCTGAGTCCCCCTGAGGAGATGTCAAGCAATTCTTTTAATTATCTCTGAAGCACTGAAATCTTAACAGAATGCAAGGGAGGGAGTGTGTTTATTAATATTACAGAGAAATTTATTGTACCAGCTGGGAAGATGTATTGGATTCCTACCTTTTAATCTTTTGTGGGGTTTTTTTTTTTTTGTCTTTTTGCCTTTATGTAGAGCCGCACCCGCGGCATATGGAGGTTCCCAGGCTAGGGGTCTAACAGGAGCTTTAGCCGCCGGCCTTCACCACAGCCACAGCAACGCAGAATCCGAGCTGCGTCTGCAAGGTACATCACAGCTACGGCAACGCTGGATCCTTAATGAACTGAGCAAGGCCAGGGATCGAACCCTCAACCTCATGGTTCCTAGTTGGATTCATTAACCACTGAGCCACGAAGGGAACTCCCGTGTTTTTTTTTTTTTAATATCTGCATTTTTTTTTTTTAGGCTGTGCCCACAGCATGTGGAATTTCCCAGGCCAGGGATTGAACTGGCCCCACAGCAGTGACCAGAGCCAATGCAGTGAAAAATGTCAGATCCTTATCCCACTGTGCCACAAGAGAATTCCCCTACATTTACTCTTTATTAATTTACTTTTGTTTCACCACTTTTCTGGTTAATTTCTTTTTTCTGCAGACTAGGCTACAGTGCCCACTTGTTTAGCTGCACATCAGTCTAGAGGTTACAGTGAATTTTTTTAGATTTTTATTAATAGTTGAATCAATAGATTTTCTGCAAGTCAATTATCCTCCAGAAGAATACAGGCGGGCCTTATCTAAGCAGTCAAAACTCTTAAAGAGCAAATACCAAGATCCCAGGAGGAAAAAAATATCTGCCTCCAGACTGAAATACAGAACTTCTGCTTTATTTTCTTGCCCTTGTACTCAAGACTGCAGCATCAACTTCTACAGTACAAGCCTTTAATTAGTGTACTTTATATTAATTGTTAATGAGCTATATTTTATCTATACAAATCTTGTCAATATTCCTCTAGTTGTGCAATGGCCTCCACAAATGAATGACAATAGAGTCACTTTTGTTTTTGTCTCTTTAGGGCCACACCCTCAGCATATGGAGGTTCCCAGGCTAGGGGTCCAATTGGAGCTGCAGCCACCAGCCTATGCCACAGCCACAGTAATGTCAGATCCAAGCCATGTCTGCAACCTACACCACAGCTCATGGCAATGCCAGATTCTTAACCTACTGAGCAAGGCCAGGGATCTCATGGTTCCTAGCTGGATCTGTTTCAGCTGTGTCATGATGGGAACTCCACAACAGAGTGACTTTAAACACTGTCCTATTGCATTGTTTAAATGATTAAATAAACTGAAAGTAATAATACATTGTGTGTATAAGGTGTGGTTTCCTTCAATTCCTTTTTAATTATTTTAATTTTTGACCATAGAGGGAAAACTTAGTGATTCATACTTCTCATTCTTAGTTCAGAGTGAATTGTCATTATCTCTTTAGCTCTTTAGTTATGTATTTGCCTATATTACATTTCAGTATTTCTTACTCTTCCATCATATTCAAAACCCACTCCAATTCTTGTTCTCCACCCTGACATATATTCTACCGTGCTTGATATACACCTGGCAAAAATGTAATATTTTATGTGCATATGTCCTATTATGTTATTTTGCTGTAATTTATTTGTTGCATTTTGTCAATTTATTTGTGATGAATCAATGTTGTAACATATATTTTTGGTTTCTTTCCTCATTATAGTTAATAATATATAGCACATTTCATGCATGTACTTTTTATTGGTAGATATTTGTTTGTCTCCCATTTTATATTTCCCCAACACTACTACAATATAGAGTTCAATGAAAAAGTTTGAATTGTTAACACATTTTAAAACAAAATTATCAATTATATGCCCTTCACATATCTGCATATATGTGTTTTTTTTCTATTGATATACATATAAATACACCTACATCTATACTCACAGCTGTACATATCCATTCATAGACACTCACAGAGTAATTAGATCTCTTAGTAAAATAAAACATAACCAAACATTGATTTTATTAAGTATTTCAAATTTTGGATGTACCAGTACACCCTTCCACTAGTAAATATGTAAATTCTACTGGACCTTCACTTCTATGGCAGGTGCTTAAATTATGTCCTTTCTTGTTAATTAAAAATGACTTTAATTTTAATGTGGGTTTCTATCATTGACTTTTCCCTTATTTATTTGATTTCTTGCTATGCTTATTGATTAAATAAAATGTCTTTATGTAATTATCATTGAAATACTTAACTGCAAATATGTAGAGTGTAAAATTTGTTGTTTTGACATATGTATGCACCTGAAAAATCTTTAAAACAATCAAGATAATGGGCAGAGCCTCCTTGCCTACCCTTTGCATCTCTCACAAGCATCCTATCTTAATAAATCTATTTCTTGCCTACCACTTTGTCTCTCACTTAATTCCTTCTGCGTGGAGGTGTGGAGAACCTGAACCTCAGTGAGTCCAGACACCAGAAGTAAAAACACCCAACAAATGGAAGAACTACTTGATGAAGAACCAGTACTGGGGCTAGTAAACCCCAGCTTTGAGAAACAATGAAACCTTGCTTCTATCCTTATTTTTATCTATGACCCTATTTTGCACTCCCTAAACTATAAAACCACCTCCTAATCTCTCCCAAGTGGGGAACAGTCTTTAAAGAATTAGCCTGCTGTGACCCCCCTTTACCTGGCATAGCAATAAAGCTATCTTTTTCTCAGGACTTCTCATTTCCAAATCTTAATATCCTACAGGCAGTTATTTGCATAGCATTCATGACTGTCATTTAAGCAAAGATCACCCTCTCTTTTATTTCCTAAGAGCATATTATGCCCTAATGTCCTGTCCTTTGACTGATGTTCTTCAACACAAGAGTCCTGTTGTCATTTAAAAACATTTGCATTGAGGGTTATTTCTCCCCTGAACAGTTTCCTAGATATACACTTATTCCACTCACTCAATTTCACAAGTGTTTATTTAAACATCATTCTTATAGAAAGCTCCCTGACAACTACCATAAAAATTTAAACTCCATCCTAGATACTTACTCTTTTTAATTTTCATATTTATCAACACCATCCACCTCAATACTTTATGGCTCACTTCTGTACTATGTATTTTCTGAATTTTCTTTAAGCACCACAGAGAGAAGTTTTGGTTGTTAAAATTACAAAGCATGTCTATTTTCTTGAATAAATCCATTTATGTAATAAACATATTTCTTTTTCTGGAGAACATCGTTTATTTACTTCTTTTCATTGAAGTATATTTGATTTTTCACTATCGTGCCAATTTCTGCTGTACAGCAAAGTGATCCAGTCATGCAGATGTATACATTCTTTTTTATGTAATATTTATCAGGAATTCTATTTTGTGCCTTTTACTGAACTATGTACTACAGATAAAGCTGTGAACATAATACATATTCCATGGCTTTATAAAAATAAATATTTAGAGTTCCCCTTGTGGCTCAACAGAAATAAATCTGACTAGTACCCATGAGGATGTGGGTTCAACCTCTGGCCTTGCTCAGTGAGTTAAGGATCCAGCACTGTTGTGACCTGTGGTGTAGGTCACAGATATGGCTCAGATTCAGCTTTGCTGTGACTGTGGTGTAGGCTGGCAGCTTTAGCTCCAATTCAGCCCCTACCCTGGGAACTTCCATATGCTATGGATGAGGTCTTAAAAAAAGGAAAAAGAAAGAAACAAATATTTAATGAAAGAGACATGCAAATAAGCTACATCAGAAAATATGTAGAAATGGCATCTTATCTGGACTTGAAACTAGATGTGGGTAAATATCTGAAGTATGAGCAGGAATTAACCACCTCTTAGTGATACATTTGGTTTGAAAATAGTGAATGATTTTATTTCTATGTTTATCATGCATTGATTCTTGTTCATCCCATAGTGGTGATATTACAAGGTTAAAACAATCCCAGTGATAGTATACCTTGATCAATACATACTTTATGTTACTGTATCCTACAGTGAGTTTTAAAAAGAATATTTGCCCACATTCTCCAGGCTCTAGTTAGGGCATTTTTTACCTCTTTGTTCCTCAAACTGTAGATCATAGGATTCAGCATGGGTATTACTAAAGTATAAAATAAGGAGGCCATCTTATCAGTATCAAAGGAATCACTGGACTTGGGCTGCACATACATAAAGAATAAAGTCCCATAGAATATGACTATCACTGTCAAATGAGATCCACATGTGGAGAAAGCCTTGAGCCTGCTCTTTGCAGAATTCATCCTGAGAATGGTGGCAAGGATAAAAATATAGGACACAAGGACTATCAGAAGAGATGACACCAAATTAAAAGCTGAAAAGATCAGAATTATCAATTTAATTTCATGTGTATCCGAGCAGAGCAAAGCTATCAAAGGCAGACTATCACAGTAGAAATGCCTAATGACATTATAGCCACAAAATGATGAAGTGAAAATTTTTATGATGGTCAGCAAAGACAAAAAGAGGCTGTATAGATAGGGGATTGTCACTAGTGTCTGACATAATCTTGGTGACATGAGGCCCGTGTAGAACAAAGGGTGACAGATGGCCACATAGCGGTCATAGGCCATTGCCGACAGAATGAAAATTTCACTGATGATAAACACACTGAAGAACATGAGTTGGGTAGCACACCAATAATAAGATATGGTAGGCTGATCTATAGTAAAATTTGCTAGCATTGTGGGTCCCACAGATGTTGAGTAACCAAGATCAGTGAAAGCCAGGTGTTGGAGGAAAAAGTACATGGGTATTTGTAGCCTAGAGTCTATCTTGATGAGGATGGTCAAGCCCAGATTACCCATCAATGAGATCAGGTAAACAATGAGGAGGAGTCCAAACAGTGGAGCCTGCAGCTCAGGGATGTCTGTGATTCCTATTAGGATGAATTCATTCAACATGGTCAGATTGCGTTTGTCTACCCAGGTCATTTGGGAAACATATGCTGGGAATAAATATAAAAACAATTATTAACTGAGATATTATGGGATTACCACTGTGATAAGTGACTAAAATCTTAATTATTTTTTTTCTATATGGCTCTTGATTGAATTGGCTACACCAACACCTGGCAGCTCAGATCTTTCTCTCCCAGCTCAGATAAGCCCTTGACAAGATTTCTTAGATGTGACACCAAAAGCATGAACAACAGAAGTCAAAATAGATATATTGGACTTTATCAAAATTAAAATAAAATGCTGTTCATCAAAGGACATTCTCATTTGATCTACAGCAAAATTTGCTAGCATTTAAAAAAAAAATGTGACCCACCCAAAGGAAAAAGTAATAATCATATTGAGTATACAAAGAACTCTTACAGAGACATCAAAAACACAAACCCAAATAAAAAACAGGCAAAGAACATGAACAGAAATTTCTCATAGATGACAAACCAAAGGCCAATTAGCTCATGAAAAGATGTTCAACATCATTAGTCATTAAAGAAATGCAAACCAAAACCACAGTGAAATATTACTTCACACCCCCTAAGGTGGTTATAAAAAAATTAAAAGTACACATGCTGGCAAGGGTGTGAAGAGATTAGAGCCTTGGATACATATATATATATATATATATATATATATTTTTTTAGGGAATATAAAATGGTATAAACACTGTGAAAACATATTGATGGTTACTCTGTAAGTTAATCATAGAATTACCATTATAAGCCAGCATTTCCACTCTTAAATATAACCTCCAAGTATTAAAAAGCTTGGGTGTTCATACAAAAACTTGTACATAAACGTTCACAGGGCATTTTTTTTTTTGTAATATTCAAAAGTTAGAAATACTCTAAACATCTATCCACTGATGAATGGGTAACAAGTGTTGAATATCCATAAAAGGCAATGTTAATAAACCATAAAAGGAAAGAAGTATTGATATATGCTACAACATTGGTGAGTCTTTGAAACATTATGCTAAGTGAAAGAAGCTAGATATGAAAGGCTGTATACTGTATATATTGTACGACTCCATCTTATGAAATACCTTAAACAGACAAATTCACAGAGATAGAAAGCAAATTATTGTGGCTTGTTAAGGAGCACTAAATTAATTATCGAGACAATACTTTAAGGGACAGACTTCAAGAGGTAGAGAAAGCATTATGAATCTCACCTGACTGAATAAATGAGGTTAAAAAAGTGTGTTGTTTCCTAAATCCGTGTGAATAAACGCCAGTCTCCTTGTATGTGAGAAATATCATGAGATATTTTTCTCACCATCCTTAGCATTAAACATTTTTTATTTTTTAATATTTATTTATTTATTTATTTATTTATTTAATTTATTGTCTCTTTAGGGCTGCCCTTGCTGCATATGGAAGTACCCAGGCTAGGGGTCAAATCAGAGCTGTAGCTGCTGGCCTACGCCACAGCCACAGAAATGCAGGATCCAAGCTGTGTCTGCAACCACAGTTCACAGCAGTGCTGGAATTTTAAGCCTCTAAGCAAGGCCAGGGACCAAATCTGAGGCATCGTGGACACTAGTAGGATTTGGTTAGGTTGAGCCACGATAGGAACTCCAACATTAAACATTTTTTAAATTCTACTTATATTTATGTTATTTTACATGATTATTGAAAATGACTTGGTTCTGAAGATTTTTTTTGTCAGTTTTAGGGCTGCACCCATGGAAGTTCCCAGGCTAGGGGTCAAATCAGAGCTGGAGCTGCTGGTATACAGCACAACCACATCCTCTAGTGATCCAAGTTGCTTCTGCGATCTTTACTGCAGCTCAAGGAAACACCAGATCCTTAACCCAGTGAGCAAGGACAGGGATTGAACCCATGTCCTTATCAATACTAGTCGGATTTGTTATCACTGAGCCATGACAAGAACTCCAGTTCTGAACTTTTAAACCTTTTTTTCCCTCAAAACTCTCAAAACATGTGCAAAATACCAAGGATAAGGGTTAATATTGGACCTTCACTATAAAATTACGCTAAGTCCAGAGATTAGAGAAATGAAATAATTCCCAGCCCCCCCAAATATACCTTTCAACACTAAAATAAGTCACAATAAATGTATTCTACAATGAATGATCAAAAATATACATTTCAACATACACACATAAAGACTATATATACATATTTTGTAGTTCCTGTTACAGTTCAGTGGTAATGAGCCCAACTAGTATCCGTGAGGATTCAGGTTCTATCCCTGGCCTCATTCAGTGGATTAAGGATCTGGTGTTGCTGTGAGCTGCGGTGTAGTTCACAGACACAGCTCAGTTCCAGCTGTTGCTGTGGTGTGGGCTGGCAGCTACAGCTCCGATTTGACTCTTAGCCTGGGAACTTCTATATGCTGGGTGTGCAGCCCTAAAAAGACAAATTTTTTTTCACTTTGATACTACCTCCAACAAAAAGTGGCAACTTTTCAATGACATTGGTCCTTTCAATGATATTGGTAAATCTGGGAAACACCTGGCATATTTGAAGCAGGGGAATTGCAAGGACTATAAACACACTGGAATAATCCCTTTAATTTAGAGGTGGCTGGAAAACACTCTGGAAATCTGTCATAATTTGGTGTTAAAAATTATGAAAGAAATCCAATAGTAGTATCATATTTGACATCTTGATTGAGGGTCCAAGTGAAAAAAAAATCATGAAATTCTTAATGTCTTGAGGGTGATATTTCTTAATACTAACTCCCTTTCCAGAGATTCTGAGTTTCTTTCTTATTATTCAAAGAGTACAACTTACTACATCACAGTAGACTTCTAGCTTTCATCAAACTTCATCATAAAGATGTTGAGAACATTGTATTAGCCCAGCAAATGCAGTTATCAAAGCAGAGTGGTAAAGCTATGGCTAAATCACCAAGGTGGCATATTAGAGACTAAGGTTTAAGTTGAAAGTGTTGCCATGAAGAGTCACTGGATTCAGTCACAGAAAACATACAGCTCACTCCCAACTCTAATGAGGAATCTCCATGTGCTCCTACTGTGTCCAGCAACACAGTGGGGAGAATATATGGGTTTCTCTTCTCCTTTGAGACTCTCCCTCTGGAGAAAGAATGCAATGTTTTAATTATGCCTGAAGCATTTTAAAGCTTCAAACAAAGCCCATGGGATATCTGGGAACTATTGAGGAGATCTTTATATTCCTATACAAATAAAGACATGATAGATATTTTTCCAGTTTCTCTCCATTGTCTTTTTTTTTTCCATTATACCCAGCTGTACTGCATGTGAAAGGGTTACACATACTTATATGGATTCATCACAAGTGGTTAGACATAGTTCCCAGTGCTATACAGTAGGATTTCCTTGCTTTTCCAGCCCAGAGGCAACAGTCTACAACTATTAACCCCAGACCTCCCCTACCATCCCACTCCCTCCCCCACCCTTTTGGCAACTGCAAGTCTGTTCTCCAAGTCGTTGATTATGTCTTTACTGCAACCCAGAGATTTGGAATCAAAACATTGTATCTGTAGGCCAGGCATTTTAGTTTTTCTTGCTACCCTCAATGTTCTCCTCCTAATGCACTGTCTCTTAATGACTTTATGGCCAGGACATGATGGAGAAATGTTTAAACAGTGCTTATGGCATTCTTTTAAAATTCACAAGAGAAAGTTATATTTATATGTACCTGCTTTCCCCTTGTTTGTGGTATTATAAAAGTATTAGTGGAGTATAATACACATATTAACTAATGCATACATCATAAATAAATTTTTACAAATGTAATAGAACTGTGTAATCAGAATCCATATTAAACTGTAAAAACAATTAAAAAATAAACTAAAACATTATCAGGACCCCGAAAGAATTCTTTCTTCTTCTTTCTACCATGAACTGTCCCCCTACATATATACACACATTCATACACTCATGCAAATGCACGCAAATAGAGTATTCTGACTTCTAATAACACAAATTATTTTCACCTATTTTTGTTATTTTATATAATGGAAATCCTATATATTATTTTTGGGTGTATCTGGGTTATTTTACTTAATATACTAAATATGTTGTAATATGTAGTTCCAGATTATTCATTCTCTATTCTATTATATTTCTTAAAATAATCTAATTAATCTTTAAAAACCTCATCTAGTTATCACTCTGTGCATTCTGGTTAAAAAATTGTGCATATTCCAATATCACAAAGATTTCATGCCATACTGTCCTCTAAAATGTTTGTTGTTTGCATTTCACATTTGGATCTTTAATCTAGGTAGAATTGATTCTGTGCAGGATTTTGTGTAGATGTCTGATTCTTTTATGATTTTCTCAGAATAAATATGTAAATCACCTGATAGCACTTATTGAAAAATTATTTCCTTCTCTTATGGAAAATTCCATAAGTCAGGTAACAGTAGATGTGTGGATCTCTTTCTGGATTTACTTATTTTATTGATTGGTCTTTCCTCACTAAAGTGATTTCTTAATCATGAAAACTTGATAGTAGAGCCTAATATCTGGCCATAACCTGTAACTTCTATAAGCTTCTATTTACTCAAGATTATATTTGGTATTTTTGGTGCTTTACTTTCCAAATCAATTTTACAGGAAGGCTTCAAAGTTCTAAAAGGAAGAAAAAGGAAGGGAAGGAAGGCAAGAAGGAAGGATGAAAGGACGGAAGGAAGGAGGGGAGGAAGGGAGGAGGAAAGGAAAGAAAGGAGAGAGGAATAAAGGAAAGAAGAAAGGTCAGGATAGAGGAAAGAAGAGAGGATGTGTGTTGGGATTATATTGAACATATAGATCAATCTGAAGATTTTAGACTTTGTTACAGTAACAATTCTTCCACTCCATGGACAACTGTAGTATGTTGTCATATATTCATTTATTTTAACATTTGTCAACTTTTCATTTAGTGTGTTCCCTGTTGGTTAAGGATTTTATGTCACTCCTGTGGTCTGGATTCAGTCCCAGGATAATTCCATATGCTGGGAGAACAGCCAAAAAAAAAAAAAAAGTGTTAAATTGTTATTGCTGTGGACTTGGATCTTGTTGCTGTGTTTATTCTTAAATTAGGCTAAATTAGGATTCTTTTTTGTGGCTTTGTAACCGTTAAAAAATCTTTCAATTTTATTTTCTAATTATTGCAAGTACAATATAGAAATAAAGTTGATTTTTCTAAGTTTTTGTATTCAGTAACTTTGCTAAATTCACTTACTTTTAATACATTATGTAGAGATCTTTGCGTAGTTAATCACAACATTCACCAATTTTTTTAAATGACACTTTGTGATTTCTTGTTTTTGTATCTTTTTTTCCTTATCATAGTGAACCAGTTATTATGTCCAATATATACTGATTATAAATGGTGAGACCGGCTCTGCTAGTCCTGAGATCAATTTCAGAGGGGCAGATTACAGTGTTTCAGTGTTATGTTAGATATTTTATGCAGATTTTTTAAAATGTAATGACATATGTCCATCATTATAACATCATACAGTGTATTTTTACTACCCTAAAATTTCTCTGTGTTCTGCTTATTCATGCTCTGCCTATATGTAGAAATTTTGGAGGTTCCCAGGCTAGGGGTCGAATCGGAGCTGCAGCTGCCAGCCTACACCACAGCCACAGCAACGCAGGATCCGAGCTGCATCTGTGACCTACACCACAAAGCACAGCAACGCCGGATCATTAACCCAATGAGCAAGGCCAGGGATCGAACCCACAACCTCACGGTTCTTAGTCAGATTCATTAACCACTGAGCCATGACAGGTGCCTGACTTCTAAGTGTGAAATCAACGTGACATTCTTGCTTACATAACACCTTTAAGTGTATCACATATTATTAAAACAAAAAAATTAACATACAAAGTGTTGTTTTCTTATGAATACAGCTCAATATCTTCCATATTTGTGTATATTGGTAAACTTGTAGAATCTGGCATCTTTCATTTAATATTGTATCCATTTATTTTTCTCCCACTTCTTCCCCATCCCATTCCTCCCCCATCCTGTCCCCTCTCTTCCCTTTACTCCTTCTTGCTGTTATGTAAAAGACATTTGGACACTGAATGTGCCATTACATATTGACCCATAATATCCGGGCTGTTTTTACCTAACATCTATAATGAAAACACCTGCCAAGACAAGCTAATACTTATCCTCCAGTAGACTTAACCACTTAGAAATGGAATTGTTTTATCACAGAGAATACACAACCAAATTTAGTACTTGCTGCCCTTATATTTCTAAAGATTTTATAGCAACACTCCATCAAGCAATTAAAGTATTAGTTTCTTTGTGTTCATGTCCAATTCTAAATTGTTCAAAGAAATTTTTGTGTTTTAACTATCCTGATGGATGTATAGTGATATCATATTACAATCTTAAATTGCACTTAGCTAAAAATCAATAATTTTTTAAACATACTCATGTAATTTTGTATGTTTTGACACACTCTTTTTTGAAGTCTTTCATCAGGTGCCTTGCCTTTTTTTTCTTAATAGATTGACTTCCTGGATCATACTGATTTTAGAAGTTAGGCAATCTAATGTATTTTTGCTTCATTTTTTACAAAGTACTGATACCAGTACTTTGTTTGTAGGCATCAAAATACTGGTTTCAAATACACTGTCGTGGGATTTCCTTTTTCACTCTCGTATGGTGTATTTTGAGTTAAAAAAATATTTAATTTTGGAAAGAGTGATATGATCTATCTTTTGGTGTTATCATTTTTTGTACCCTGTTTTAGAAATCTTTGTCCCAAATGATCAAGATGTTACTACACTTTTCTTCAAGGAACTTTGTGATTTTAGCTTTCACATTTCTGTTTATGATATACCTTATTTAATTTTTACATAAAACATAAGTAAATGACAATAGTCCATGTTTTTCATAGGAAACCTAATTGAACTAGGTCAATTTACTGAGAAACTCTTCTTTCCTTCTTGTATTGAAGTGTGACTTTTGGTTTAAGTCAAATGAATTCATACAAGTGAGTCTATTGAATTTATTTTCCTTTATTTTATTGGTATTTCCGTACATGCATGCATTGATGATACAATTGTGAAAATAATTTAGCCTTATTAATGGAATCGATATCTGCTATTGGAAGTCCTCTGGAATATTTCTTCTACGGACGTATTGCCCTGGCTGTTCTAGATCATTTGCATTTCCATGTAAATTTTAATACTAACTTGAGTATTAAAATTTGGAATTCTGATAGTTACTACATGAAATCTATGGGACAATTTAGGCACAAATGCGATCATCACATTTAATTCTTCCAGCCAATGGCCTATTTCTGCATGTTTGTCTTTACTAACTCAGTAATGTTCCGTCGGTCCTAACAATGAAGTCACACAAGTTGTTCCTTAAGAATTTTACAATTTTTTCTAGTGCAATGAATTATTTAAATTTTTGTTTTTTACCTGTTTTAGCTGGTCTTATAGCAAGATATTTGTGTTTTTGTATGCTGACCTTATATCTACTAATTTTTCAAATTTCACTATTTTCAAGTGAAATTCTTGAAAATTCTTTTGAATTTTTAATTAGTATAATTATGCCACTTGAAAAGAGTTACACTTGGAGTTCCCACTGTGGCTCAGTGGTTAACGAACCTGACTAGGAACCATGAGGTTGTGGGTTTGATCCCTGGCCTTGCTCAGTGGGTTAAGGATCCAGCGTTGCCATGAGCTGTGGTGTAGGTTGCAGACGTGGCTCAGATCCCGCGTTGCTGTGGCTGTGGCGTAGGCTGGCGGCTACAGCTCCTGTTAGTCCCCTAGCCTGGGAACCTCCAGATGCCATGAGTATGGCCCTAGAAAAGGCAAAAAGACAAAAAAAAAGAAAGGAAAAGAGTTACACTTTTTTTTTCCTTTTTAAGCATGCACCAGCTGCATATAGAATTATCCCCAGGCTAGGGGTTGAATCAGAGCTGCAGCTGCTGGCCTATGCTACAACCACAGCAACATTGGATCAGAACTGCATCCATGAACTATGCTGCAGCTGGAAGCAATGCTGGATCCTTAACCCACTGATCGAGGCCAGGGATTGAACCTGCATACCCGGGGAGACAATGTTGCATTCTTAACCCACTGAGCCACAACGGAAACTCTGAAAAGAGTTAAACTTTTATTTCTGTTTCCCTAAGCTTAAAAATGTTCACATATCATAATTTAACAGAAATCTAAGGTCCCACCAACAAGGAGGAGAGAGAGTATCATTAGACAGATGTTTTTGATGTATTATTCATTGCTGTGTATAAATGGCCAGCACAAAGAACAGTAACTGCCATCTTCTATGTGTCACTATACCAGTATGTTGGGCGCTAGTATTTAAAAGTTTTGTAATACACACAAAACATTTATTATGACACACAAGAATGTCTTTTTAAAAAAGATTATTGAATGATAGATGCAGAAAAAAAGACTTGCCTTCAATTGAACATGCTTGGCAATGTGAGCACAGTGATCTGTGCTCTTGCTCCCTTGCACTGAAACTTGAGGCAAATCAAAGTTGATATCATAGGACTCAACAATTTCTTGCACATCTATGAGCTGAAAACAACATTCTCTATTTTTCATCCTTTTGATACAAGGCAGCTTTCTGAGAGCTAGCCACATATAAGAAACAGTGATCTATAGTTGAATGCATTGCATACACATTCTATATTTAATATCATATGGGGTGTTTGTGCAGATTTTTCCATATCCCATGCAGAGCACCTTTTACTTCTTTGTTCCTCAAGCTGTAGATCATAGGATTCAGCATGGGGACTACCAAAGTATAAAACACAGAGGCCATTTTGTCAGTGTCAAGGGAGTGACTGGACTTGGGCTGCATGTAAATAAAAGATAGAGTTGCATATAATACAACTACCACTGTCAGGTGTGATCCACAGGTGGAGAAAGCCTTGTGCCTGCCCTGGGTGGTGTTCATCCTGAGGATGGTCTTAAGGATCAGTATGTAGGACACAAGCACTATCAGAAGAGATGAAACCAAATTAAACACTGAACATATCTGTATGAACAGCTCAATTTCCCTTGTGCTTGAACACAGCAAAGCTAATAAGGGGAGACTGTCACAGTAGAAATGACTAATGATGTTAAAGCTGCAGAAGGATGAAATGAATATCTTTATGGTGGTTATCAAAGAAATAAAGGCACTGTAAAGATAGGGGACTGCTACCAGCACCCAGCAGACTCTTTGTGACATAATTACTGTGTAGAGCAGAGGGTGACAGATGGCCACGTAGCGGTCATAGGCCATTGCCGACAGAATGAAAAGTTCACTAATGATGAACAAGATGAAGAAAGTCAGCTGTATAGCACACCAATGATAGGAGATTGTATTTTGATCAGCTACAAAGTTTACCAACATTTTGGGCCCCACTGCCGTTGAATAACCAAGATCTATGAAAGCCAGGTGTCTGAGAAAGAAGTACATGGGTGTCTGTAGATGTGAGTCCACCTTGGTGAGAATGATCATGCCCAAGTTGCCCACCACTGATGTGGCATAGATGATGAGGAACAGCCCAAAGAAAGGAGCCTGCAGTTCACGAAGGTCTGTGATTCCTGTGAGGATGAATTCACTCAGCATAGTTTGATTCCATTTGTCTATCCAAGCCATTAAGGACAATACTGTGGGAAGAACAATTGGAAGAGACGGTGGGTTTCAGGAGATCTCATCTGTTAAAACTTTAGTATGCAAGGCCATTATGTGTAAGATAAAACCAATCGTTGTAGATAAAGCCATTTAAAATGACTAAACTCTGTTATTGAGCCTGTAGCCAAATTTAGAAACCACTGCAACCTGAGATTTATAGTAGGCTTTTTATTTTTTCTGTGATGTCCTGGTTGTCATTACAAGGTCTTTATAGTCCTTCTTTGGCTTTGTCAGAAATATATCATTAGAAATATATGGTCAGAGTGGGAATCCTGATATTTGTCAAATTTTTTTTTATTTAAAGGAGAGATAATTGGGGGTTCCCTGGTGGCCTAGCCGGTTAAGGAACCTAGTGTTTTCACTGCTGTCGGGGGGGGGAGGGGTGGATTGGGCATTTGGAATTGGCATATGCACACTGTGGTATATGGGATCACTGGCCAATGGGGACCTGCTCTGAGAGCACAGAGAGCTCTTCTCAATATTCTGTGATAATCCATATGCAAAAAGAATCTGAAAAAGAATGGATGTGTATATGTTTAAATAAATCACTCTATTGTGTAGCAGAAATTATCACTATCTTGTAAATCAACTATGATTCAATTAAACTTTAAAAAATGAGAATATAATACAGTAAGAATTGACTCCTTTTTTGCACTCTTTATTGGCTTTCCCCCTTCTTGATCTCACACACCCCCCTTCCCTCACTTTTGCTTCCCAGAATCACACCAAATCAGCATTGTGTACCCATTATCTATAAACACGTGTCCTAGAATCACCTACCAAAAAACATCATATACCACATAAACATTATATACTCCTTGACTAAGTCTTGTCTTGGGGAAATTTACACACTGACAATCCAACTTCTTATATAATGTTCGCAAAAAGAGGCCATGGATTTCTATAGCACAAATAAAACTCTATGGATACATGCAGGTAAGAGATAATGGTAAGGTCATGTCCCTGAATAACTGAAACCCTACCAGAAACTATTACAATCTGAGGCATAGACACAGTATCAATAATTCTTGCCTGACAATTGACATCTTTGCTTAGCCAAGATCTTAGGTGGAGCTTTCAGGAACTGCTTACTCTCCCTTCAGAATGTTTATGGGCTAGAATCCCTGTATTTAAATCATGACATATAGAAACAAGATTGTTTACTCCCTTCAAAGAAGACAATACCAGTGGTAAAAACATGTCCTTTCTCCAGAACTCATAGTTACGAAAAGATAAATCACATTCATGCTACAGTGTGTTGAGTCTGGTGTCAGCAACTAAAACTCATTTCTATGATTCTAAATTGAAGGTAGGTGTTGTTAATTGTCACTGGAGCTATTCTAATCATTATGCTAATCAGTGCCATCTACTCACCTAAAACAAAGAAAGCCTTCTTGTTCCCCCATGTGATTCCTAGCCTGACTGCAGTCAGAGGAATTTATGAATGTCTCTGCCCTTGGAGACAGTGCCCTGGGAACTTGAAGGCAATGTCGTGGTTATTCCCAAAGCATGTGAGGATAGGAAATGATATCACTGATCTTTGTTAATTATTCAGGGTATCTCTGATTTCCCAATTGAGGAAATTTTCTTTTAAATAAAATTCACCTGCTTTCTTTTGTTATTAGCATTACTCACTTCCTTGAATATCTGGATTTAAGTTTATTGTTTGTTGGGTAGAGGCTTAAGCCTCCCAGAGACTCCTCCAACATTCAGTGTTGTCCACAATAGATTCTTCCCAAGTTTTATGTCCAAAGATAAAGATAAACCACTTTAAACATGCCCCATAATGGTTCAAAGATTCAGAAGGTTAGTTGCTTTTGTGGCTCAGTAAGTTATGAATCCATTTAGTATCCATGACACTGCAGGTCCATTTCCTGGCCTAGTTCAGTGGGTTAAGGATTCAGGGTTGCCGTGAGCTATGTGTAGTTTTCAACACGGCTCAGATCCCATGTTGCTGTGGCTGTAGCTCTGATTCGATCCCTGGCCAGGGAACTTCCATATGCCACAAGTGTGGACTTAAAAAGATAAAAAGAAAATTCAGAAGGAATACAAATATGAATATGTGTCTACCTTTATTTTTTCAATGTAAGTCTACTTTTGTTCCTGGTGTAAGATGAGGGTAAAGTTTCTTTACTCTTTTAAATGTAGATATCCAGTTTTAAATGTAGATATCCAGTTTTCCTGATGCAATCTGTTGACATGACTATCTTTGTCCATTGTACTGTTGACACCCTGCTGAAGATCAATTGACCAAATATATGTGAATAGATTTGTGGGTTCTTTTTTTTTTAATCTGTTCCTTTTTATTTCTTTTTAATTTTTATTTTTATTTTTACATTACACCCAGCTGTACAGCGTGGTGACAGGTTTACACATACATATATGGATTCATCACAAGTGGTTAGACATAGTTCCCTGTGCTATACAGTAGGATCTCCTTGTTTTTCCAGCCCAGAGGCAACAGTCTACAACTATTAACCCCAGACTCCCCTACCATCCCACTCCCTCCCATACCATTTTGGCAACCACAAGTCTGTTCTCCAAGTCCTTGATTTTCTGGTCTGCATAAAGGTTCATTTGTGCAGTATGTTAGATTCCAGTTATTAGTGATATCATATGGTATCTGTCTTTCTCTTTCTGACTTACTTCACTCAGTATGAGGTCTCTAATTCCATCCATGTTGCTGCAAATGACATTATTTTATTCTTTTTATGGCTGAGTAGTATTCCATGGTGTATATATATAACATCTTCCTAATCCAATCATCTGTCGATGGACATTTGGGTTGTTTCCATGTCTTGGCTATTGTGAATAGTGCTGCAATGAACATGTGTGTGCAGGTGTGTTTTTCAAGGAAATTTTTGTCTGGGTATATGCCCAAGAGTGGGATTGCTGGGTCATATGGTAGTTCTGTGTATAGTTTTCTAAGGTACCTCCACACTGTCTTCCATAGTGGTTGTACCAGCTTACATTCCACCAACAGTGCAGGAGGGTTCCCTTTTCTCCACACCCCCTCCAGCAATTGTTGTTTGTGGACTTGCTAATGATGGCCATTCTGACTGGTGTGAGGTGGTATCTCATGGTAGTTTTGATTTGCATTTCTGTAATCATCAATTATGTTGAGCATTTTTTCATGTGCTCGTTGGCCATCTGCATCTCTTCTTTGGAGAAATGTCTATTTAAGTCCTTTCTTTGCCCAGTTTTCAATGGCGTTGTTGGTTTTTTGCTGTTGAGCTGCATAAGTTGTTTATATATTTTTGAGATTAAGCCCTTGTCATTTGCATCATTTGACACTATTTTCTCCCATTGTGTAAGTTGTCATTTTGTTTTCTTTTTGGTTTCCTTTGCTGTGTAAAATCTTGTCAGCCTGATTAGGTCCCACTGGTTGATCTTTGCTTTTATTTCTGTTGCTTTGGGAGACTGACTTGAGAAAACATTTGTAAAGTTGATGTCAGAGAATGTTTTACCAATGTTTCTTCCAGAAGTTTAGTGGTATCTTGTCTTATACTTAAGTCTTTAAGCTATTTAGTTTATTTTTGTGCATGGTGTGAGAGTGTGTTCTAGTTTCATTGATTTGCATGCAGCTGACCAGGTTTCCCAGCAATGCTTACTGAACAGACTGTCTTTTTTCCCATTTTATATTTTTGCCCCCTTTGTCAAAAATCAATTGGCCGTAGGCATCTGGGTTTATTTCTGGGTTCTCTACTCTGTACCATTGGTCCGTATGTCTGTTTTAGTACCAGTACCACACTGTCTTGATTACTGTGGCCCTGTGATATTGCCTGAAGTCTGGGAGAGTTATGCCTCCTGCTTGGTTTTTGTTCTTTAGAATTGCTTTGAAGATTCTGGGGCTCTTGTGGTTCCATATAAAATTTTGGATTGTTTGTTCTAGTTCTGTGAAGAATGTCTTGGGTAATTTGATAGGGATTTCCTTGAATCTGTCAATTGCTTTGGGTAGTATAGCCATTTTTACAATATTTATTTTTCCGGCCCATGAGCATGGAGTATCTTTCCATTTCTTTGTATCGCATTTGATCTCCTTGATTAATGTTTTGTAGTTTTCTGCATGTAGGTCTTTCATCTCCTTGGTCAAGTTTATTCCCAGGTATTTGATTTTTTGGGGTGCTATTTTAAAAGATAAAGTATTTTGGTGTTATTTTTCTAATATTTCATTGTTAGTATACAGAGGTGCTATTGATTTCAAAGGTTAACTTTATATCCTGCCATTTTGCTGAATTTGTCTATGAGTTCAAGTAATTTTGGGATTGAGTCTTTGGGGTTTTCTATATAAAGTGTCATGTCATCTGTATAAGTGACAGTTTTACCTCTTCTCTTCCTATTTGGATGCCTTTTCTTTTGTTTGTCTGATTACTGTAGCTAGGACCTCCAATACTATGTTGAATAACAGTGTTGAGAGTGGGCATCCCTGTCTTATTCCAGATTTTAGTGGGAATGCTTTCAGCTTTTCTCCATTGAGTATTATATTTGTCATGGGTTTATCATAAATGGCGTTAATTATGTTAAGGAATGTTCCCTGTATTCCCACTTTGGTAAGAGTTTTGATCAAGAATGGTTGTTGGACTTTGTGAAATGCTTTTTCTGCATCTATTGAGATGATCATGTGGTTTTTTACTTCTCTTTTGTTAATGTGGTGTATGACATTGATTGATTTGCGTATGTTGAAGCATCCTTGTGCACCTGGGATGAATCCCACCTGGTCGTGGTGTATGATCTTTTTGATATGTGTTGGATTCGGTTGGCTAAAACTATGTTGAGAACTTTTGCATCTATATTCATCAAATATATTGGCCTATAGTTCTCTTTGTTCGTGGTGTCTTTGTCTGGTTTTGGAATTAAGGTGACGTTGGCATCATAGAAAATCTTTGTGAGTGTTCCTTCTTCTTCAACCGTTTGGAAAAGTTTAAAGAGAATGGGTATGAGTTCCTCCTTGTATGTCTGGTAGAATTGACCTGTGAAGCCATCTGGTCCTGGACTTTTATTTGTAGGGAGTGTTTTGATGACATCCTCAATTTCATTTCCGGTGATTGATCTGTTCAGGTGTTCTAGTTCTTCCTGAGTCAGTTTTGGCAGGGTGTAAGTCTCTAAAAAGTTGTCCATTTCTTCTAGGTTATCAAATTTGTTGACATACAATTGTTCATAGTATTCTCTCATGGTTTTCTGTATTTCTGTAATCTCTGTTGTGACTTCTCCTTTTTCAGTTCTTACTTTGTTTATTTGGGTTTTTTCTCTCCTCTTCTTGGTGAGTCTAGCCAGAGGTTTGTCAATTTTGTTTACCTTTTCAAAGAACCAACTCTTGGTTTTATCGATTTTTTCTATTGTTTTTTGAGTCTCTATTTTATTGATTTCCTCTCTGTTCTTAATGATTTCCCTCCTTCTGCTGACTTTAGGGTGTTTTTGTTCTTCTTTTTCTAATTCATTCAGGTGATGGGTTAGGTTGTCAATTTGAGATTTTTCCTCTTTTCTGAGGAAGGCCTGTAATGCTATGAACTTCCCTCTGAGCACTGCTTTTGCATCATCCCAAAGATTTAGAGTGGTTGTGTCTTCATTCTCATTTGTCTCAAGGTATTTTTTAATTTCCTTCTTGATTTCCTCATTGACCCAATCGTTTTTTAGTAGCATGTTGTTTAGTCTCCATGTAGTATGTTTTTTCTCATCTCCTTTCCTGTGGTTGATTTCTAGTTTCATGCCTTTGTTGTCAGAGAAGATACTTGGAATAACTTCTATAATCTTAAATTTGTTGAGGTTAGCTCTGTGCCCCAGTATGTGATCTATCCTTGAGAATGTTCCATGTGCACTTGAGAAGAATGTATATTCTGATTTTTTTGGATGTAATGTCCTGAAAATGTCAGTTAAGTCTAATTTTTCTATTGTTTCATTTAGGATCTCTGTTGCCTTACTGATTTTCTGCCTAGAGGATCTGTCCATTGATGTTAGTGGAGTGTTAAAGTCTCCTACTATTATTGTATTACCATCTATTTCTCCTTTTATTTCTGATAGTACTTGTGTGTATTTGGGTGCTCCTATATTAGGGGCATATATGTTGACGATTGTAACATCCATTTCTTGAATGGATCCTTTAACCATTAAATAATGTCCTTCTTTGTCTTTCTTTATGGTCTTCATCTTAAAGTCTATTTTGTCTGATATGAGTATTGCCACTCCTGCTTTCCTTTCTTGTCCATTGGCATGATATATCTTTTCCCATCCCTTCACTTTCAATCTATCTGTGTCCTTTGCCCTAAGGTGAGATTCTTGTAGGCAGGAGATTGTAGGTTTTTGCTTTTTTATCCAGTCTGCCACTCTGTGTCTTTTGGTTGGAGCATTTAGTCCATTGACATTTAAGGTGATTACTGAGAGATATGTATTTATTGCCCTTTTAGACCTTGCTTTCTGGTTGCTTCTATGTTTCTCTTTTCTGTTTTTGTTTGGATGGTTTCCATTTACTTTATGTTTTGGTGCTTTTCTTTTCAGGATTTGTGGATGTGATGTTCCCTTTTGATTTGTGGTTGCCATGATTTTTTAAATATTTTAAAATCTTCTTATTTCTGCTTGCTGTGGCCTGATAGCCATATAGGCTTAAACATATTATTAAAAGAAAAAATTAAAAAAATAAAAAATAGAAAGAAAAAAATTAAAAAATATTTTTAAAAAGATTAAAACAAAATTTCAATATGTTTTTTAAAGAGTTAAAAACAGTAAAGAATCTACATTTTCTTGTTTTCCCTCCCCACAATGTTTGGTTTTGTTGACTTTTTATTTTATTTCTTTTATCATCTTCATGTTTGCTTCTGTATGCTGGCTTATTTGAAAGATTGCTTTCCATTTGTGGTATCCTCCATTCTATTTCTTCTTACTTTTCTTTTCTTTTTTATAGGAACCCTTTCAGCATTTCTTTTACAAAGGGTTTAGTATTGCTGTACTCTTTTAGCTTTTGTTTGTTGGGAAAATTCTTGATTTCCCCTTCTATTTTAAATGATATTCTTGCTGGGTAGAGTTTTCTAGGTTGGAAACCTTTTCCTTTCAGCACTTTAAATATATCTTGCCACTTCTTCTGGACTGTAGTGTTTCTGTACAGAAATATGCTGACAGCCTTATGGGGGAGCCTTTGTAATTAACTCTTTGCTTTTCTCTTGCTGCCTTTAGGATCCTCTCTCTATCTTTAACTCTTGCCATTTTTAATATAATATGCCTTGGCATGGGTCTGTTGGGGTTCAGCTTGTCTGGGGCCCTCTGTGCATCCTGTATCTTGATGTCAGATTTCTTCAGATTTGGAAAGTTTTCTGCTATAATTTCTTCCAATATGTTTTCAATCCCCTTTTCTTTTTCTGCCCCTTCTGGAATTCCTATTATGCATAAGTTGGGCCTCTTTATATTATCCCATAGATCTCTTATATTGCTTTCATATTTTTTCATTTGGTTTTCTGTCTGCTGTCCTCATTGCGTGATTTCCATTATTCTTTCTTCCACTTCACTAATTCATTCCTCTGAATTTTTCAAACTGCTCTTTATTGACTTTAGCTCAGCTTGGATCTCTGCAAATATGTTTTCTAGCTTTTCCTGGAAACTCCTTATGTTTTCTAGTTCTTTTCTAAAGGAATCTGCATTGCTGTTTGAATCTTCTCTTAATTCCTTGATATTCCACCTTAATTCCTCAAGTATTTTCACTACTTCCCTTCTGATCTCCATTTCTGTCAGATTGCAGAGGTCTGTTTCATTGTTGGTTGCTTTAGATGACTTGTCCTGTTCTTTTAACTGGGAATGGTTTCTGAGCTTCTTCATCTTGCTTGTGTTTTTCTTTTTCTGTGAGTTTGGGGAAGCCACACTGTAGTCTTGTATTCTCGTAGTGCTCTTTTTGACAAGAACACCCCTTTGTATTTGTTTATTTATTTTTTTGTTGTGGTTACTACTTATTTTTGGTGTGGGAGTTTGAATATTTGGTGTCTCTTTCTTCAGTGTGAGCAGGCTGTTATCTCAATGGTGCTCTGTGTGTTTTCAGGGAAAAAGAAGCAATGGGTAGGGCCAGCAGTTGGTGCCTGTTCTGTGGGCTTTCAACAGCAGCAGGGACCTGCAGGAAGATCGCACTGACTACCTCCTAGTTGCAAGGCCCTAGGAAGTGGTAATGAGCTCTAGGCAGATCTACCAGGTGTCCAGGCCAATTGGCAGTAGCAGAAGCAGGAAGTATGATTTCTCAGGGTAGTGAAAGCTACAACATCTAGTGTTCAAATGCAGGGCCCTCCTCTGAGTTGACTGGAACCACAGGTGGTACCTGTCCAGAGATTCCTAGTGGAAGTGGGCCAAGATCATCTCTAGAGCCAGTGATAACTGTGGTGGTTTGCCCCCTCCCCCTGTAGTCCATGCATGAAGCAACCTGTCTCACTGAGCCCACCTAAGAAGCGCTGTACAGGTGGTTCTTAGTTGCAGGGTCCTGGGAAGAAATAGAGATCAGTCATTTGGGCACTACCCAGAGACTCAGCAGTGGGAACAGCAGGGTTGGTGTGTTCCCAGCAGTGAACAGTCTCTGGTGTTTGGTGGGCCCCATGTGGCACCTAGCCCCCGATGCCCTTGAGCCACAACAGAGGTGCCTGGTAACCTGTAGCCTGCACAAGAAGTGCCCAGTCTCTAGTGTAGGAGCAAAAGTCTTATGGATTATTGCTCCAGAAATGCTGTACCAATGCGGGCAGGAAAGCACCCTCCACGTTGTGGGCAGACTCTGCCCCAGGAAGCCTGGTCCCCTGCAGTCTAGCTGGCTGCTTCCTGGAGCGTGCGAATTGTGTCCAGTAAGGCCTTATCTACAGCAGTCCAGCAAGGGGCCTCTGGTCTCTTGGCCCAGGCAGTGTGTGTCCAGAAGATGCATGGGCAACAGCATTTTAGCAATCAGCCTCAGATACCCAGCTACCCCAGATTGCTCTTGGGTACCCCCACCCCTTGCAAGGTTCCCTCCAGCTGGCAGAGTTCTGTGCTGAATCTGGCCAGCTCTCAGCATTCAGGCTGCTGTGGGCGCATGCACGATCTGCCTCATCACTGTGGCTGCAGGACCAACTGCGTCTGAGCAATCCATCCCACCAAGGCTGGGCAACCTGCCCTGTTTAGGCTCTGAGACCTGCTCCACTGTGGCTGCGCGACAGGCCCCACCGAGGTTGTGGGACCCACGCTGCTGAGGTTGCACGACTTGCCCTGCCAAGGCTCTGAAATCCACCCCTCCACACCTGCAGGACCTGTCCTGGTGAAGCTGCAGGACCTGCCCCACCAAGGCTGTGCAACCTACCCGGCGGAGTCTCTGAGATGTGCCCCACCCTGCTGAGGCCGTGGATCACTCTGTGGAAGTTGCAGGACCTGCCCTGCGGAGGTTCTGAGATCTGACCCACCCTGGCAAAGCTGTGGACCACTCTGTAGATGTTGCAGGACCTGCCCTGCAGAGGTTCTGAGATCCGCCCTGGGTCTGCATGAACTGCTCTGCTGAGATTCTGGGACCACCCCGACAGGGTGTAAACAGTCATGCTGAAACTCCAAGATGTGCCCCATAGCTGTGTGAGCCACTGCACTGAAACTTCAAGACATACCCCCCAATGCTCAGTGAACTGTTTCGCCAAGACTCTGCGACGGCCGAAGCCCCTGGTCCCTCCCCACCAAGGTTGCATCCCGTGCTGTATGCGCTAGGTCAAGGTGTTTCCTATGGTCAGCCCCTCCCCTTCTCCCTCTCCTCAACTATGGAGGTTTGCCTCCCCTGTGAGTCCAGACTTCCCCTGTTCCCTCTGTCCTGGCTTTCCACTCCACTGCCAACGGAGTATCATTCTCCTGCCTATGTTGCACAGTTCCTTAGCTGCACAAGCTGAATCTACACTTCCACCCCCAGCCCTCTCCTGGGGACTGACCTTTGGAGCCTAAGTCTCAGCTCCCAGTCCCCGCCCAAGAGTCTCAGGCTATGATGTCTGTGCTGGTATTCAGATGAACTGTGAAGCTCTCACTCCGCTTTGCTGTTCTCAGTCCAGCTACTGTGCTTTTCTTGGGGTTTGAGGTCCCTCCGGATCCGCTGATCTTTCCGTAGGTTAGGTGGCTTCCCAGGGTGTGCATTCCTGTTCTTCACATCTCCCTCCCTGGGGCACTGCTGCCATCCTGATTCCTTTTCTCTCTCTCTCTCTCTCTTCTTTTCTCCATTTTTCTTCCCAGTTATGTCAAGAGTTTCTTGCAACTTTTGGAGCTTAAAATTTTGCCAGCATACAGTTGATGCTCTGTTCAAGTGGTTTTGCATTTAGATGTGGTTTTTTCTGATGTGTTTGTGGGAGAGGGTGAGAGCAACCTCTTACACCTCTGCCATCTTGCCTCCTCTCCCAATCTGTGGGTTCTTTATTCTGTTCCATTGGTCTATACACATATGTTTACATCAATACCATATGGTACAAATACTGTAGCTTTATAATATGTTTTGATATCAACATATGTGATGATTCCAGTTTTGTTCTTGAACAATATTTACTTGGGTTTGGGGTCTATTTTTGTACCACTCACTCTATTTCTATAAAAAAAAAAAACACCTTTTTTTTTGTAATGGTTGCACTGAATCTTTAAATTGCTTTCTGTAGTATGGATATTTTATCAAATGCAAATCAAAACTATAATTGCCTATCACCTCACACCTGTTAGGTTGGCTATATAAAAAAAAAAAAACAACAGATATTGTCAACGATATGGAGAAAGGAACTCACTGTAATGTACACTATTGATAAGAATGTAAATTGGTTACAGCCATTATAGAAAACAAAACACATATTTCTCAAAAGGTAAAAAATAAAATTAACATATCACCTAGCAACCACTACTGGGTACTTATCTAAAGGAATTGAAATCAGAATCTTGGAGAGAAACTGCACTCCCATGTTCATCACAGCATTATTCACAAGAGTCAAGATATGAAAACAGCTTAAATGACTATTTATGGAAAAATGGATTAAAAATCGGGTCTACACATACACTGGGATATTATTCAGGCTTCATAAAAAGGAAATCCTGCCATTGTAACTACGTGGATGGATATTGGGGCTCTATGCTAAGTGACATAAATCAGACACTGAATGATATAAACTGCTGATCTCACTTACAGGGGTTATCTAAAATAGTCAGACTCATAGAAGCAGAGTAGAGGGTGGTGACCAGGGGCTTGATGGAGGGGGAAATGGATAGGTGACAGTTCAAAAGTACAAAATGTCTGTTATGCAAGTTAAATAAATTATCTGGATTACAGCATAGCATCTACAGTTGCTAGTACGGTTTTCTAGGATTAAAATTTGCTAAAATGGTAGATGTTAAAGTATTTTTAATAAAGATTATAATAACAATAAAGGGGGCAGAGGAAACTAGAAGGTAAGGATAAATTTAGGGCCATGATAGTGGTGATGTTTCCATGGATGTGTACTCATCTTGAAACTCTGAGTTTAGTATATTAAATATGTGTATAATTTTACATGTCAGTTATACCTAATCTTATGTTGCATCTCTGACAATGGGTTAGAATTTAACTTTTCTGAGGCTCAGTTTCCTCATCCTCACAATATAACTTATTTATATTGCAACAAATCAGTTTATATGGTGAACTACAAAATTTCAAATTACCCTATTTTTTGCAGGATACAGCACATAGATTTATAGTTATCTGAATGAATTACACTTCTGTTAGAATTATAAAGTCCAATGTTCAAAGTGAAAAAGATGTAAATTTTGAACTAATTGAAATGGTTATTATTTAAGTGATCAGAAAAACACAAGATGTCATAAACACATGGAGTAGGAGACAAAGCAGTTAAAGCTCTGTAAGACTTCAGAGGTCACACGATATTATGACTTCTGAGTGCTAATTGATAGCATATTAGATGACATGCTAATAACCATATATCTATATCAATACACAAAGGTAGTACCTAAATACAGAAATTTCACGTTGATGGACAAAGGAGACCTATCATATATTTACTTTTCTTCAATTCTCCAGTTGCTCCTGTTGGGTGTTGGACTGGAAACAACACATCTAGCAACAAATTTCTCACTTTATCAAGAACAAATTGAACTCTGGGGCAGTAAAGTGATTTGATAAACATTCATGAATTTATCTGTTTAGTAGGTGCAGTAGGTTAAGAATGCAATAGCAGCAGTTCACTGTGGAGGCATGGGTTTGATCGCTGCATGGGAGCATTGGGTTAGATGGTCTGGTGTTGCCACAGAGGTGGTGTAAGTCACAGCTACAGCTTGGATTCAATTCCAGGTTCAGGAAATTCCATACAATGCAGGTACAGTCATAAAAGTAAAAATAACAATAATAAAATGATAAAAATAAAAAAAAAATCCAGTGGACTCCAGACACAGGGGCCCCTCACAATTTTGTGAGATTTATTTCCATGAGTGCTTCACACTGTTGCCACAGTAAATACTGGAGAAATCTTATTTGTGATTCTAGCAGGGGAGAGGCAAAAGGAACTATTTTGAAATATGTCAGAACATTCTTCCTAATAAAGCCTGTCCATAGGAGATACTAGCTAACCTGTGCCTAGCCTGTTGGGGTATTTTTAGACTAACTAAACTGGGAGGAAGGAAATACCAAACTCCAGCTCACTCTGGCCATCCTGATCCACTTAAGGGAGGAGAAGAAGAATAAGAAACAATTCTGAAGTTCACAGTCCAAAGGCATAGGCTCACTCTAAGACTGAGACCTAATTATGAGCCTGTTGAACAGTTTCCCAGCTCAAGCACCTTACCACATCATGACTAAAGATCCATTTACAGTCATTTCTTCTTAATCAGTATATCACATCCAGCTACCCAGAAAAAATTGCATTTCTTATTAAAGACAATAAAAAACAACAATAATAGCTTGACAACACAGAGCAAGTATCAGAATTAAACTTGACAAACATATTGGAATGAAATATCAGACTAGGAATTTAAAACAGCTATTGATACCAAGTGAAGGGCTCACAGCTCAAAGCGCATAGAAGCCAGTACTATGGCACGAGAACTTTTGTGGACCCTGGGCTTCCAAAAGGGTTCCTTTTCTTGGAGTCTGGTCAAGTCCTGGCCATGTAGTTCCAAGGTGGCGAGAAAATTTGATTCTGGAAAATTTTTCCTCTCCTTATGTTTCAACTGTATGATTTCCCATTTCGTTCTGTTGTCTTTGAAAAACAACTCATTATATTGTTAGAAACAAGATAAGGCCAGATCCAGATCCAGATCCAGACCTGTTCTTCTGATTCTCTATGATTAATATGCCAATATTTTAATGAATATAGTAGACAGCAGGCAAGCACAGATGAACAATGTCATAAGGGAGGTGGAAATCTTGAGAAGGAACCAAAAAGAAATGCTGAAAGTCAAAAACACTAACAAAATGAAGAATGCCTTTACTGGGCTCACTAGTAGACTAGACATGGCAGGGGAAGAGTCTGTGAACTGAGGATCTACCAATGGAAACCTAGAAAACTGGAAATCAGAGAACAGAATGAATAAAATGTTGAATGGTTGCCAGAGGTGGCTTGGTGGCAGCAGGACAAAGAGGCAGAGCAGAGAGGATTTTTAGGGCAGTGAAAACAACCCTGTGTAGGTCTATGATGATATGAGTTTCCATTGTGGTGCTGCAGGTTAAGGACCCTGCATTGTCACTGTAGCAGCTCCGGTTGCTGCTGTGGCATGAGTTTGATGCCTGGTCTGGGAACTTCCTCATGCTGCAGAGCTCAGCCAAAAAAAAAAAAAAAACCAAATAATGATAGATTCACAACTCTTATTTATCTTTTCTAACTCATAGGCTATACAACACTAAGAGTGAGAGTGAACCCTAAAGTAAATGAAGGATTCTGAGTGATTATGTTATGTGGATGGGGGTCTATCAGTTGTATTAAAAAATAGCACTTTGGTGGAGAATATTAAAAATGGGAATATATGAAAAATATCTGTAACTTCCTCTTAATTTTGCTGTGAAACATAGCTTTTCTAAAAATCCTAAAAAAAGAAAATCGAGTGAAAATGAGACAAGCCAGACAGAACAAAATTAGAGAGAATTATCATTAGTAAACCCAGAAGATCCCCCCAAATACTTCCTAAAATAAAACATACAAACAACAACAAAATAAAAATAAATAAAACAGTGAAATAAAAATAGATAATTATTTTGAAAAAGCGATATCACAAAATTTTTCTATTAATCCCACAATAAGGATGTTTTGAGATGTCAAGTCACTTTAAAACACTAAAAAAGGAGAGGATAATTTACTGACTAGGATTCTCAGTCACATCAAGCAGGGGCACTGGAAAAGTCTTTACATGATCTAGATGCAGATGAAGGATTCTGTTGCTCCCGTGCAGAATTAATCAAGGAGTTACAAAAGGACTGAAGGAATCCAAAATGGTGTGTACTCCAGGTCCCTGCAGATATCAGAAATTCACAGCACATACTCTCTACCAAAAGAACAGGCCTCCCCCTTGAGGAAGAAAATACTGAGAGATAAATGGCAATAAACAGGGCAGAAACAATAGGAAGGAAAGTGTTAAAAAAGGGAGGGAATTCTGGAAGATTTCCCTGAAAATACCGTTAGAGTCAAATATATTGTCTAAAGTGGACCACCACTTTGGAAGGTAAGATCTATCTAGTTATGGGATTCAAGGAATTCCAGGCAGAAGTGCTAATAAATTAGGCTTAATTCTGAAATTAAAAGTGATTAAACAATAAGACAATAAGACTGTAAAAGGATGTGAGTGATTCTTCGGGCATGAAACTTCAAATGCTACATTGACCTATCTCAAACCTACATATATATCTCTTTATGATACTCAGAATGTTCATAACATTTAAACATGGGAGAGGAGGGGTAGATAGAAGTATTAATGTAATAGTCTGTAACTTATAAATGAGGAAAAATAATGAAATAATATTCTTAAAGTTACTAAAATCTACATATCAAGCAAGCCAGTATGTTGGTTAAATGTCTTAAAATAATATTAAAGTCGGACAGAGAAAAATAAATATATGAGGTCACTAATATGTAGAATCTAATAAAATGATACAAAATAGCTTAGAAAACAGAAACATACTCAAAGATTTTGAAACCAAATTTATGGTTACCAAAGGGGAAACGTTGTTGGGGGAGGGAAAAATATGGGGGTGGGACTGATATATACACACTGCTATATATAAAATAGATGGGTAACAAGGACCTACTGTACAGCACAGGGAAATCTACTCAATACTATGTAATAACCTATATGGGGAAAAATTCTGAAAAGGAACACATACACACATATATATATGTGTTTAACTGATTTATTTTGCTGTATGACTGAAATTAGCAGAACTGTGTAACTCAACTATATGCCCATAAATTTTTAAAGAATAATATTAAAGATTTAAAATAATGAAGTTTTATTAAAATAATAAGGCATATTAGTGCATTAAAAATGAAATGGCTAAACGTCAGGAGTACTTGAAAGCATGAGAGGTTGTGGGAATTAACTAGAAATGATTCAAGAAATCATAAATCAAGAATTAATAACACAAAAGGATGAGTGGTAACTGTTAAAAGCATAGTTAAGGAAAGAGAAGATAGAATGGAGAGTGATGAAGAAAAATCAAATCGAAGTAAAGATAGCTGAGACTTTGTGAGAAACTGACAGGAAAATTGCTGGACACATGACTTATGCCAACATAAAATAATATACAGCAAATGTGTATTAACTTTCTTAATAATAGGAGAATCAGAAAGAAGATATAACAGTTAAAGAGCATGTAAGTATTAGGGGTTTAATGAATTTACTATAAAATGTACAACAAAATGAAGGTTTGTTTTCTTTTTAATTTTAAGATATACATGCCAAAAAAATACTTCTATCATTGTGTACAGCTTGATGAATTTTCACAATCTGAGCATAACCCTCTAAACAAAACCAAGGCTAAGAGATAGAATATTGCCATTACCTCAAATGCCTCTCATAATTTTTTTTTTGCTTTTTTGGCCACCCCCCTCAGCATATGGAAGTTCCAAGGCTTGGAATGAAAAACGTCTCCACAGAAACAAGCTAGGTCATTAGCCCACTGCACTACAGCAGGAAGTTTCTCTCCTTGTCAATAATTCCCCTACAAAGGAAGTCTCCATTCTGAAGCAAAAATTAAATTATGTAATAACTAGTTTTAAAAATTAGGGTCACCAAGTTTTAATACAAATTGATAAAAATCCACCACTTACAGGTGCCACCTATGTGAATGTCAAATACAAACACACAACAACTGTGTAATTAGTTAAGTTCTAGAGTCTTTTCCATCATTCCATCCAGAATGACTTTTCCATCATTCTGAAAAGACCTGTGCATATCACATGGAGTCAATCACTTACTGCCCAGGTCTAGTGATCACAGAGGTGTTCTTCACTTCTCCATTTTTCCCTTGTCCAGAAGGTGAAATAGGTGGAATCATATCGTCTGTAACCTTTGGAATTTGCCTTCTTCAGCTTAGCACAAGATATTTGAGATTCATTGGTGTACTTGAATATATCGATAGTATTATTCCTTTTAATTGCTGAGTAGTATTCCATTCTATGGATGTTCCACAGTTAGTTTATCCATTGTCTAGTTGCTGATCACTTAAATTATTTTCAGTTTGGGAATATAGTCAATATAGCTACTATAAAACATTGGAAGCCAGGAATTTTGTGTACATGTATGTTTCCATGTCTCTTGGGAAAATAACAGCATCAGATTGCTGAGTCATTGGTAAGTGTATACTTCACTTCATAAGGAACCGTCAGATTGTTTTCTGCAGTGGCTGCACCGTTAACATTCCTACCAGCAATGGATGGGCATTTCAGTTGCTCTGCACCCTCACAGGCCCTTCATTTTCTCAGCTGCAGCAATGCAGGACCTTTGTCCCACTGCTGGGGCTGGGGATCTAGCCCACACCTCCACACCTCGACATCAACCTGAGCCCGCTGTGTCACAGCAGGAACTCTCAGAATCACGCTGCTTTAAATGGTGTCTCATTCTCTAACATCAGATAACATTTAATACTTTTTCATGGGCTTCCATTAAGAAATGTTTGCTCAACTTTATGTCCATTTTTTCTTTTATTTCGCTTTAGAGGTTCTTTTTTTTATTACAGTTTTTTGCTTTTTTGTTTTTGTCTTTGGCTGTGCCCAAGACATACGGAAGTTCCCAGGCCAAGAATCAAACTCGTGCCATATCAGCAATGACACCAAATGCTTAACCCCTAGGCCCCAGGGAACTCCTGTATTCTTTTTTGGGTATGCTGTTTAGTGAATATTTTGTACAGGTCTGAAATTGTCTATTCCTTTAACAACTTTTTTTCACAGAGCAGGAGATTTTAATTGTGATAGAATATAGTTTATCACCTTTTCCTATCATGGTTCATGAATTTTGAAATTTATCTAAATATTTGTGACAAAAGCCATGGTCACAACAATGACTATGTTTTCTCAAGAAATGCTATAGCACTGGGATTTATATTCAGGTTTAAAATTCATTTTGAGAAAATTTTATATATGGAGCAAACAGGAAGTCAGTGTTTGTGTGTATGTGGCATGAGGATAATCTAGAATTGAAGCATCATGTAAAAGAAGACAATTCCTCCTCCACAGATTTTTCTTAGCAAATTAGTACAAAAAAAATTCCTATGAAAACACTTGTTTAATTTTAACTGAAGTTGCACTGTATCTATAGATGGATCAATTTAGGGTTGCATTTAATAGATCAATTTTTCACAGTTGGACAGTCTACCAGTATCAACTTTTTTCTTTTTATTTACATTCATATTTAAAAACTAGCATTCATATTTGCTAACTTACAATCTTATAATTTGGAACTTATGCATTCATGTATTTTTCACAATTTTTCCAAAAATTTCTTATGTACATAGCCCTTTACTAGTCTATATTAGTATGTGGAATCCTACACACTCAAAATATTTGACCTTTATCTGTACCATTTTTCTACCATTGTAATGTTCTATCATATAGAATATTATGCTTAGGAGTTCCTGTTGCAGCACAGCAGAAATGGCTCTGACTAGTAACCATGAAGACACTGGTTCAATCCCTGACCTGGCTCAGTAGGTCGGGGATCCAGCATTGCTGTGAGCTGTGGTGTAGGTTCAAGACAAAGCTAGGATCTTGCCTTGCTATGGCTGTGGTATAGGCTGGCAGCTGTAGTTCTGATTCAGTCCCTAGCCTGGGAACTTCCATATGCTACAGTTCCAGCCCTAAACAAAAGCCAAAAAAAAAAAAATCTCTATGCAGTCACATCTCTATAATTACTTCATATATTCATGCTTACTAAATTCTCAAAAAGTTAAATCTATTTTGCATAACAGTTAGAAGTGTAGCATTTTAAAATTTACAAAGGGAGTATAGTATCTATTAAAGAATTATAAATTGCCATAGGTTACACTTTCATAATGCTTATGTTTACAGAATGCTCAGAGAATTAAAAAGGTTATATTCCCAGGAAGAGAAAACTGATTTTACAGTATTAGGTTTTCAACCTAATGACATATAGCTATTTAGTATCAGAGTTTGAAATATGTCCTTAAATATTAGATTTCTTTTCAACTGAGAGATCATTTTAAACCAGATTCAAGAGTGCATTCATGTAATCATTTTTATTCAAGAATGTCATTATTCAGAATCATTAACTTTTTTACTGTGAAAAAAAATAATATTGAATTTTTTCTGTACCAGGAAAGAATTACTATGTTTTCCTCTTGGGACTTCACTGTCAAGTTTGAGAACTTGAGACAGTATAAGAATATAAAGCATGACATTCACAGTGTATCTTAATTGAGTGAAGAATTCATTTCCACAGGTAAGAGGAAATAACTTGATAACTTACAGTATGTTTTAGTAGCTATACTTTGAATTTGAAACTAGAATAGGTGCCTTAATATTTGTAATTGAGAGAGAGGCTTCTAGTTCACTCAGAATTGTATTAAAAATTGATCAAATGCCTTTTGGGGAACATAGCAAAGAAAATAGGAAGGCACCCTACATATTTTTTATCAATAGAGCTGTAAATAAGAAGTTTTCTTAAATTTAATTGATGAAAATTAATAGTCTATATAGGAGCAGTAGAATTAAGGAGTTATATTTAAAGTCTAAGAAAATTATTACTTGGAGAAAAATTATTAATCAACCACTGGGTATATGCCGCTTTGGAATCATAATTTTTTTTGATAGAGGAATACAAAACCTTTAAATTCACTATAATGATTAGCTAATTGATTTAGAAGCAACTTGTGTGTGTGTGTGTTTTAATTTCATGGTCTAATAAGCTTAATTGCTTAAAAGAAGAGAATTGCAACATGCAAGGATGCTATCTCATATTGTTTCTAAGTGATAACATTTCCTTCTTATGGAGCTTCATGTCTGTAATACTGTTCTTGCAGATGTCTGGTACTTTATATGTTTGGATCATGAGAGTTGGGGTGCTGATTTTATTGTAGTCTTCTGGATGGATCATGTTTTGTTAAAAATTCAAGATCTACATTGCTTTTGCATTCTGTCAAAGTGAAGTAAAGACAACCAGTTCTAATCTCCTTAAAAAGCAGTGAATAAAACTGCCTGTATGAAGAAGAGTTTGGATGCACTAGCTAAACCTAATAATTTTCTCTATCATGAGTCCAGTTCCCTATTGAAGTAGATAAATGCCCTCATGGGAACATAATTTGGAATCAAATATTCAAACATAAATTCTCTCTCTCTTTTTTTTTTTTTTTTGTCTTTTTAGGGCCTTACCCACGGCATATGGAGGTTCCCAGGCTGGGGGCTGAATCTGAGCTGTAGCCTCTGGCCTACACCACAGCTACAGCAACGCCCGATCCAAGCCACATCTGTGATTTATACCACAGCTCACAGCAACACCAGTTCCATACCTTCATTTTTAAACTCATCTTCTTTCTTGAGGCAAGAACAGAAAACAGTTCATGTAGTTGGGCAAGATATGCCTAAAGATTTTGGTCAATCTCAGTTAATTTTTGGTTTAAAAGAAGTAACTTTTCCAAGGTTATATTGCCACTAAGTGCTAAATCTGAGCTTTTAATATAGGATTTTAACTCCAATTATAATGCTCTTAATTTTCCAAAATTGTCTTATTTCAGGTAGCATCAGTTAAACAAAGTTTAGCATTGTCACGTCACTGAAATTTCCCCTGTGCACATTCATCAACCTGGATTTTGTGATGGATTCCTTACTAGAATACTTAATGGTACATTTCTAAAAACTCACTTGCATATTCTTAATTTATTTTCTCTGTGCTCCCTGCTACCTGTATAATTCCTGTTTCTTATTTAACTCTCTGTATTAAATACTATTGTCTGTATTTCATGTATTTGAGAGAAAGGAAAAGATAGAGACAGAGAGAGAGAGAGACAGAGAGAGAGAGAGAGAGGGAAAGAAGGAGAGACGTTTTGGAGAAAAAAAGAATAGAAATATATTAAAGAGTAATGTATTTTTTGTGATGCCCCCTCATTTATTAATCCATATTCATTATAAAATTGATGTCTGTATATACTATTTAATTAATGTAATAATTCCAACCTAATTACACATTATTATTTTTTCTTTGTGGGTGTCCTCATGAGTTGTACTTAAGTTGTATAGATTTATACAAAAGTCAGAACTTAATTGTACTTTTTTCTCTAAAATTTTCTAAGAATCACATGATCATTTTTTTAGTGTTGTAAACTCATGATTATCAGCCTACTTATTTTATGCACCAGAAAAGTCTACATGGATTTATGAGAACGTTTCTGGGAAAATAGCCATGTGCCTTTCTTCTCTTTCCAAGATCAATTTTAAGCTTATTTATTTACTCTCTGCTTGATGTATGGCCACCTTAATATATCAAAAATGTAGTATGCTTGACATCATGAATATAAATCATTTGTAAGTCCCTTGATTCAGCATGGCCCTGTGTAGAGCAGATTTTTAACTTCTTTTAAAAAATTTTGCTTATGATATACTGAAGGAAAAACAAAAGTTAACAAGCAAAAATCTTCCCTCTAAATGCGATGAATCCTTTAATTCAATAACTAAGATTTCAGTCCAGATATAAGTTCCTATTTAACTTAAAAAAATCACCTATTTACCATTATTCATATTTGTGACAAATACAGTGATTTTATTTTCTTAGCAAAAACTTCTAAACAATGATTTTATCTGTGCTCATATGACATTAATTTCACAGTTGTTTTAGAAACGACATAGTCAAATATAATATATTAAAATAATTCTCATAATTTGTTTTTAAAGAAATACTATCTCAAAAACACATCCAAGGGCTTTGCAGGGATAATAAGCATATGGGTTGAGAAATATCTAACAGTGTGATTAAGATAAAATTTGGAAGCCAGTAACAAGATTATAAGCTTCAGAGGTCAAAATGTACAACTTAATGATATATATTATGGAAAAAATGAGAGAAAAACATGACATAGTTATTGTTTGCATACAAAGTACATAATTTCCAGAACACTCTCTGTTGATCTGTCCACTACAGCTCCAGAATGGACACTAATGGGAAAGGATAATTTCCAGAAAAAAAGATATAAAATGATTTTATTGGAAAAGGCAATTCTGTACCATGAGTTGAAATATAAATCTAATATATGCCTTTTTCTAGTTCTCTGGAAACATTTTAAAGTTAATTTTTATACTGTGTTCTTAGTTAAATCAAACTCAGGTCTTATGTTGTAAGTGTTCTTACTTCCATCCAAATAATTATGAACATTAAAAGGCGTTTCATGCACTTTGTAGCAAATACAGTACTTAGATGTACACTTTTCACTAGAATATGTCAAGATTGAAATAGTCCTATGTTCAATCATATTTATGAATTTTAAAACTATGCAATGTGAAAACATATGGTAAAGAATTTAACAAAAAAATAAACTGGAACATAAACCACTTAAATTGACAAGATATTTTAAATATGTAAATAGTTTTGAATGAAATAATTTCTTCCTTATACTCAACAGCAAAATGCAGCCTGTCCCAGGACTACCAAGGATATCATACCTTACTAAAAAATAAACAGGAAGATATAATTGTGTGGACTCTGTTTTCACAGGCTATTGCCTTTAGGAACTACAAAGGAAAACTGACATGGCACTGTTCTCATCAGATTTAGATAAATACAGCATGGATGTGAAAAATGTGACTGAAGTCACCATGCTTATACTGATGGGTTTTACAGGTGATTTTGAGGTGCAAATCTTCCTATTTCTACTTTTTCTAGCAATTTATCTTTTTACACTGGTAGGAAACTTGGGATTGGTGATACTGGTCATTGGGGATTCTCGTCTTCACAATCCTATGTACTACTTTCTGAGTGTGTTGTCAGTCCTGGATGCCTGCTATTCCTCAGTTGTCACTCCAAAAATGTTGATCAATTTTCTGTCAGAGAATAAAGCTATTTCATATCTTGGGTGTGCAGCACAGATGCTTCTCTTTGTTACTTTTGGGACCACTGAATGCTTTCTCTTGGCTGCAATGGCATATGATCGCTATGTAGCCATATACAACCCCCTCCTGTACTCAGTTTCCATGTCACCCAGAGTCTACGTGACACTCATCATTGCATCCTATATTGGTGGCATCTTGCATGCTTCTATACACACCGTGACTACTTTTACCCTATCCTTCTGTGCGTCCAATGAAATTAAGCATGTATTTTGTGACATCCCTCCTCTCCTGGCTATTTCCTGCTCTGACACACAAACAAACCAGCTTCTCCTCTTCTACTTTGTGGGCTCTATTGAGCTAGTCACTATCCTGATTGTCCTGAGCTCCTATGGCTTCATTCTGCTGGCCATTCTGAGGATGCATTCGGCTGAGGGGAGAAGAAAAATCTTCTCCATATGCGGTTCTCACCTAACTGGAGTGTCAATTTACCATGGAACCATCCTCTTCACATATATGAGACCAAGCTCCAGCTATGATTCAGACTATGACATGATAGCATCAATGTTTTACACCATTGTGATTCCCATGCTGAATCCCATCATCTACAGTTTAAGGAATAAAGATGTCAAAGACGCTATGAAAAAAATTGTTAAGATGGAGTTCCATTCGTGGCTCAGCAGTTAACAAACCCAGCTGATATCCATGAGGAGGCTGGTTTGATCCCTAGCCTTGCTTAGTGGCTTGGGGATCCGGTGTTGCCATGAGCTGTGGTGTGGGTTGCAGACATGGCTCAGGTCTGGTGTTGCTGTGGCTGTGGTGTAGGCTGGCAGCTACAGCTCTGATTCAACCCTTGGCCTGGGAACCCCCATATGCTGCAGGTGTGGCCCTAAAAATTAAAAAAAATTATTAAGAGAAGTTGGTTCATAAGAAAAGGGCATTTTTAGGAGTTCCCATTGTGGCACTGCAGAAATGAATCCAACTTGTATCCATAAGTATGTAGGTTCAATTCCTGGCCTCACTCAGTTGGTTAAGGATATGGCATTGCTGTGAGCTGTGTTGTAGGTCCCAGACTTGGCTCAGATCCTCTGTTGCTGTGGCTGTGGTGCAGGCCAGCAGCTGCAGCTCAATTTAGACCCATAGCCTGGGATCTTCTATATGCTGTGCTGTGGCCTTAAAAAGCCAAAAAAAAAAGAAAAGAAAAGAAAAAAGATCTGTATTTTTAGCATCGAGTAAAACCACAAAGAATGTTGAATGCCCATACCCTGACTTCAGTTAATAGTGTTGTATGTCTTGAAATATTTGCAAATAAAGCATTGATCGGTCTGTCAATGAAATACTTTACAATGTTTCATAATTTTTGTCATCTATATGCTGATTGCTGTATTTAAAGTGATTCATATTAAACACCATTGAATTAAGTATTTTGCTCTTGTCAGTCACTGTGTAATTTGAATTTCACTCGCTATTCCTATAGGTATATCCTCAGAATTCTAAGCATTGATAAACCTCATTTTATTTATTCAGTCTTTTAACACTCATTATGAAGTTACTTCTCCATTCTGCAGACCCCGTGAAGAATCTCTATGGGATCTCACATGGTAAGCTCTATCAGATTTATGGGCTTGACTTTGTCAGTTTAGCTCAACGTCAAGTATTTTACTCCATTATCAAAATCTTTTTTTATTGGTGTCAGAGCATAGAAACTGATTAGATTCATTCCGACACTCCAAAAATTATCCTGATACTAGACAGTGATATTTATTGAGCATGTACTGAAGGCCAAGGAAAGGCAAGTAGAAGTACAGCTTAAAAGAAAGCATTTGGAGGAGTTCCCATCATGGCTCAGTGGTTAATGAACCCAACTAGTATCCATGAGGACACGGGTTCCATCCCTGGCCTTACTCAGTGGGTTAAGGATCGAGCATTGCCATGAGCTGTGGTATAGGTTGCAGATGCAGCTTGGATCCCGAGTTGCTGAGGTTGTGGTGTAAGCCAGCAGCTGCAGCTCTGATTTGACCCCTAACTGGGAACTTCCATATGCCACAGGTGTGGCCCTGAAAAGACAAGGAAAAGAAAATAAGAAGCATTTGGGTTTCCCCTTGTGGTACAGCAGAAAGGAATCTGACTAGTATCCATAAGGATGCAAGTTTGACCCCAGGCCTCACTCAGTGGGTCAGGGTTGAAATCCTAATCCTCTGTACCTCAGAATGTGACTGTATTTGGCAACAGGCTCTTTGTGTCAATATCTACCTTGAATTGAGGTCTACAGTGGACCTAATCCAATATGACGAGTGTTGCTGTAAGAAGAGGAAATGGAGGGAGTTCCCGTCATGGCTCAGTGGTTAACGAATCTGACTAGGAACATGAGGTTGCGGGTTCAATCCCTGGCCTTGCTCAGTGGGTTAACTACCTGGCATTGCCATGAGCTGTGGTGTAGGTGGCAGACGTGGCTCGGATCCTGCGTTGCTGTGACTGTGGTGAAGGCTGGCAGCTACAGCTCCGATTAGACCCCTAGTCTGGGAACTTCCACATGTGGTGGGTGCGGCCCTAAAATGACAAAAGACAAAAAAAAAAGAAAGAAGAGGAGATGGAGCACAGAAACACAAGGAGGAATGATGTTGTGAACACAGAGAAGGCTGCTGTCTGTAACAGAAGGAGAAAAGTCTTAGAAGAAGTTAATCCTGCCTTCAGCTTGAACTCAGACTCCTGGATTCTAGAACAGCAAGAAATAAATTTCTATCGCTTAAGCCAATAGAAATTTGTTACAGCAGGCCTGAAAATCTAGCACAATCAATATCAATGTATATATACACATGTTAACACATGTGCATAACATATATGTGTCCGGAGTGAATTAAGTAAGAAGCAAGAAGCTTTGTTGCATGTGTTGAAACTTTACACATGGAGGTATGACAATGACTTTTATGTGAAAATGTCTAAGAATAGAAAGCCATTATGCAGATGACTGTAATATTCTACGTAATAGGACATTAGAATATTAGATATCTGGGAATATTAGATATCTGGTAGAGATAAAGATCAGCACTGGAGCTGTATACCATCATGTCTTGATGACACTTTAGACTTATCCACAGATTAGTAGTAGGCTATATATGTAAAGCGATTCTTCAAAAAAAATTGTGAAAACTACATAGACACTTCAGCTGCATATGAAGTGATTCTAAATTAGTAGATAGGAAATGTTGGTCATGGAATGTGATAAAAGAAAAAAAAGAAAGAAAGAAAGAGGTTGAGAAGAAAGAAGGAAGGAAGGGAGGAAGGGAAGGAAGGGAAGGAAGAAAGAAAGAGAAGGAAGAAGGAAGGAAAGAAGGAAGGAATGGAGGGAGGGAAAGATAATACAGATACGCATCCCACTTGTGAACAAGGGTTCTACTCATTAAATGTAATCCCAAATGATCTATATAGTCAATGCAACCTAATTAAAATAAACAAGCATTTCTGCAAAAATTAACACAGTAATTTTCAATTTATAAAAAAGACAGAGAAACTAAGGGGGTCCGAGCAATTTTGAAAAAGGAGAATAAAATAAGATGTACATGATCTGATTTTAAGTATTGCCACAAAATTAAAACAATTAAGAGCATGTGGCATTGGCGGAAAATAAATATCTAGCTCAATGGAACAGAAAAGAGTCTTCAGTGATGGATTCACCCAATACAGTCAACTGATCTTTGACAAAGCTGTTAAGGAAAATCCATGAAGGAATCTTTGACCTTAATATAATAATATTTCTACAGAAAAAACAGGACAACAGTTTTGCAACTGTGGGTTAGTCACAAACCTTTGTGTAAAAGACAAAGTTCATGAAGCCTAGGGGGGAACTGATAAATTACATTTCACCACATTTGAAATCTGCATTGTGAAAGACTTGAGAAAATGAGCAGACCACAGATTTATGCAAATATTTGCTACACAGCTCTCTGAAAAGCAATATGAATCCAGAGCATATAAAGTACTTTAAAAATTCAACAATATGAAAACTAAAGGAAAGATAATCAATAAAATGAGCATAAATTTGAACAGACTCTTCCCCAGAGAAGATATACAGATAGCAAATAAGTTGATAAAAAATAATTTTCAACGCCATTTGTGATCAGGGAGACAGAACTTAAAACGCCAATGTGATCCCATAGCATCTAATGGAACAGCTAGAAATTTAAAACTATAACAATAAGTGATGATACAAAGTACTCACAATGATACAGAGCAACTGAAGCTTTCATTCACTGCTGGTAGGAAAGCAAAGTGGTGCAGCCCACCCAGTAATCTCACTCTGTTATTTTCCAAAGATGAAAGAAAACATTTCTACAAAAAGTTCTGTATGCCAGTGCTTAGAGCAGCTCTAGTCACTGCATTCTAAAACTAGAAATAACCCAAATGTCCATCAATTGTTGCATGGATAAGGTAACTGCAGTACATCTTTAGGATGGAATACCATTCAGCAACTAATAGGAACAAGTGCTTCTATTACCCAAGTACAAGGATGGATCTTTTTAAGTGAAAGAAGTCAAACTAAAAGGATGTATAAATGTGAGTCTACATTTTTCACATTCTGGACAAGGTGAAATTGCAGCAATGCAGAATACAGCTGATAATTCTGGGGGGAAAGGGAGATAACTGACTATAAACTGGTTAAGAAGGAACTTTTCTAAGGACGGCAGAAATACTCTATATCATGATTGTGGTTACACGATTGTATGTGTCAGTTAAAATCCACATAACTGGTAGGAATAAATGGTTGATTTTCTGTATTAATATTAAACCTCAGTAACTTTGGTTTTAAAAAAGAACTCAGTTTAAGTTAATTTTTGCTGCAGAATAGGGTTATCTTTGCAGGGGAGATAGGGACTAAAAGACAAAAAGGGAGGATTATTATGTGTTCCAGTGTTCTACTTCTTAAACTTGGTCTCATTAGTAGTTACATTCAGTTTGAATAAATTCTTCAAACTGACATCTATGCTAAGAATGGGTGGACTTTTTTCCATATATTCTTCAATAAAATTAAAAAGTTTTTACTTTTCTCATAAACTCTATAAAACCCTCTTATTTCAATGCTCTTTATTTTTTTAATAATTTATTTTGCTGATTTTTATTTTATTTATTTTAATTTTTTTGTCTTTTTGCCTTTATGTGGAGCCGCACCCACGGCATATGGACGTTCCCAGGCTAAGGGTCTAACAGGAGTTTTAGCTGCCGGCCTTCACGACAGCCACAGCAACACGGGATCCGAGCTGCGTCTGCAACCTATATACCACAGCTCACGGCAACGCCGGATCCTTAACCCACTGAGCAAGGCCAGGGATTGAACCCACAACCTCATGTTTCATGGTTAGTTGGATTCGTTAACCACTGAGCCACGAAGGGAACTCCTTCAATGCTCTTTATATCAGTCTATGATTTTTCTGAAAGGCTCATTAATGATGGTTAAAAATGACTGCTATGTGTTAAAATACCCTGTTTGAGCCATGTTTTAATTGTTTTGAAAATTGTAATTTACTACCTTTAGTTATGGCAGTTTATATCCATTTAATTTTATCTTTACTTAAAATTAGTTTTTTCCTGTATCTGTCTTCTCTTTCCTTAAATGTCCATTCTATAGTGACTATGCACTCTTGCATTTTAACACTTTATACTTGATTTCTAAATTTTCATTTTCTATTTTTGATTGATTATTTTGGGTACTCTCTGAATCATCTTTTGCTATCCTCCTGGTGTCTAGTTATTTCATTTTGATTTCCTTGAAATTTAGTCTTTTTTTTTTTTGTCTTTTGAGGGCCACACCCACAGCATATGGAGGTTCCCAGGCTAGGGGGTGAATCAGAGCTGTAGCTGCCGGCCTACTCAACAGCCACAGCCATGTTAGCTCAGAGCCACATCTGTAACTTATGCCACAGCTCACGGCAACGCCAGATCCTTAACCCACTGAGCAAGGCCAGGGATCAAACCTCTGTCCTCATGGGTACTAGTTAGATTAATTTCTGCTGAGCCTTGAAGGGAACTCCCTGGAGGTTAGTCATTGTAAAAATTGCTTTATATTATTTCAAATCCATATATTGCTTCTATATGGCTTTATAGCCTTATTTTATGTTCTGATTTTAGTAACATTAGAGATATATTTTTCCCCACACTTTTTGCAATTTAAATATCCTTGTATGAAGTTCAAGAATCCCTTTTTTCTCTCAGGGTCTAAATAGAATAGGCATGTTGACTATCAGAGGAGGTACATAGGAAGTTGGAGATAACATCAAGGTAGCATTTCCAAGTTCATGCATAAGAAATTAGTATTGCATTTTTTGTTTATCTGTTTTTTGATGGCCTTGGAATATTGTTGCGTAGCTAATTTAACTTTCAAAGCTAAGTTTGTTTCAAGAGTACTGTCTACTTACTGTTTCTCACGGCTGAAGAGATTTTTGCTTTCCAAACACGGACCTGCATTTTAGACATTACATTTTGTTTTAACAGTACTTTCTGAGACCTGAATCTTCCAGAAGCCCTCCCCATTGAAACTTTCCTTCCTACTGTCCTCACCCCATTCAACTGGTACTCCTCTCAGCATTGTCTTTCTCTAGATGAAACCTGTCCTTTTCAAAAGAGGTATGTGCTGCTTATTTCTGAAATCCCTGGTGACCCTTAAAGCTGTATTAGTCTGCCACAGTCCCTTTGTGACACTCTGAGCCTGGGTAAGGGTTGAGAGCATGTGGAATGTTGAAGAAAGATATATATTCTAGATATATATATTCAAGATATGTATTGACTTCCATGGTCAATAAATGTTAAATTCCTCTCTCCTAGGGGTGTGTGTGTGTGTGTGTGTGTGTGTGTTGTATGTATGCATATTAGATATTTTTTATTTAATTTGAGTAAATTATAGGTGAGTATTCAGGATCCACAAATTACACGACTTATATATAAAGTACTACAAATCTTTACACTTGATGTCTCCTCCAATTCAAAAATCGTGAATTTTTTTTTTACTTTTCTTATTACCTTGAATAGTAATCTTCTGATAAGCTCAAAATGTTTGCTTTATTTATTTAAACCACAACACCTTATAATTTGAACAGAGCAGATGTGTAATAAATATGATTGACTGTAAAGTTATGTGTTAGACTCTGCAAGAGAGATACTGTTTTTTGTTTGTTTGTTTGTTTGTTTGTTTTTTAGGGCAGCACTTGAGGCATATGAAAGTTCCCAGGCTAGGGGTCAAATCTGAGCTTCAGCTGCTGGCTACACCACAGCCACAGCAATGCTGGACACTTAACCCACCGAATAAGGCCAGGGATCAAACCCACATTCTCACTGACACTATGTTGGGTTTTTAACCTGATAAGCCACAGCAGGAACTCCTGTGGTTTTACATTGTTTTAGTTTACCATATAGACTTGTTGTGATATGAAACAATTATTGCAGGAGTGAGGACACTGGTTCTCAAAAAAATCAGTGCTTACCCAGTGACAAAGGTATGGTATAAGAATATGTCTCATAGCTTGAGATTTCTTAACTCAAACTTTATTCATTTTATAAATCCCAACATGTAGTACATTATTCCAGAATAATTCAATTTTTTATTGTTCAATTACCATGTTGTTATTTTGAACCATAATATAATTGGGGTGTATTCCCCTTGGGACATCCCCTGTGGGTTTTAACAACAATTAAGTAAGTGGATATAAGCAATCTAAATGAACAATGTTCATAATGTACTTTTAAGCCTGCGTTTGTTGTTCCACAGGTAAGAGGTCATTTTCTGAATATTTTAGGAAATATTTCAGGTCATTTTCCAAATATTTTAGGAGGTGGGACCTAAATTATCAGAGTCAAGTATGTTATAAAATCCCTCATAATAAAACCAATGGTTGTTAACTATTGCACTGATGAATAGAATGCATTTATCACCATCTGACTTATGCAGTGTCTGTCAAAAAATTGAAAAGCAATACTTCCTGAAATAAAAACAAAATAGACAATTTTGAATTTATGTTTGTAGAGGTAATGATAATGCTCCCAATAGACCAGAAGTTTACATTTTCCTTAGGGAAGAAAATAGACCTGTGCAAAGTAAAATAATCAGGAAATTGATCAAAAGGGGCCAAGAAAACATTTGACCCATTCAACTATATGGAGGCTTATATTTTGAGATGTGGAAAATAATTAATATTTATTCTATGCTTATTTTACTAGATACATAAAACAGAAGCCCCTTCAGATTATTACTTATTTCATAATGTTTCTCTAGTCTTAATGGCTTAAAAAATAGCCAAATATGTCAAAGGTCATGTTTTATTTTATTTCAGTGGGGGTGGGAGGGTAGGGGAAAGCCCCATAATGAAGCCTTAGTGTAATAAGAGGCAGTGAAAATGGTGAAAAGCACATGCACTGGGGTGAGATCTGGTAATGGATTTGGCTCTGGCACTTAGCTGTGAGAATTGCTGTAAAGGGGAAATAAAGTTGCATGTGCAAACATCCATTCTTACAGCTCAATAAATAACTGTTATTTCACTCCTTCTTTGTAAATTTAGTATATCAACACGGAGCCCAAGATGTGTGCAGTGTTCTACTTACTAAAGTTCTATGTTTGGAAGTGGCTTCACATTAATTGTAAATATTGATTATATATTATTAAATTCTTTAAGCATAATAGCCATTTTCTCTTTATAACTCTGAGTCCTTTTGATATATTCTAATATTGACTTAGGTATACCCAGAATTACTCTTATTTTGGCATTAACACATACTGATATTGATTTAGTCATATCCATCTAACAGAAATGACAATTTTAGGAGTCCCCATCATGGCTCAGTGGAAATGAATCCGACTAGGAACCATGAGGTTGCGGGTTCGATCCCTGGCCTCGCTCAGTGGGTTAAGGATCCGGCATTGCTGTGAGCTGTGGTGAAGGTCGCAGATGTGGCTCGGATCCTGCGTTGCTGTGGCTGTGGCATAGGCCAGCGGCTGCAGCTCCGATTAGACCCCTAGCCCGGGAACCTCCACATTCTGCAGGTGCAGGCCTAAAATGACAAAAAGACCAAAAAAAAGGAAATGACAATTTTAAATTTAACTAAAGTGTTTAACATTGTCATTTTACATTTTCCTGTTTACCAAAAAGCAAAATGAAGGCCACTGCAAATGGCAAATGAGATTGCAGTTATTTGTGTGTGTGTGTGCTTTATTAACAGATCATAGAACTTACAAAATCATTTTATTCTCTGATTCAGAAAAATCATATTCAAAATATAATGAATTGGAGTTAATATATCAGAAGAATGAGTAAGTGCACATTAACAATCACAAAATATATTATATGAAAGAGTAAAATATCTAGTTTAAGGCTCTGGTCAGAACTTTTTTAATGATTTAGTGATAACATTTGCATTGTCACCCAATATTGGCTATTACTAGAAAATAAATACATATGATGGCAAAAGTTCAGTTATACAGGTATCTTAAATTTATAACAAAAGTTGACATATTTAAAAGAAAGATTTTAATTAATCTATCTGGCTGTGTACTATTGCATCTGTTGTGTCATTTAAACTTATAGCTATTTGAGAGAAGACTAGGCTTTGGAGGGAAAGCCTAATATCACATATGGCTTTTAATTATGGAGCAGATGAGAAGCAAATACTTTCAGATTCCAAATCCTATGTAATTTTCCTCATCCCAGGTGTGTCATTGAACTGATGGCAAGAATTACATGGCAGTTGAACTTGTGGCTCCAGATGCATTAAAACATAGATTGATTTCATTACTTTCATCCAAGTTTGTTTCTTATTTCTTTCATTTCTGTTTTTTTCCTCATCAACATGAACTGCTTTCTGAAGCTTGCTTTGGATAACGATCAAGTCATCTCTTCTCATGATGTTTTTAAAATTAAAAAAAAAATGTATTTGGGGATTTCCTAATCAGTGAACTAAGATGTTTCTTAAGTGAACTGATGCATTTAAACATTGTACTGTATTGGAGCAGCTCAAAAATATTGTTAATTAGAATAAGTGCTTTCCGTGCTCTAATTTGTTTTGCTGTGATTTTTATTTACAACACATAGGCTTTAACCTAAATTCTTCCTGCTTCAATGTCTCACATGAGTCTTTCTTTTTCTTTCTCTTCTTTTCTTTTTCTTTTTCTTTTTGTTTTTTTGCTTTGCTTTTTAGGGCCACATGTGCGGCATATGGAAATTTCCAGACTAGCTGTCGAATTGGAGCTTTAGCTGCTGGCCTAAGCCACAGCCACAGCTCACTGCAACACAGGATCCTTAAGACACTGAGGGAGGCCAGGGATTGAACCTGTTTCCTGATGGATATTAGTGGGGTTAGTTACCGCTGAGCCACTGTGGAAACTCCTGAATATTTCTTATTTTGTATGCCTTTCAAATAAATCTGTAAAAATGTCTTCTAACTAGTCCTGATTTTGTTTTTCTCCAGAAGACTGTTGGTACATACTTTCTTTGCCTTCCATCACTATTTCTAATCCAAAAAATTTTTTTCTCTCATTGGTGGGGTTGAAGATAACATCTTAAAATTAGAGTTTTAACTTGCAACATGAATTTAAATAGTGTACAGAATATTATTTACAGCAGATCAGGTGTCCCCCAGACTGATTCAAATTGTCTACAGGTAGATATATAAAAATAAGGTAAGTAACTTGAATAAAATCTGTCCTCCAACTAGTGTAATAATATGGATAAATAATAGAACTTTGAATTCATGTCCAGGTAACAATTTGAGTCCTATTTGATTAACCAGGGGACTATCAGAAAATATTATTTTCTATATATTCTAAATTTCAATTCTTGTTATTTTTTTACTCTTAGATATTAAGTTTGATGTCTTATGCCAAGATTGTTTTTGTTGTTGTTATTTTTCCAATGCTCTTTGAGAGGTTAATTGTTACTTCTAGATAATAATTACCTAGTTGTTATTTCATTGAATAAAAAATCAGTTTACAACCAAAAGTACTACTATTAGCAAAAGATCATGTCTTATTTTTACAATAATTCTATTTTCAACATAGATTTTTGAGAATGTAGATAAATATAGAGATTGCCAAGAATTTAGGTTTCCAAAAACAATACAAAAGACAAAATATTTACCTAAAATGGACAATAAGTATTTGAAACACACATTGAATTAAACATGTGTAATCATATAATTTTATATTCAATCAGGATTCATCTAAAAAAAATTGATTAGTGTTTTCCAGATATCCTAATGGAATTGGAAAATTTTAGAGAGACTAGCTCAAAATACCACCTTTCAGTAGATAATTAGTCTGTTAAATAAATCTTATTTACCACATTCTAGATTTAAAGTAATTTTAAGTATTTAATTTTATTAACACATTTAACAATTTATTATGTATTCTATTTTTGAGATAATGTGAAAATTGCATAAGGAATCTTTTTTTAGCTGTTCACTTTGCGTTTTAATGTGACCTAATAGGAATATAGCTAATAGAATTCAGTAGTAAATTAATCATTTGACTTGGTTTTTAGAAATGACATGAACTGGTTGAGTGAAAAGCCAAATCATTAATTTGATTCCATAGTGAATGGCATCAACTTTTGACCCACCATCTTGTCCCTGCTCTGGAACTGCTGCTGAGAAGTTATAATATTTCCAAGAAATAATTATGAGACCATATTTCACTTTCCCTAAGTCACAGTATTGCTAATTTTTTGTCATAACAATATGAATTATAATTTTATGAATATTTTTCAGTTGGTTCCATTAGGTATCAACATGAAGAATGTCACTAAAGTTATGACATTTGTTCTGAAGGGCTTCACAGAAAAGCTTGAAGTGCAGATCTTCTTATTCTGCCTGTTTCTAGCAATATACATGTTTACTCTGGTGGGAAATTTAGGACTAGTTGTGTTGGTCACTAGGGATTCCAGGCTTCACAACCCAATGTACTATTTTCTGAGTGTGTTGTCATGCGTGGATGCCAGCTTTTCCTCAGTCATTATCCCTAACATGTTAGTGGATTTTACATCAAAAAATAAAGTCATTTCATTCCTTGGGTGTGCAACCCAGATGTTTCTCATTGTTACTTTTGGGACCACTGAATGCTTTCTCTTGGCTGCAATGGCATATGATCGCTATGTAGCCATCTACAACCCCCTCCTGTATTCAGTTACAGTGTCACCCAGAGTCTATGTGACACTCATCATCACTTCCTATGTCGGTGGCCTTTTGAATGCTTCTGTGCACACAGTGGCCACATTTACCCTATCCTTCTGTGCAACCAATGAAGTTAAGCATGTGTTTTGTGACATTCCTCCTCTCCTGGCTATTTCCTGCTCTGACACTCACACAAACCAGCTTCTCCTCTTCTACTTTGTGGGCTCTATTGAGATAGTTACCATCCTGGTAGTCCTGATTTCCTATGCCTTCATTCTGCTGGCCATTCTGAGGATGCATTCTGCTAAGGGGAGAAGAAAAGTCTTCTCTACATGTGGCTCTCACCTAACTGGAGTGTCAATTTACCATGGAACCATCCTCTTCATGTATGTGAGACCAAGTTCCAGCTATGTCTTGGACCATGACATGATAGTGTCAATATTTTACACCATTGTGATTCCCATGCTGAAGCCCATTATCTACAGTTTAAGGAACAAAGATGTCAAAGAGGCAATGAAGAGAGTGTTTGGGGAAAATGGATGTATCAATAAAGTGTATTTTCACACTAACCATTAAAGTGAAATAAACAAACGAAGAATGTTGCTCAGTGTCACTGTACAAGGAAGTTATGTTAAAAATATTAAACTTTAATCATATTAAACTTTGTTAATGTATTTCTATTCTTTTTAGATTTTTTCTTTTTGCCTTTTGTCATTTTAGGGCCACACCCACGGCATGTGGACGTTCCCAGGCTAGGGGTCTAATTGGAGCTACAGCTGCTGGCCTACACCACAGCCACAGCAACGCAGGATCCGAGCCGTGTCTGCAACCTACACCACAGCTCACGGCAATGTCTAATCCTTAACCCACTAAGCGAGGCCAAGTATCGAACCAACAACCTCATGGTTCCTAGTCAGATTCATTTCCATTGAGTCATGATGGGAACTCCATCTTTTTAGATATTTTTAAATTAAGATTTAAATCATACTTCCACCTATGCAGTTTCCACACATGCAAAAAAGAATATGTTTCATCCATTTGCTTATTACTTAGGTCCCTCTCAGATACACACACATATATAAGCACATACATATGTACATATACACACATATATAGCGATAGTGATTATATTAATATGTCAGTGCTGCCACAGCAAAGTACCACAAACTAATGGCTAAACAATGGAAATTTATTTCTCACTCTACTAGAATCTAGAAGTCTGAGATCATGGTGAACTCAGGGCTGATTTCTTCTTAGGAGATTGTCCTTGGTTTGTAAATGGCAGTCTCTCCTGTGTGTCTTCACTTGTTCCCGTCTCTGTGTGTGTCTGTGTCATAATATCATTTGGTTATAAATATACCAGTCCTATTAGATTAAGACCCACCCTAAAGTTATTATTTTAACATCATTACTTTCACAATAATCTTATCTCTACATATAGTCCCATTTTGTGACACAGGGATTAATATTTCAACATATGAATATCTGTGTATAATATTATACACACACACACACAGAGTCACATGTGTGTGAAATCTCTTGTTTAAAATGTATAGTATTAATTTTTCTTTCAATGCAACTCAAATTGGATAGAATTCCAACATGCAATTGCAAGTAACTTTATAATTTTATCTCACAAGCTTGAGTTCATACCACCTAACTGATAGCAAAACTGCAGCCAACCTACTCCTGCACCGCCTTCCATGGAATCATTGGTTTAAAGCATGTGACTCCATCCTTAGATCTATGTACTGGCAACTGCCTAATCCCAGCCTGCGATTCAGGGATCACACATATGTGTTCCAATTCCTGGTGAGACCACCTGCTGTTTGTGAGAATTCATTTCTCCACAACTTATTCTTTCATCTAGAGCAAGTACATAGAATTCATTCTATAATTCCTCAGAGAATACAGAGACCAGGCATGGCCATTTTTCAAGGTTACATCTAAACTCAAGAATGGCAAACACAAGCACAATTTAGAGGGTAAGGTATACCTGGCTGCCGGATTTGGTTTGTTCTGAACTTAGCCTCATCCCTTGTTTATGGGTTTCCCTGAAGGCCTGGTCCTGACTTAGCTCTGCCCTCTTTTCCTTTGACCATTTACTTCTCTGTAAAGCCCTAGCAGATAGCACCATTCCTCAGTACTCAGGATGAAGAATGAAGGTACAGTAATGTTAACTTTAACAAATAATTTCATTTTGATCATTCTTTGTTAACTTACTCAGAACACATTACATCCTTTCAATAGGAAGTTTCAGATCTTTCATTACAGGGTAAAGCGTCGTGATTATAGCCTGTGATTTCTGTTTCTTTGGCTTCATTTTCTTCTTTGGAGTATTAAAATATACACATAATATGCTATCTTTCTCTACATATTCCTCATTTCTTCTATATATTTCTCCTATTATCACTACTGTATTTTTATGGGCTTTATTCACTTCAAAAATTTTTTCACATGACCTTCTTTACCTTATCTAATGTAAGTACTATTTAGAGGTATATATAATGGTAGGAAATTTCTTAAGAAATAATTTACACATCATAAATACCACCTGCAATATATTATATATTCAGGATATATCATTCCTAAAAGATACTTTGCATCAGCTAGCAATGATTCCCCATTCTCTCATCCCCAAACTTAGGAACCACTATCAGATTTCTGTCTCTATAAATTTCTCTGTTCTGGGCTTTTCACGTGAATCATAACATATAGTATATTGTGTTTTGTGACTAACTTATTTCCTTAGAATAAAGGTTTAAAGTTCACTCACCAAGGCATGTATAAGTATATAATTTCTTCTTTATTGCCACACTACACTCCATTGCATAGATACATAACATTTTGTTCATCAATTCATCATCCGATGGCCACTTGTATTGTATCTACCCTTTGGCTATCATTCGCTATGCTTATGAATATTTTCATGTAAGTGTTTAAGAGAACCTATGTTTTCAGTTATCTTAAGCAGACACAGAAGAATATACCAAGGCCCAAATGGTTTCATTGAATTCTACCAAACATTTAAAAAAAAAAGAAAAGAAACATCGACCTTCTCATCAATGAAGAAGAAGATGACATTTGGGAAATAACAAATCAACAACATAGAAGAAACCGTTTTTTATACAACTTTGTGAAGAAGGGCCATTCATACACCCTAGTCAACTGAAGTCTTCCAGTTTTTAATCAAGGATACTTTTTCTTTGCTGAGTCACTCCACTTCTGAATCCCATTGTTGCACCATTATTGCCTGTACCTTCACTATTAAAGTTCTCTCTGCAGAACCATATTATCATCAGATAAACTGTTATTTCTTTTGCAGAATATTCCTTCTGTGAATAAGACTGTGCCTGTATGTTTGAGACGATTCAGCTAGTATTACCAGGATCATACTGTCTGCTATCAGTATTTCTAGAAACATCTGCCAGCAACATACACTTTTCAACAGCCACTGGTATTTTATATAATGCTTTCTTTAATATAATAAAAAGTCTCTTTTTTCAGTTCTGACAACTGTAGTAAAATTTTGTAGAAAATATCTTATCATAAGGCAATGAAGAATATGAACACTGCTATTAGACTATCAAATATGTGCTGCTTTTTTGACTAGTGGAGTCATGGTGAACCAGTTGTTTAATCTGTTTGTGCTCCAGTTTCAACATCTGTAAATTTCAGCATTTGGATACCCTTATTGAAGCATGGATAGGTACAATGTTGAACAAAGTAAGCAAGAATCCTGCACTCATTAAGCTTACTTGATAGTATTGGTGGTGGCAGACAAGAAACAAAATGCATTAGAAAAATATGTCAGAAAGATAGAGATGGAGATAACTGTTAAGAGAAAAAGTGAAGCATGAAAGGGGAAAGGAAAGAGGTACAATTTTAAACACAATGGTTAAGATGCTTTTACTAAGAAAAGAGTAAGGGAAGAAAAACATGCCATTGTCTATGAAAAGGAAGTTTCAAAATCAAGAAAAGAGAGTAGCAAAATTCCAGGCAGTATCCAGATTAATTTGTCTGAAAGAGTTAAGATGGTATGAGCTCAAAACAAAGTATGATTGAGAGAATAATAAGGAACGAGTTCATAGAAATAAGCAGTGGGGATAAGATCATTTTGGACCACTGAGCTCTTGTGAAAGTTTTCATTTTCATTCTTAGTGTGATGAGAAATCTTGTGTTTGTGATGTACGCGATAATCTGATTTACTGTGTAACAGTACTGCTCTGGCCCTTAAGTTGACATTTGGATTCTACAGGGTTAAGGCCAATCGGAGACAATCCAGAAGACTGCAACAATAATTCTAAGACTGAAATAATGGTTCCTTGGGTCAAGGTGGTATCAAGAAAAAATGTTGACAAATAGGCTTCCACTTCATTCTGTGTTTTGAATCTACATGTTATGCTGATGGATTGGAAGTGAGATGTTTTGCAATAAAAAGAAAATTTCAGGATTATTTTTAATTCTTTGCCTGAGCAGTTAGAAAGATGCTATTCCATTACCTCAGATGAATATGTAAATATTGCTGGTTCTTACCTGCAGGTTACCTCGTGAAGATAAAATATGTTAATTATATATCCAAAGCTTTTGAATATTGTCTGGCATGTGGTAAGTGAGTAGCAAACTATGATGCTGCCATTATGTCTAGGACTTATTTGGAAGTAAGCTTAACCATTTCTGTTTTTAGCACGACGCAATTTTGTCTTATTTTCTATCATATTATTACTAAATAGCATTTTGGCATGGCACAATAAAAAGCACACTGTGTTTTAAATTTATTCAGAGTACATGCTCCATAAAATAAAATAACAAGGAATGTTCATGACAAATAGAAATACTTCAAATCTTTCATATTGCCCAATGACTATATTATACATGTGAATGCATTATATACAATGGACATGATATATGTGTTTCTAAACTGTACTGTAAAGAGGGCAAGGTTGTCTTAATTTAATTATATTTTAGTTTAAATTAATTATAATTTTATAATTATAATTTTATCTGCTTAAGTTTTCCACAAAATCATAGAATCTGTTGACAATATTTGCCCACACAAACACACAGGAAACATTTCTAATCATAGAAACAGAAATAACTGAAATCAAGTTAAAAACATAGTTTATGAAAAACTGTAGAAAAATGAAAGGAACCTATAAATATATAAAATGACAATGCTTATGAAAGATGAGAGAGGAGACAAAAAGCATATTATTAAATTATTCTAAGCAAAACCCAATAACAATAGGTATAAATATAGAGTCTAAATAACATGAATATCAAAGTAAAATGTCAAAATAATAATTCTAAATGTCATTCACATATAACATGGGAATTTTTAAGTAAACTATTTAGAGGAAAAATAATGTATATTTAAAAGATTTGAATAAGTTAATTGACAGCTTTGAGTTAGAGAAAGATTTTTAAACATTTAACTCCTAAAAGGTAATTCATAATTTTGAACTTTATTTTAAATATTTAAAAAGTGTTTATGGAAAATAATTGCATGTGATTTTACAAAGAAAAAACACAAGTTTCAAAAAAATAACAATTTATAATTATTATTGGTTAAACAAAACTACTTACAAAAGCTTAAACAAAAAATATAGAACAGTGGGGAAAAGGAAACATATCTTCTTATACAGCCATTAAATAGCACAGAAGGAGTTCCTGTCATGGCTTAGTGGTTGACAAACACAACTAGTATCCCTGAGGATGCAGCTTCCATCCCCGGCCTTTCTCAGTGGGTTAAGGATCCTGCATTGCTGTGTCTGTGTCTGTGGCATAGGTTGCAGCTACAGCTCGGATTCTACCCGTAGCCTGGGAATCTCCATACACTGTGGAAGCAGCCCTAAAAAAAAAAGCAATAATAGATAGATAAATACACAAATAAATAAAGTTAAAACTGCAATTTCATATTGTGTAGAAGAAAATAATTGGGGAGTTCCCTTGTGGTATCATGGGTTAAGGACCCAGGCATGTCACTGCAGAAGTTCAACTGGCTGCTGTGGCACAAGTTTGATCCCTGGTTCAGGACCTTTGACAAACCTCAGGCCTGGAAAAAAAATTAAAATACAGGAAATTTTAGCAATCAATCTGAGCATAATGTATGAGTTGCCATAAAATCCGAATTCATTACAAACTGTAGCTGTACAATTTGTCTCTGTTAAAAAAATGTAGTACTATTAAGTCCAGCATTTAATTCACTTATTTTAATGATTACATAAACACATAGAATGCAGGAGAAAGCCAATGACTTTTTAAAAATACACAGAATTGAGTTCCCGTCATGGCTCAGTGGTTAACAAATCCGTCTAAGAACCATGAGGTTGCGGGTCCGATCCCAGGCCTCGCTCAGTGGGTTAAGGATCCGGTGTTGCTGTGAGCGGTGGTATAGGTTGCAGACGCGGCTCGGATCCCGTGTTGCTGTGGCTATGGTGTAGGCCGGTTCCTGTTAGACCCCTAGCCTGGGAACCTCCATATGCCGCGGGTGCGGCCCTAGATAAGGCAAAAGAAAAAAAAGATAAAAATACACAGAATTTCAACAAAGGAGCAGTTTACTGAAGACTTGTTCACATATCACAGAAAATAAGGTAACTACCTACCAAAGAGAGAGCACTGCATGCAAATTTTTAACATGATGAATTTACAAACATTTCAGGTCCAAAGCATTGCAAAATAAGTCTCAAGTTTTTACCACGTACCAAGAGCATATTAACATTAAGTATCAATAAAAAAAGGAATTAAAAAAAGATTAAATTTGTAAGTTTATAGAGAAAGCTACAAAAAAGTACACTGGAAATGACAGAAATATCATTTATATAATGTGTATGCATATACATATAACTATCAATCTAGACAGCAAACAAAGCTGGTAATAAATGTTACAGCCTTTCTATTAACTTAAATTTTTCAGTGTTCTCCAGATTTCCTCCAATGCTAACATATAGCACTCTAACTCCAAAACTAGGAAATGCTGAACTATTCCTTAATTGTTTGTGTGTTTATCCTTTAAATTAACCAAAAGTAATTGATAAAACACAGTGAATATTCTTTAAGAAAAGTCATGGAGCATTAAAAAGCTAGTTTACCTTGGATATGAGAGATATCAGACATGGACCCTGATAGTTGTTAAGAGTCAGGTAAAGAAAGACAGTTGACTAGAGTAGTGAGATCTCAAGCAAGATATATTGACCAACAGAATGGCCACGAGCAGGAGGAACTGAGCAGGAATAAATCAGCGCTCTCCACCACTGAGAGAGAATCGGGTTTTATAGGCAAGGGGACATGGGTAAGTTCTATAGGTCCAGGATGGTGGTTGAGGTCATGGTATAAAAAGTTAATTTTCAGAGTTCCCTTCGTGGCTCAGTGGTTAATGAATCCGACTAAGAACCATGAGATTGCGGGTTCGATCCCTGGCCTTGCTCAGTGGGTTAAGGATCCGGCGTTGCCGTGAGCTGTGGTGTGGGTTGCAGACACGGCTCAGATCCTGCGTTGCTGTGGCTGTGGCGAAGGCCGATGGCTACAGCTCCTGTTAGACCCCTAGCCTGGGAACCTCCATATGCCACGGGTGCGGCTCTAGATAAGGCAAAAAGACAAAAAAAAAAGTTGACTTTCTCCTTGGGGCTGTCTTTGTCCTTGGGAAGTCAACTACTTCATGAGTTTGGTAGTTTTCCCTGTGGAGTTCTGATAAAGTAGGGACAGCAGTTCTGGGTCTGGATGGGTCAGTGAGCCATGCGGACTTATTCATTTTTAGGCCTTCATTTTCATTTCCACCTAAGAATTTTGTGTAAGTCTCCATTAATGACTTCCATCAGGGGGAATATATTGGGGTTGACAGGTAGATGGGTGTGCAGGTCTGCACATGTAGCGTATGGAAGTTCCCAGGCTAGGGGGCAAATTGGAGCTACAAGTGCCAGCCTACACAACAGCCAGAGCAACGCAGGATCTGAACTGTGTCTGCAATCTATACCGCATATCATGGCAATGCCGGATCCTTAACCCACTGCACGAGGCCAGGGATCTAACCTGCATCCTCATAGATACTAGTCAGGTTCATTACCACTGAGACAAGACAGGAAATCCAGGACAGGCTTTTTAACTTAGCTTGACTGGGAGTATGATGTTGGGCTATGGAAGGGGTGGAGGTTTCCCATACCTTGGGAGAAACAGTGGAGGCTGGGAGAAGGTCATTTATCAGGTTCTGGAAGATTAAGAAGGAAGGAGGGGCCAGTGAGGAAAGTAGGAGGGTATAGGTAAGCGAGGCCCTGAATTTAGGTAGACTATCTCTGCCCAGAATTGGGGGTGGGCACCTGGGTAGTACCAAGAAGGAGTGACTGAAGGGCATTCCTGCTAAAGAGGCAATTTGGAGAAGGTGTCTCTAATGGGTGGGAAATTAGGCCATCAACTCCCACAGTGGAGACTTGAGAGGGGTGTGCTGGGTCTGCAAATTCAGGCAGTGCCAAGTAAGTGGCCCTCTTATTAGTAAGAAAAGATACTGGCTTACCTGCCACCACCAGAGTTACCATGGGCTCCAGTGGAGTGATAAGCATGGGGGCATGGGGACCTAGGGGAGAGGAGGTTGTCTAAACAACATGGACGTCAGAGAAAAAAACAAGTCATAGCAATTATAAATGTCATTCATATAAAATATGGGTATTTTAATAAGCTATTTAGGGGAAGATAATATATATTTAAAAGATTTGAATAAGTTAGTTGAGAGTTTTAAATTAGAAAAAGATTAACATTCAACTCAAAGGGAATTCATAATTCAGCACTTTATTGTAGATATTTAAAAAGTGTTTAAGGAAAATAATCAAATGTAATTTGACAAAGAAAAAATAAAAATTTATAGTTATTGGTTGACCAAAACTAGTTACAAAAATTTAAACATAAAAATATCAAATAGTGGGAAAAAGGAAATATATGTCCTTATATAGCCTTTAATTAGCAGAGAACATTAAAACTGCAATTTCAGATTATGTAAAAGAAAGTATTTAGGGAGTTCCCCTGTGTTGCAGTGTGTTAAGGATCCAGCCTTGTCACTGCAGAGGCGCAGGTGGCTGTTGTTGCACAAGTTTGATCTCTGGCCCAGGAGCTTCGACATCCCTGAGGCATGGCAAAAAAGAAAAATAAAATTAAAGGAAAATTTAGCACTCAGTCTGACTAAAATATAGGAGTTGCCTCAAATCAGAATTCACTGTACAACTTTACAACTCGTCTCTGTTAAAAAATTTAGGATAAGAGAGTCAAGCATTTAGTTCAAACATTTATTTTAACAATTACAAAAACCCATAGAATGCAGGAGAAAGGCAATGATTTATTTTAAAAACACAGAATTTCTGGATTTCCTATTGTGGTGTAGCCCAGAGGAATCTGACTAGTATCCATGAGGATACAGCCTCAATCCCTGGTCTCTCTTAGTGGGTGGGGGAACCGGCCTTGCCCTGAGCTGTGGTGTATACCCCAGACATGGCTGGAATTCTGCGTTGCTGTGTCTGTGGCATGTGCCAGCAGGTATAGCTCTCATTCTACCCCTAGCTTGGGAACTCCATATGCAGCAGGTACAGCCCTAAAAAGTAAATAAAAATAAATAAATAAATAAATAAATAAATTAATTAAATGCATAAATACATTTTTAAAGTAAATAAAGAAAATATACAGAATTTCAACAAAGGAGAAGTTTCTGAAGCTTGTTCACATATTACAGAAAGGTAAGGCCGCCACTAAAGACAGCACTGTGAGCAAAATTTTAACTTGATGAATTTACAAACATTACATTCATTTTGCATTTCATTGCAAAAATGAGTCTCTAGTTTTTCCCATATACCAAGAACGTAATCACCTTAGTTTTAAATAACAAAAGAGTAAAAAAAGTTTAAATTTACAAGTTTGTACAGAAAGCTATAAAGTACATTGGAAATGAGAGAAACATTGCTTATATATATAATATCTACACATATGCATATGAATATCTATTTGGACCACATACAAAGCTGTTAGTAACAGTTAGGGCCTTTCTATTAATTTAGAGTTTTCAGTGTTTTCCAAATTTCCTCCAATGCTAACATATAGCACTCTAACTCTGAAACTAGGAAATGCTGAGTTGTTCCTTAACTGTTTGTATGTTTATCCTTTAAATTAACCAAAAGTAACTGATAAAACAAAAGTGAATATTCTTTAAGAAAAACTCATGGAGCATTAAAAAATAATGCTGGAATGCCAGTGTTCTAATGGTAATGACCAGCATTTATTAGGACTACCTTCAATGCTTTATGGTCATTATCTGATGTAATCTTTGCAATAAGCAGACGGACCTGGAATTATTATTTATCTTCCAAAGTTGAGGAATCCCAAGGCTAAAAATTTCTGTGAGTTTTTGAGGGTTATACAGCTAAAATGGTAGAAGATCTAGGATCTATATTCTGGAATATTTGGCTCCTAATCACCCAGGTACATTGCTTCTCCATAAAATAAAGGAAATAATTCTTAAAACTGTAATCATTACTGCTTAAATGGAGTTTTTTCCATAATAAAATTCTCTGATTTTGGAGTATACATGGGAATTTGCATGATACAGTTTAAAAAACAACAATTATAATTTTTCATTTTGCAAATCAGTTGCCCTTAAAATATGTAAATTTGCATATAGCATGAACATGTTTCATAATTTCCAAATATATTATGGATTTCTGCATTTAAATGCTCAACCACTGAGCTATACCCCTGCATGGATTTCTAAAGGCATATTCCTGGAAACGGAAATATCATATTTGGTCAAACAATGATGGTTCAGCAGAAAACAAACACGTAAAGGATTTGATTATTTCTCAGAAGAGACCAAGGAAATACACTATAGGGAAGAGCAAAAAAAAAAAAACGATGAAATCAAATATTCAGCTTTACTCTCATTTTAATTGCCTGGAGCTCACTGTCTTCTGCAGGACTCTAATGAAAGCATTTTTTACGTCTTTGTTTCTAAGACTGTATATGAGTGGATTCAGCATGGGAATGACAATAGTATAAAAAACAGAAGCCACTTGATCCCTTCCCAAGGAGTAGGACTTACTTGGTTTTAAATAAGTAAAAATCATAGTGCCATAAAAGATGGTGACTCCCAGGAGGTGGGAGGCACAGGTAAAGAAGGCTTTTTGCTTTCCTTAAGTGGAAGTGATTTTCAGGATAGTAGACAGGATAGACACATAGGACACTGCTATTCCAATAAGAGATGCCACTAGAGTAGAGCCAGCTAAAATGAATATGATTATTTCTGTGCTTTGTATGTCACTGCAGGACAAGGCTAAAATTGGGGATATGTCACAGAAAAAGTGATGGATTACATTGGAGTCACAGAAATCCAACCTGCTCATGCAAAGCACAGTGAAAAAGGAGTCCACGAAGCCAATCAAATAAGATCCAAACACTAGGGAGCAGCAGCTTCTTGTGGACATAACAATTGGGTAACGCAGAGGACTGCGGATAGCTGCACAACGATCAAAGGCCATGGAGGAGAGAAGAAAGCATTCAGTGCCAGCCAAGAAGACAAAGAAATATATCTGGGTGAAGCAGTTCATGTATGAAATGTACCTGGTGGATGTCAGTAAGTTCCCTAAAGTTTTAGGTGTGATGACATTTGAGTAACTGAGGTCAAGGAATGACAGGTGGCTGAGGAAAAAGTACATGGGAGTGTGAAGCTGGAGATCCAGGCGGATTATCAACATCATCACTGCATTGCCCAGCACAGTCATCAGGTATATCAGGAGAAATAGCATGAACAGGATCCTCTGGGTTGCTTCTGAATCTGTCAATCCCGTAAGGATGAATTCAGACACGTGTGTATTATTTCTTCTACCCATAGTGTTCAAATGCTCTGAACTGTTGAGAAATCAAAGTTGGTGCTTAGCCGGGCTAACTTCAAAAATTCTGTGTTTATATGCAGGATAGGACATATTTTTATCAGTTCAGTATTTTTAGAAAGTGATAATAAGAATGATTTAAAGAATTTAGAGGGGAAAATCTTAATGTGATTGCCAAATATAGAAACAGCTTCAAAATGGCATTTAGATATAATCAAAGCTAAAATATTGGATGTTTAAAATATGCATGACAGTGTTCTGAATGCTTCCCTTTATTAAAGCATTGTTTCCACACACTATCACAATATAGTTAGTACTATTATCCACATATTTTAGATAGATAAAAGGCACAGAGAAATTAGATAATTTATCGAGAGTCAGAACTATTATGTGTTGGGTCTGTCATTTTTCCAAGATAGATTGACTCCAGAGAACATGCTTATGATAACTATTTCTGTTTACAATTAACTTCGGCAAACCTGAGGAGAAAAATGCTAGCTATATAATAAATGGTGACAGAATAATAGTTTTAATCCACCATGTGCTCTCTTTTCATTTCCAATGTTATTTAATATGAATGATAATAAATTTCAAACTTATTGGATGTTAGTATGAGTATTATAATGATAGACCACATGTTAGTAATAATTTCCAAAGGTAATGACTTCCTAATTTGATCATTCAAAATCAAAGTTCTTTCAAAATTATATTTCTATAATATGTACATTGCTTATAAACCCTGATTACCTCAACACTGCATTTCTAGTTTCAAAAGCCCTGTCATTACTTAGGATAATGTCAAAATAGAATCTTGGGGAGTTCCCATCTTGGCGCAATGGAAACAAATCCGATTAGCATCTGTGTGGATTCATGTTCAATTCCTGGCCCCACTCAGTGGGTTAAAGGATCTGGCTTTGCCATGAGCTGTGTTGTATGTCAAAGACACATGTCAGATCCCACATTGCTGTGGCTGTGGCATAGGTTGGCAGCTGTAGCTCCAATTTGACGCCTAGCCTGAGACCTTTTAATCCGAAGGTGTAACCTTGAAAAGCAAAAAAAAAAAAAAAAAAAAAAAGGTGTCTGTAGGCATATTTTTCTAATAATGTCAAAGTTTATCTGATCCTAAGGAAAATCTTCTAATTTTGAAAATAATACTTACCAGGAGTCAAATTTGGTGCAAAAACTGTCTTTCTGTATTGCCTCTTTAGCCGTATATTAACCTCAAATCTGGTTCACAAATAAGACATGAAAACTATTTATGTAGAAAATTTATATAATCTATTTGCTTTCTAAGAGATAAGATCATTTTAGTTTTAGTGCTTTCATTTTTTTTCGGAGGAAAAAAAATCAACCAAGAAATGGTGTTAAGCTCCTATCAAAGTTAAAATTTATCAGAAAGCTATGTGTAAAATTAATATCAGGGATTGACTGTGTATGTAAGCGGAGATGAATAGGCCTTGCTGATCATCCTGTTAATTCCAGGGTCCCTCATATACTGGGGACTGATGATAATGCAATATTTGGTCATCCCTGTGGACCAGTTTCCAAGGAAGTTTACTTGGAATGTTTCCAAGGACAAAAGTTCAAGGACTCAAAGTAGCTCTGCTAGGTTTTGAGAGGCTACTTGTCTTTTCTGTCAGTAACCACACAATGAAGCTCTTAATGGCTTAGTCTTCCTTTGTGATGTCTAAATTGATGCCTGAGGTGGTAAAGAAATTCTTTCTAAGGAAATAATTATTCTAGAACTGAAACCATCAGGAATGGATTGATACATTTTTCTCAATGAAACTTTTATATTTAAGTGTGTGGTACTACATGGGAGTAAATATATTGATTAGAAACAGAATTAGAATACAACAGCATGTAAAGATTATGAAAAAATTTCAAAACCTTTGAAAGTTGATACATTTCTCTCAATTATTTTTGTTCATAAAATATTTATTTTTATGCCTCTGGATTTACATAATTATTAACACACTGTTTATTCAATCTTAGTCCTTATTTCATATCTAGAAGTGCATAGTATAACATGAACAATGCTATCCTAGCTTTTGATAAAACCCATAATTTCATGTATCTTGCATTGACTGATATCACATAGCTAACTTCCCTCTAGAAGTATCTCCCCACTGTTAAGGATTTCATTGAGAATATTTACCTAAAATGGGAAACAAATGGAGACATTAAATAGGAATAGCCTGAGAATCAGTTTAAAACATTATTGTGAAGTTGAAACCGGACTCAGCCCTGTGGGGCTCCTGGGGGCAAGAGACTTTCTGTGTCCCCCATTTCTTGTTCTTAGGAAATGGGCTTCGTTCAGCCCCCATGACCATCCCTGAGTTCCTAGGGACCGGTTTGGACAGTTGCTGATCAGGGAAGGGAGGAACAGCCAAGCAACAATAGTACAGCCTCGGGGCAGGATCCTGGTTCCCTCTGAAGAGATACACATCATAGTAAAGGCATCTTATTCACCTAAGAGAAAAATTATATCCCTTATGTTTCTTTTAGAAATGAATACTTGAAAACTGAATTCCTATTGGGGCACAGTGGAAATGAATCTGACTAGTATCAGCAGGCCATTGTTTCTCACTGCCCGACTGGAACAGCCACATTCTGGGGTACAGGTGGGGCTTCCGTCATCACCCCCCTGGAAACCCATCATTGACAATAGGTAATGTTAGGTTCCTCATAGGAGGAACACGCAAGGCCAAGTCAGTAAAGCAAGGGAGATTTATTAAGGCATCAGATACAGACAGGCTGAACTCAAGATAGCTCCAGCCCTGACTGGAAGGAGAAATTAGTCTTACAAAGGGTCATGGTGGGAATCTGTGGTGCGAGTTTACGGTGGGAACTTGTGGCAAGTAAATGAAAGGAAGGTTACACTATATGGGAAGGTGTGGGGGTTCAGTCCCGGGACCCAGTGATTGTGGCAGGGAAGACTATGTGGGAAGGGAAAAATTAGAAGAGTAAGAGATGATAGTTGGGGTCCTAGTCTCAGGACCAGAGAAATGCAATAGCAGGGGATGACATCCAGGGGCAGTTAATCTTTATAGGTGGTTATTCTTTACAGTTGTTTCCCGTGGATGGTTGCCTCTTGCTGTCTAGCTCTAATGGCCACTTTTCCAGAGACATACCATTAAGTCTCTCATTTGGTCTAACTTCAAAATTTACCTGCTACATTCCCAGGAGGATGGAAAAAGAGGTGGGGAGGTTTCTTCCATTATCCTTGGAACCTATTATGTAACTTTGGGACTTAGACCAAATGAGAGCCTTAATGGTAATTTTCAGTGTAAATGCGACCTCAATAACCATGGCGATTGCAAATTCACTAGGAGCAAGTTTTTTTTTTTTTGTCTTTTTGCCTTTATGTAGAGCCGCACCCGTGGCATATGGAGGATCCCAGGCTAGGGATCTAACAGGAGCTGTAGCTGCCGGCCTACACCATAGCCACAGCAACACAGGATCCGAGCCACGTCTGCAACCTACACCACAGCTCATGGCAAAGGCGGATCCTTAACCCACTGAGCAAGGCCAAGGACTGAACCCGCAACCTCATGGTTCCTAGTCGGATTCGTTAACCACTGAGCCACGAAGGGAACTCCTAGGAGCAAGTTTTTCTTGCTCAATATTTTCCCTATATTGAAACACGTTTTGTTTGTGTTTAGTGTTGTCTGGATTTCAGGCTATTCTTATACCATTTACTGTGTCATGTTGAAATGGAGTCCACCTAAAATCAAGTTCCTCTGGAGAGTCTATAATTAACCCCCCTTATCCAAATAGTTAGTGCCTTTCTTCCCTAAAACCGGTTCCCTTCAAGATCAAGGATTATCAATGAAAAATGGAGGAGAAACCCAGCAGGACCCTGTGGGGCCCTCCAGGGGGTGAAAAGCCTTTCACATCCCCAGGCTCTTGTTTGTAGAATAAAGCCTTTTAACCTCCTAGACCTTCCTTGAGTTCCATAGAGCATATTCAAATCATTGCTAATTAGGGGAGTGAGGAAATGCAGAAAGAAACAATAGTGCAGCCCTGGGGCAGGGTCCTGGGTCCTCCTTCCAAGTGAGATTCACAAAACAACATATAGTGATGGGCTTCCAGAGGGGAAGGTGACAGAACCACCCTGCTCTTATCCCCAGAATGTTGCTTTTCACCTTGGAGACCTGCTGCAGATATGGGTACTGCATTGCATGAGATTTACCCCCACTCCCAGAATGTGGATGTTCCACTTGGGCAGTGAGGAACAACGGCCTGCTGAAAACAACTGTCTGCATTGCTGAACCACCTACAAAGATTAACTGCCTCTGTCATGGGCTTCAACCTCTACATCTCCCCTGAATCATGTAACTTTCTCCTTTCTATAGTTTTCCTGCCACAATTTCCCACCATAAAGACCCACCACAGATTCCTGCCACCTATCATTTAAAAGTCTAACATCTCAAAGATCCCTTCGTGGCTCAGTGGTTAACAAATCCGACTAGGAACCATGAGGTTGCGGGTTCGATCCCTGGCCTTGCTCAGTGGGTTAAGGATCCGGCGTTGCCGTGAGCTGTGGTGTAGGTCGCAGACACGGCTCGGATCCTGTGTTGTTGTGGCTGTGGAGAAGGCCGGTGGCTACAGCTCCTGTTAGACCCCTAGCCTGGGAACCTAGATAAGGCAAAAAGACAAAAAAAAAAAGTCTGACATCTCCTCACAATCACTGCTGGCATCATCTTGAGCTCAGCCCATCCATCCGACGCCTCTAATATAACTCTCTTGCTTTACTTATTCAGACTTGGATGTCCCTCTCTCAGCAAACCTAACACATAGCTTGAATTCTTGTACAGGAACTGAGGGCCCCACCCAGGTGGAGGCTGATATACTCAGACTGAGCATAAGCATAGGGACCCCAGCACCAGCTGGAACCAGGAGGTAGAGTCCTAGAACGTTGATGTCACCTCACCACCAATCAATCAGAGGAAGTTACAAACTGCAGACCTTCCCCCAAGTTTTGCGTATAAAATTTCTTACCCCAAAACCACTAGGGAGTTTGGTCTTTTGAGCATGAACATTCCGCTTGCTTGGCCCTGCAATAAACCTTTCTCAGATCCAAACACCAACCTTTTGTTTTGTTTGGCCTTGCTGTGCATTGGCCCAGGAATTTTGATCCAATAGCAATGGCAAGAGCCAAAGATTGATCAGAGATTTTAAACATCTTTAGATTGAGTGCTGATACAGTATCATACCATATATTTTATGAGGTTAGGAGCACGAAGAAGTAATAAGAAATAATATGATTAGAGTTTTCTTGTGTTGCAACTGGTTTAAGGATCTGTAGTTGTCACTGCAATGACTTGGGTCACTGCTGTGGTGTGGGTTAGATCCCTGGCCCAGGAACTTCCTTGTACTGCAGGTGCAATCAACAGGAAAGATAATAATAAGGTCAAAGTGATAGGGATGGTGTAGGGACTGGTAGTTGTAGAAATACCAATAAGGGACAATAGATAAAGATTTAAACTTAGGGGACTTTGGGAGATCACTGTAAGATAAGAATTGCTCAAGAAACTCAACAGGAAGAAGCAGGCTTCTTTGACTAGTGGAGGCAGGAGAACTGCCTCAGGTTGTTTGGTGGAAGATGGGATGAGACCTGCATTCAGATTCAGACCAAGAGCAGGAGTTTGAGGACTGCCCTTCTGCTGATTTGAATCCACACCTTACTGGATACAAAGGAGGAGCTACTGCTCAAAGAAAAAGGGAGAGGTGGTCTTTTCTGACCCCCACACCCCTAGGGTGATAAAATTATAGCCCACCAGATCCTATGGGCGGAGTCTCCTTGCCTGTCTGCTTGCATCTCTCACCAGTCCTACCTTTTTTTTTTTTTTGTCTTTTTGCCTTTTCTAGGGCCGCACCTGTGGCAGATGGAGGTTCCCAGGCTAGGGGTCTAACAGGAGCTGTAGCCGCCGGCCTACACCACAACCACAGCAACGCGGGATCCGAGCCGCGTCTGCAACCTACACCACAGCTCACGGCAACACCAGATCCTTAACCCACTGAGTGAGGCCGGGGATCGAACCCGCAACCTCACGGTTCCCAGTCGGATTCGTTAACCACTGAGCCACAACAGGAACTCCAAGAGTCCTGCCTTAATACACCTATTTCTTGCCTATCACTTTGTCTCAGTTTTTCCAATATTCTGATATTTGGTGAGCTAAGAGATACTATGGCTACCAAGATGTACTTGGTAGAGGGGTACGCTTGACCGTGTTATAGACTCAAGGGATATGTAATAAGTGCTTGCTCAGTTCAATTCATGTCTTAGAGACCCACTGAGTTCTAGTTGTTAATCAGCCATATTAATTTTATTTAGATATTTTCAGACATACAGAATTTCCATTTGTACTCTACCCAGATTCATACATGCTAACATCTTACATAATTACAGTATAATCATTAATACAAATAAATTTACATTGACGCAATAATATTAACTAAACTACAGATTTCTTTCTTTCCACAGTCATTCCTACAAAGCCTCCCCTTTTTTAATTTCAGGATCCAAACCAGAATATCATTCAATTAGCTCTTACTGCCTTGCTCTTTAAACATGCTCTTGTCATTTTTGCCTGTTGGTTTTGTTTACATTTTTACAATATGCTTCTGGTTCATCTTATAATTTCATGCATTCCACTCTAGAAACAACCACTTCCCCTAGGATCCCTGGTATCTTTTATGAAAAGATGATTTTGGAAACCAGAATCTGGACAATATTTTTATTTCCATGCTTGCACTTATATGAGTTTCCCTTAAAATATCTCACACATATTTAGTATTTAAAATGTTTTTAAATTTCATGTCTTTGTAATTACAATTTTACAAGTGAAGAAGTTGTGCTATAGTTGAAAATGTATAGATTTAGGAAACATAAATCTGAGATTATGTCTAGACATACTACTTACTAGCTTATGACCATTTGAAAATTTCTTAATTATTTGATTCACAATGTCTTTGTCAAGCGATAATAGTAAGACGTATCTCAAGGGTTTGCGAAGGTGAAATTGACAGCACGCATAAAATAACTTGCATGATATTAGTACTTATTCAATCAGTCTTTGCCAACGTCTTTAATACAAATGGTTTTATAAGAATCTATTATATCTATACATCCACTATTGTTTCATTTAGATAAGTAACTGGGTGTAGCATTTGGGGGCCTAAGCTGTAAATTTTGCTGTGTTATTCATGTGAGGCATTCTAAAACTGTCTAGCAAATTTTACTTTCCAGAGCTTTGTCCCTGCCCATCAGTTTCAATATAACCTTGCCTGCACTGATGATTTACATCTTATCAAGCTCCGTATTTCATAGAGCTTAAGATACTTGTGTGTTATTTCTTCTACCCGTAGTGTTCAAATGCTTTAAACTGTTGAGAAATCAAAGTTGATGCTTAGCCAGGATGACTTCAAAAATTCTGTGTTTATATGCAAGATAGGACATATTTTTATTAGTTCAGTATTTTTAGAAAGTGATAGTAATAATGATTTAAAGAATTCACAGGGAAAATTCTTAATGTGATTGCCAAATATAGAAATAGGTACAAATTGGTTATGTATATTAGCTAATATATTGGATGTATAAAATATGCATGACAGTGTTCTGATCTTCCCAATATTAAAGAATTAAGGTTCCATGAACTAACTATCATACCATAGGTAATGCTATTAGCCACATATTTTAGATAAGAAAAATGTCACAGAGTATTTTGGTAACTTATCCAGAGTCAGAACTATTATGTGTTCTCTCAGTCATTTTTCCAAAAGAGTTTGACTCCAAAGAGCATGTTTATGATATGTCTTCTTATTTATGATTAACTTCAGCAATCCTGAGGGAAAAAAATGTTATATATATAATAAACAATGACAGAATAATAGTTTATCCATTTTCATTTCCAATATTATTTAGTATGAAAGATAAATAAATTTCAAACTTATTGGATGTTAGTAGGGTGTATTAAAAAGATGTTAATATTAGCTTCCAAAAGTTATCATTTCCTAATTTAACCATTCATAATCAAAATTCTTCCAAAATGTATTTCTAACATATGTGTATTCTTTCATACCCCGATTAACTCAGCTCTGTATTTCTAGTTTCACAAGCCCTGGCATTACTTAGCGTAATGTCAAAATAGTATCTGTATGCTTATTCTTCTGATAATGTCCGTTTTGTTTGATCCTAAGGAAAACCTTCTAATTTAGAAAATAATACTTACCAGGAGTCAAAATTGTACAAAACACTTCCTTCCTATATTGTCATTTTAGCCATAAATAAGACATGAAGACTATTTAAGGAGAAAATTTCTGTAATATCTTTTTTTCTGTAAGATTTTTTTTTTTTTTTTTGCCTTTTGTCATTTTATGGCCGCACCCGCGGCATGTGGAGGTTCCCAGGCTAGGGGTCTAATCTAATCGGAGCTGTGGCCATTGGCCTGCGCCGCAGCCACAGCAAAGCAGGATCCGAGCCGCGTCTGCAATCTACACCACAGCTCACGGCAACGCCGGATCGTTAACCCACTGAGCAAGGGCAGGGATCGAACCCGCAACCTCATGGTTCCTAGTCGGATTCGTTAACCACTGCGCCACGACGGGAACTCCATCTGTAAGATATTTTTAAGTTTTAGTGTAATCATTTTTTTTTTTCCTGCGGTGGGGAATCAACCTAGAAATTGTGTTCGGCTCCTGATCAATGGTAACATTTGCCGGGAAGCTATGTCTGAAGTGAGTATCAGGGATCGACTGGGCATGTAATAAGAGAAGAGTATGTCTTGCCACTCATCCAGTTAATTCCTGGGCTTTCATATATTGAGGATTGATGATAACGCACCATTTGGTCATCCCTGTGGACCAAGCAGTTTCCAAGGAAGTTTACTTGGAATATTTCCAAGGATAAAAGTTCAAGAACTCAGTGTAGATCTGCTAGGTTTTGAGAAGCTACTTATCTTTTCCATTAGTAACCACACAATGAAGATCCTAATGGTTTGGTCTTCTTTTGTTATGTCTAAATTGATACCTGGGGATAGTGGAGAAACTCTTTCTAGGGATATGCTCAATTACTCTGTGACTGAACTCATCCGTGAATGAATGAGCCTATTTTTTGGCTTTCAGGGCAACACCAAAGGCACATGGAAGTTCCCTGGCTAAGTGAATTGGAGCTGTAGCTGCTGGCCTACCCCACAGCCAAAAAAAAAAAAAAGCCAGATCCAAGCCACCTCTGCCACCTACACAGTAGCTGACCCGCACCACAGCCACAGAAATTCCAGATCCAAGCCAACTCCATGTGGAAATTAACATATGTCTTTCATATCAAAGGAGGTCTTGGTTACTCCATTTTGTTCCTGCTTATCTGAGACACCCTCCTCCACCCCTCCCCTCTTTCCCTCTTAAAGTAAAAATTTGCTTCATATTAGCCAACCTAGAAGAATGTGTGCCCTGACCTGACCAAGGAGAAGGGGGTGGGTATACCACCTGCATTAGGATAAATAGGGGGCACCTTCCCTCTTTCATGCATGCTTTTTGAGAACTCGTGTCCTTCTGCAGAAGTAAAGAGCCTTGTTGAGATCTCTCCATGTTCATGTTTCTAACTTTCTGACACTGATGATCTGAGCCAGAGTCATTTTCCCCAACACCTGTGACCTACACAGTAGCTCATGGCAATGCCAGATTCTTAACCCACTAAGGGAAGCCAGTGATTGAACCCATATCCTCATGGATATGAGTCAGATTCAGTTCAACTGTGTGACTATGAAACTTTTATATTTAAACGTGTGATACTATATAGGGGTATATATGCTCGCTAGAAAAAATCAGACTACAACAAAATGCAAAGAATATGAAAACAATTCAAAACTGTTGAAACAGTTGATACATTTCTCTCAATTATTTTCATTCTTAAAATATTTTTTGTGTGCTTCTAGATTTACATAATTATTAACATACTATTTTTTCAAGATCCATTCTATCTCATATCTACAATTTCATAATATATTATGAGCAATGTTATCCTAGCCTTTAATAAAACCCATAATTTCATGTATCGTGCATTGACTTACACTCATAACTAGCTTCTCTCTGGAAGTGTTCCTCTGACATTAAGGATTTTATTGAGAATACTTATCTAAGAATTGCAAGCAAAGGGAGATTTTAAAAAGGGATAGCCTGTGAATCAGATTAAAATGTTATTGTGAATTTTTTTATTAATTCATGATAATGAAATCAATGTTCATGTAAATTTAAAAGTGAGCCTTACAGGAAATTCTGCTCATACTCTAGAATTTGAGCAATCTGTTAAAGTGGATAAAGAAGATCCTTTCTCTTGCCTATAAAATTTATCCCCAAAACAACCAGGGAGTTTGTTCTTTTGAGCATGAATCACCTCATTCTCCTTGCTTGGCCCTACAATAAACATTTCTCAGCTCCAAACACCAGTCTTTTGGTTTATTTGGCCTTGTTGTGCATTGGGTACAGGAATTTTGATTCAATAACAATGGCAGAAGCCAAAGACTGATTAGAGATTTTAAACATCTTTAGACTGAATGCTCATAGAGTATCTTACCATATAGTCTAAATATATATACACATATATATATTATACACACACACACACACATATATATAATTTTATCCTTCGCTCTGGATTATTGCAGTTATTTTCTAATATTTTCATGTATTTATTTATTTATTTACTTACTTATTTTTGCCACAAGCAAGGCATGCAGAACTTCCATGGCCAAGGTTCAAACCTGTGCCACAGCTAAAACCTAGACACAGAAGTGACAAAACCAGATCTTTAACACACTGTGCCTACTATTTCTTTTTCAACTCATGAAAGAATGATTCTTTTCCCTGTGAGGAATAAGTGCTCTTACATTATTATTTGCTTTCTAATGGATTAATTGTTATCTAGGTTTTAACATTTGTCCCTAATTAATTAAGTTTGTAAGGGATAACAAATAATTTTCTCTTCAACCTTTTAGGTTTTTGGCTAAGAGCCATCCCCTGTAATAAAACAGAATAACAACAGAAAAGAAAAAGAAATTTAATAACATTATACCCCTGTTTACATGGGAGATATGCAGGAAAACTGAGTAATTCCCCCCAAATTGTTCACACCATCCCTTTTAAATACCATCTCCAGCTAAAGGAAAAAGCAGTCTTTGTGGGGAGGGTGGGGTGGGTAGTGGAGCCAGGAAAAAAATAGCAAAAAGTGTATATTTGTTAGTAAAGATTCAGGTCCATGCCTTTTCAACTGATAAGAATTTCTACAGATTTAGTCATCTTCCTCTTCCTGCTACAGAGGGAGAGACATTTTTACAAATGGAAATTCCCCTTTCAAATGTAAATAGCAGTTAGAAAATGGTAACTTGTACTCAGTTTTCAGAGCTTCTGTGTGCCTACTGCTTCTTAAATGTAACCAGATCAAGATAATCTTTATGAAGAAGAGGCATATTTCGGCCTAGCAAATGCCATTCCAATTAAAATTGAATTCATTGTTTTTTGTCTAGCACCTAGTAATGCCTGCTTATTTTATGAATTTTTTTCACCTGTATAATACAGGAATTTGGTATTTGCATTATTCATCTATGTTTTATCTTAATTTTAACTTACATGTAGTGACATTTTTATTACTGTGGCCTATTAAATATATAATCTACGTTAAATTTTTTAATTTACTATTGACTAAGAATAAGAGTTCCTGTTGTGGCTCAGTGGTTAGTGAATCTGACTAGGAACCATGAGGTTGCGGGTTCGATCCCTGGCCTTGCTCAGTGGGTTAAGGATCCGGCATTGCCGTGAGCTGTGGTGTAGGTTGCAGATGTGGCTCGGATCCCGCGTTGCTGTGGCTGTGGTGTAGACCGGCAGCTACAGCTCCTGTGAGACCCCTAGCCTGGGAACCTCCATATGCCACAGGTGCAGCCCTACATAAGGCAAAAAGCCAAAAAAAAAAAAAGAATAATTCAAGATTTTTAAAAACATTTTAATTTTAAACTTATATATATTATATTAATTATATATATATATTACCCTTTAAAGAGGAATTTATGTGTACTGCACTGCAGTCAGAAAATGTGACACTTTAAGTGTTGTAAGTTTATAGAAGTTTATGGATTAATTACAACCAACTAGTCTAAATGACTCATAGATCCTGAGAAAGAAAGTCAGATGTTGATTTTCAAATATGGCCTTCCAGTTATAGCATTATAGACTGTAACATCTCAGCTGGGGGAAAACAGAAAAGAAATACAAAAATTAGTACTGTGTCATATGTTAGATGGTCAAAAGTAGTTTTAAAAAATAAAATGGAAAACAGCTTAGAATAAGAAGGGCTCAAGTTTAGGAGCACGGAGAAGAAATCAGAAATAATATGGTTGGAACTTTCTTGTGGTGCAGCTGGTTTGAGGACCTGAAGTTGTCACTGCAGTGACTTGGGTCACTGCGGTGGTGTGGGTTTGATCCCTGGCCCAGGAACTTCCATATACTGCAGGAGCAGTCAGAGGGAAAAAAATAATGATATGGTCAAGGCAGGCTTAAAAAAAAGGTTAGAATTTGAACCAAAATTTGAACGAAGGAAGAGGGAGTCATGCAGGTGTGTGGCAGAAAAGTGTTTCAGACAGGGGAGCATCAGTGCAAAGGCCCTGTGCAGTGGATGGGCTATGCAATTTCACAAGCAGTAATTACTACTTAGTAAGAGTGAAACCCAACAGCACCCTGTGGGGCTCCTGGACACAAAAGCCTTCCAGGGCACATTGCTTATTGTTTTAAGGGAATAAGCTTCAGCCTCCATGACCTTCCCTGACTTCCAATGGGAGTCAGGGAAAGAAGGGAATGCAGAGGTGGGGGAGAAGCAGTCCAGAAACAAGAGTGCAGCCTTGGGAGCGGTGTCCTGGTTCCTCCTCAAGAGATATACATAACCATGCCTTTGAACTCTTCTGTAGAAACCCCCCCCCCCCCCAGATAGGAGATGTCAACGACTTGATGCAGCATTCTTCAATCCAGAGAGAAAGTCACAATTTGATAACCTGGAGAGCCACAGAAGCCCATCACAAGACCATCAGATGCCAAATGATCTCCAGGTTGAGGGACTGCAGACCCTGAACCACCCTGATCCTTCTCAGCAACCCTGCCCTTTGAACCATTGCCATAAGTCTCCTTGCAGCCCAACCCCCTTTGGGCACACGGTTTTGAGGGCATTAGCCCACTGTGGCCCGCTTTTGCCACAATTTCTTCTTCTTTCTATTATTTTCTACTTCACATAAAACACAACCTCCAAGATTCGATGTGGTGTCAGTGCACAGAGACCACGTTTTGGCATCAGAGACACGACGTTATGTTTTATCCCTCAGTCAGATCTGTGTCTTGAAAACATAAAACGTGGAAAGAACTGGGTTCTATACTTGTAAGTTCAAATTTATATCCATTATCTTACTTATTTGTAATTATTTTTTTCTCATGCTGAACCCACAGCAGGTGTAAGTTCCTGGGCCAAATCTTCAGCCCATGCCACAGCGATGATGCTGAATCCTTAATAGCAAGGCTACCAGGGAACTCATCTTCCTTATTCTTTCAACACACTTTTATTAAGAAGCTATTAAATGACAGAAATTCTGCTTTGTTTTGTACTGTAAAGATGAGAATAAAATTATCTCTAGTTACACATTTGATAGAGTTGTTTGCCTCTACCTGTGAAAACTTGTCTCACTTTTTCCAATATTCTGATATTTGTTGAGTTAATAGATACTATGACTACCAAGATGTACTTGGTAGAGGGGTATGTTTGACCATGTTATAGGCTCAAAGGATATGTAATAAATGCTTGATCCATTCAATTCATTTCTGAGACCCACTGAGTTCTAGCTTTTAATCAGCCATATTAATTTTATTTAGATATTTTCAGACATACAGAATTTCCATTTGTACTCTACCCAGATTCATACATGCTAACATCTTACATAATTACAGTATAATCATTAACACAAATACATTTACATTGATGCAATAATATTAACTAAACTACAGATTTCATTGTTTCCACAGTCATTCCTATAAAGTCCCCCCCGTTTTTATTTTCAGGATCCAAACCAGAATATCATACAATTAGCTCTTACTGCCTTGGTCTTTAAACATGCTCTTGTCATTTTTGCCTGTTGGTTTTGTTTACATTTTTACAATATGCTTCTGGTTCATCTTATAATTTCATGCATTCCACTCTAGAAACAACCACTTCCCCTAGGATCCCTGGTATCTTTTATGAAAAGATGATTTTGGAAACCAGAATCTGGACAATATTTCTATTTCCATGCTTGCACTTATATGAGTTTCCCTTAAAATATCTCACACATATTTAGTATTTAAAATGTTTTTAAATTTCATGTCTTTGTAATTACAATTTTACAAGTGAAGAAGTTGTGCTATAGTTGAAAATGTATAGATTTAGGAAACATAAATCTGAGATTATGTCTAGACATACTATTTACTAGCTTATGACCATTTGAAAATTTCTTAATTATTTGATTCACAATGTCTTTGTCAAGCGATAATAGTAAGACGTATCTCAAGGGTTTGCGAAGGTGAAATTGACAGCACGCATAAAATAACTTGCATGATATTAGTACTTATTCAATCAGTCTTTGCCAACGTCTTTAATACAAATGGTTTTATAAGAATCTATTATATCTATACATCCACTATTGTTTCATTTAGATAAGTAACTGGGTGTAGCATATGGGGGCCTAAGCTGTAAATTTTGCTGTGTTATTCATGTGAGGCATTCTAAAACTGTCTAGCAAATTTTACTATCCATGAGCTTTGTCCTTGCCCATCAGTTTCAATATAACCTTGCCTGCGCTGATGATTTACATCTTAACAAGCTCCGTATTTCATAGAGCTTCAGTAATCAAAGATTATCTTGTTAGATATTTATTTCATCACTATGGATGAAGACCACTTCCTCATATCTTTGTTTACTGCCTTAAATACTAGCAGTTTAAATATGATTGAAAATCTGACTCCAATATGTGGTTCTTTTTTTGTTTGCTTTTATCTGTACTAATTGGAAAAAATCCAGATATTTAAATTCTTTTAAAACACGTACTTACTCTTCCATATGAAAATACCAGTGTACTCTTGTAAGAAAACAATATTTTTATATAACTTTCCATCAAACAAGGAAGTATTGAGTACCCATTATGTGAAAATCACTTTCCCAGTAATCCCAAAGCAGTGGGCAATGATAGAACAATGAAGGGAAGCTCCATTTTTTTCAAGGAAGTTATGGAGAAGATCTTGGGAGTAGGCATTCTTGCTCTTGGATTTTGGGAATGATCACTGCATCAGAGAGAAAAGATTTTAAACCTCATGGCAAGTATTAACAAGGGCAAGGAGAAAAGCATTTACAAGGTGGTAAATTAAAGAAAAAAGGACATTTACTAGATAGGAAATCCAAAGTATGGGGTTGGGGAATGAAGTGGCAAATCGAAGTGGAGAAAAAATCTAAAGGTAAGGATAAGCAGTCCAAAGTAATTGTTCTTCTTATTAGAAGAAGATAAAATTGGTGGCTCTAAGAAAAGAATTATGACCACCACCTTTGTTTTAGGATAAAAATGGAAATGTATTAAAATAGTTGATAATATTGTAATAACTTTGGTGACAGATGGTTACTAGATTTACTGTGGTGATTATTTTGTAATGTATAAAAATATCCAGTTAATATATTGTGTTTATATATATATATATAATACATTATATTATATATAATGTAATATATATATATGATATTATATAGTATATATATTATAGTAGTATGAATAATAATATATATTACTATATATATTATATAGTAATATATACTATATATAGTATAGTATATATGTAATAATACATATATAGTAATATATATATATTACTAATATAATGTAAGTCAATTGTACTTCAATAAAAATAAATTAGAAAAGAAATAATTTAGAAAAAAAAAGAAGATGTATTAATGTGAAACCAGGCTGGCTGCAAATGGACATATAGTGGTCATAGGCCATCACTGCCAGAAGGCATGCCTCCATGGAACCCAGAACAAGGAAGAAGCACATTTGGGTGGCACAACTCAGTGAAGAAATGCTTCTGTCTTGAGTGCAAAAATTCATTAGAATACTGGGGAGAGTGACAGACACATAACAGATTTCCAGAGAGGAAAAATTTGCCAGGAAGAAATACGTGGGTGTTTGGAGAACAGAGTCCATCCTTGTGATTATTATGATAAGACAATTTCCTGTTAAGATGAATATATAGACAAGAAAGAAAAGTTCAAATAGAAGCCCCTGGAGGTTTGGAAGGTCAGAAAATCCCAGGAGAACAAACAGCATTACAGAGGAGAAATTGCCTTTGCCTGTTTGGTCTCCAGGTAGCATCTGTGAAAATAAAGAATTCAACATGCAAAGTCATTTCATCTGCCTGAATTGCAGTTTGCTCAGCTATGAAATATGTCTGTACAAAATGCTTTCATAAGTCACAAATTCATTAAGGATGAGTCCTAATGAAAACAGCTAAATTGACGTTAAACTGTGGTTTAAAATAAGTTCATTCTCTCACAAAAAATAATCCATCAGTGGGAGTTCTTGTCATGGTGCAGTGGTAACAAACTCAGCTAGTATCCATGAAGATGTGGGTTTAGTCCCTGGCCTCGCTCAGTGGGTTAAGGATCTGGCATTTCTGTGAGCTGTGGTGTAGGTCATAGCCATGCCTTGGATCTTGAGTTGCAGTGGCTGTGGTGTAGGTCAGTTCTGATTCAACTTGCAGCCTGGTAACTTCCATACGCTGCAGGTGTGGCCCTAAAAAGAAAAGAAAAAAATAAAGTCCATCAGAAAACATTCCTATCAGGAATTAAATCTGCTGAGTGATGGCTATATTTTCCTGTTCTCACAATGAGATAATTGTTTTGTTATTTAGCTTTGTGATAGGGATATCAAAATCTAATTTGAATTATTTAATGAAAATAAATTAGAAAAAAACCAATACTATTAATTATAGCAAGAAGTTTGACAAAATTTGTTTGTAATATCCTTTTCCATCAATTCTCTTTTCTAATGTTATTACTTTTAAAATTAATGTAATTTATTCATATTTTGATTTAAGCTGTCTCAAATTATTTTTAGATATATCATATAGTTATAAAAAATAAGCTGGAAAAGGTGATTTGGTGATGATTGTGATTTTTTGTATTCTAACAAAATTTTTTTTTTTTTGCTTTTTAGGGCCACACCTGCAGCACATGGAGGTTCTCATGCTAGGAGATGAATTGGAGATGCAGCCGCCAGCCTACACCACAGCCACAGCAACACAGGGTCCAAGCCACATCTTTGACCTACACCATAGCTCATAGCAATGCCGGATCCTTAACCCACTAAGTGAGACCAGGAATTGAACCCACATCCTGTGGATCCTAGTTGGGTTCATTAACCACTGAGCCATGAAGGGAACTCCTGTGTTCTAACAACTCTTATAGTCAGTTTCTTTCAATTGAAAGAAGTCATAAATTACTCAGTGACAAAGATATTTATCAGATCTCAAATACTGCTTTTGCACTGCACTGTAGCGTGAATTCTTGCAATCTATAGCCATGATTTCGTTCAAAACATGGTAATGGAGGAAGAGAATATCAAAGAGTTTTTGAGTCCAAGCAGAAGGCTGTCCTTGCACCTTCCATTTCCCCTATTTCCAGCCTTTTTCACTGAAGTCGTCTACAAATGGCACATGGGTCCTGGTTCCTTCATCAGGTCCCCCTAGATCATCCAAGTCTTTCGTGAACTCTGTTGTCTCTGGACACGCACTCTCTTTAATAATCACATTGCACAAATATTTCTGTGATACCAACAGCACACAGTTGCACTCTGTAAGAGTCTGATTCACAAACTCTATTTGAATAACAGAAAGTTATTCATCCTGGCAGTCTCTTCTCTATGGTGCTGAATAAAAGGACTTGCATGTATTCCAGGATCTGAGGATTGTATTAGGGCATGCAGCTTCTTGAAGATAACCTTCTATGGAGGAAGAACTTACTAGAAAAAATCTTGCAAACTACCAGTGAAGTTGGTAAAAACAGCAAACAAATGAGTACCTGCAGTGATTTACCACTGTATTAGATGTATTTCACAGGCACTGTCTTATTTAATCCTCATGATGGTGCTGTGAGGCAATTCTGTCACCATTTTACTTAGAAGTAAATTTCAACTTATATTTGTTATATTAAGCAGCCAAGGTCACAGCCAGGAAATGGTGTTGTTCAGATTTAATTGCAGGCTTGTGCAACTCAAAATCCATGTTACTTTTACTGTAACAGGTAATACCAAGGGATCCCAGAATGAAAGGTTTGTATGCTATATCCTTCCCAGGTTCTTCTGTATGTAATAACCCACTAAGCATTCGATTTATGAATGAATAACAATTTCCATTACAAATTAGTTGTATTGAATACTTCATTAATAATTGGTGGAGAATATGCTATTCTCATTCTTGTGCTTTGTGTTCACATCAACTTCTCCCCTCATACTGAAGTCCTGTCTTTTTTTTTCTTTTTTCTATCTTTCTTTTTTTTTTTGGATGTACCCATGGCATTTGGAAGTTCCTGGTCCAGGAACTGAACCCACACCACAGTAGTGACCCAAACCACAGCAGTGACAATCCTAGATCCTTAACCCACTGGGATACAAGGGAATTCTGAAGTCTGGTCTTAATTTGACTCTTATTCTAACAGGTGAGTGTTTTTTTAAAAACAAAGTAGAACAAAGTAAACAAATAATTGAAAAACAAATTAGATATTAATAATCTACAATTGAGTAATTAATTACTCCAACAGTATTTGAAGCAAGTTCTGAACAAGAAGTAATAAAAAAAAAATTTTTTTTTTGACACAGCCACAGCAACAGCAGCATCCGAGCTGTCTGTGACCTATACCACAGCTCATGGCAATGCTGGATCTCTGATCCACTGAGCAAAGTCAGGGTTTGAACCAGTATCCTCATGGATACTACTCAGACTCCTTTCCACTGTGCCACAATGGGAACTCCCAGTATTTTTTTAAATTTACACATGTATTTTGAATTTTAAACAGTAATTGCATGACAAAGCCTTTCAAAATGTAGGAAATAGGATTGTGAAGCAATTTCTATCCAATTTTTTTTTTTTTTTGTCTTTTTGCCTTTATGTGGAGCCGCACCTGTGGCATATGGAGGTTCCCAGGCTAGGGGCCTAACAGGAGCTGTAGACGCTGGCCTTGGCCACAGCACAGCAACGTGGGAACCAAGCCACATCTGCAACCTACACCACAGCTCACGGCAATGCCGGATCCTTAACCCACTGAGCAAGGCCAGGGATCGAACCCACAACCTCATGGTTCTTAGATTCGTTAACCACTGAGCCACTAAGGGAACTCCCAATGAATTTTTTAAATACCCTAAAATTTTAGATTCCTTTTCAAGATAGTGTTTCTTTGAGAATAATCCATTTCATTGATGGTCATGTGCAAACATTTTTTTTTTTTTTTTGTCTTTTTGCCTTATCTAGAGCTGCACCCGCGGCACATGGAGGTTCCCAGGCTAGTGGTCTAACAGGAGTTGTAGCCGCCGGCCTTCGCCACAGCCACAGCAACGTGGGATCCGAGCCGCGTCTGCAGCCTACACCACAGCTCACGGCAATGCTGGATCCTTAACCCACTGAGCAAGGCCAGGGATCGAACCCTCAACCTCTTGGTTCCTAGTCGTATCCATTAATCACTGAGCCACGACGGGAACTCCGCAAACATTTTTAAAATAATCAATTTCTGCCTTCTTCAGTACGTTTTCTTGAATTACCTTTTTTCAAAACTGCCTCAATTATTTTAATAACTTTTATTACATCGTAACAATATATTTCAAAATTCTTTTCATCACTTATCTCACTCATTTTCTAACAAAAAAATGTAGATGTTACCTGAAATAGAGTTTAACTTATCAAGTTTAATATATTTTTCTGTTAATATACCGTAAATATTTGGACTTTCTGAACTTTGATATTTAAGATGTATTTGCTAAGAAAACCAGTCTAAAATGTGAATCACACTTTTGATGTAAAACATCATGCTTACCTTCACAGACTGGAATGAAATTATTTCTTTCATCAACACAGCATTTTATGTATTGTTTTATTGAAATTCAGTTTTAAACTATTTGAATGCTAGGAGTCGCAAATACCTTTCTAAAGCATTTTTTTTCCTTCAAAACAAATTGTGCCCCTTAAATTTTTTTTCTTTCTGTCTTGTGGGAATTTGTCCTCTTCCGTATAACTTTTTAATTGAAATACCTCATTATATTTGTCATTCAGATATTTTGGAAAGCAGCCAAAAACATCTCTGGCCATAACATTCCTGTGCAGTGATGTTTTACTCTATGTTCTCTCAGGCACTTTGTCTTTTTTGTGCTTTTTTCCCCTTTTTTCTTTTTGCAGCCTCCAACAATCAAATGTCTTTAACTAGTTACATATTCTGTCATGCTTTTAATTAGTGTTTTTTATTAGACTATGATATTCAGGTATTCTCTTGACATTTACAATTTATACACTCACCTGAACTTTATAATGGTTCCTAATCTCTCACTTGCATATAAAATGCCTTTATGCAGAAATTCAAAATGGACCATAAGTGAAAGAATTTATAAAATCAGAGTATTTGTGAAAGTAAATCAGGGAACAGTGAATTGTAAGTGAAGCAGGCAGATGACTAAAGAGATGAAAAATTGATGTGCTAAGGAAAAAAATGAATATCATGTAAAATTTCAGACATATACAAAAGTAGACAGGAAAATATGGTTAAATCCCTTGAAATAGTAAAAATATATAGATAACTCTTTTCACTAATATCATCACCATGTCTTTCCCCACTGGTTCAATATTGAGTTAATTTTTGTGTGAAGTTTAGGTTTAAATAGAGGTTCAGTTTTTTGTGGTTTCTTTGTTTGCTTTGCATGTCCAATTTTTCAGCACAATTTTTGAGACAGTCTATTTTCTCAGCTGAATGGTTTTGAAACTTTGTCAAAAATCAGTTAGTCATATTTATGTGGGTTGATTTTTAAATTGTCTTAAATTCCATCAATCTAAGTGGTTACCCTTCCACTAACACTATATTGTCTTTATTATTCTAGAGAGTAGAATATGCAATCTGTGTATATGTGTGTGTGTGTGTCTGTGTGTGTGTGTGTGTGTGTGTGTGTGTGTGTGTGTTCTGTTGTAAATTTCAATGGAAAACTACACCAAGTCAATTGAAGCAGAATTACTAATGGCCCAGACCCTTCAGGAATGAAGATTTGCATCACACCACCAAAGACATTGCCATGACCAGCTGAAGTGCTTTCTGGGGGCAAAGGAATATGGAAGAAGAGAGTTGTCACTACTGGTTACAAGTAATGGGAACTTGCAGAAACAAGGACTGTAATCTGTAACTGTTAAGAGTACTTCTTTGTTTTATTATGAATATATCAAAATATCAAGAACCAGAGTGAGCATTACCCCAGACTTTGTATCTTCTTTTGGAAAAAGGATAAGCATTCTTTTGGTTGTATGTAGGATACTTGTATCATGCTAAGTGGATTTTTGTCTTTATTATTGTCTTTATTTGGAGATCAGTTGGGCTAAGGAGATTTGTATGTTTGTCAAGTTGACAAAGGATGGACTCTGCCAGCTAGGTTTATGTTAATGTGTCTGGGCTATACTACCCAACTAGTCGATCAAATAATAATCATATATTCTGTAGAAGCGATCAAAACCTAAAACCAATAAATTTTAAGTAAAGGAGATCACCTTGTATAATGTAGGCCTCAACCACTCAGTTGGAAGCTCTTAAGAGCAAAAGTGAGGTTTCCCTGAGGAAGAAATTCTGACTCAAGGCAGCTTCTTCTTGAGAGTTTCAAAATCAACAGTGATAAAAGAAAAAATCTAATTAGCAAATGTACCAGAGACTTGAAAAGATATTTTACTTAAAGAGATATACAGAAGTCAAATAATTTCATAAAAGATGCTCACCAACATTAATTATTATTAAAATACAAATTAAAAGCAAAATGAGGTTATGCTACACATATATATTTAGTGGCTAGAATTAAAATAAAATAAATCACAAAATAATATAACTCAAACTTGGTGAATAAAGAGATAACCTTTTACTGGTGATAGCTTTCAAAGCATGGATATATTTCTTTTTTTATTTTTTAAAATTCTTTGTCTTTTTTTAGGGCCAAACCTGTGGCATTTGGAGGTTTCCAAGCTAGAGATTGAATCAAGCTGCAGCTGCTGGCCTACACCAAAACCATAGCAATGTCAGATCTGAGCCACGTCTGTGGCCTATACCACAGCTCACAGCAACACCGGTTTGGTTCCTTAAGTGAGGAACCAAAGTTTCCTTGAGTGAGGTGAGGGATTGAACCTGCATCTCATGGACACTAGTCAGATTTGTTTCTGCTGAGCCACAACGGGAACTCCAGCATGGACATATTTCTAATATAGGTTTCTCCATGTCTCTATCCACTCTTCTTTATACAAGTGTAAATCTATTCCTGCTTCCTAGAGTTAAATCTAATATTCTCCTCCATTATATTTTGTGAGTGTGTGTCTATGTGTGTGTTTGTCTGTAGGGGGTGTTACAGAAAAATTATTCTGTCACTGCATACTCGCCAAGCTGAGAGTAGCCCTAATAAACCTGAGCACAACAGTGGCTGGGAACTCAGTAAAGGAACCACTTGGAATTCTAGGTTATGACAACAGAGGGCAGTTGAGGATAGAAATGGGCAATCTTGTCTGGTCACATGGCAGTGCAGTGAGAAATACTCCCAACCTCTCTTCCAGCTTGGTGTGATCTTGTAACTGATGTTGAGCTGAGGGACTGAAATCATGCAGGTTGCCTTTAGTTTGTGTATCTAAAAAGGAAGAAATGAGTGCTTCCCTTTATCCCCACTTCCTTTCTGTAGTCTGGGAGCTGAAGAGGCCTGCCAGGCTAGTGTGGATGTGGAGATGGAAGATTCATGTTTAAGAAGACATGACTGCCTCCCAACAGGTCTGAATTTCCTACTTCTGTATTTTCAATAACAGAGACACAAACTTCTATTTAACTTAAGACATTGTACAATTGCATCTTCTTTAGAACATCTTAGTTTATGCTGTGGGTCATAAGTAATTATGAATTTTGATTTTACAAGGATTGTATTTCTTAATAAACACAAAATCCAGTAAGAGAGGTAGAGAATTTAAAGGAGTGGTATGGAAATACAGGCTTTTGGTGTACCAGCTCCTTGAGTGGCAGGCAGAAAGATTTAGTTCAATTAGGAAGGGACCTGGGGAATAAGCTAATCTCCAGGGTGAAGAAAGGTTCCTATTTAAAGAGCACTTTGTTATGCCCTTTAACAAAGATGAAAATAGAACATGTTATAGACACTGGTTAAACTCTGTTTCAAATGAATATGAATTTCCTATTTGTCCCCCAAAAAATCTCATTTTCTCTCTGTCTTTTAATGTAATCCATAAAGGTAAGAACTCTATTTAACTTCAGCCCAAATAGGTAAGCATGAATCATTTTTTTCCAATAAAGAATTTTGTTTTACACATATTGGTCTATATTTAGCATCCACAAAAGAACATGGCTTGGAGGACTTACAAGAGAAATCCTTTGATGTAATTGTTATTTGATTTCAAACCCTGATTCAGACAGGTTTTGACAGTAATATTCTCATCATTTTATTATCAAATGAGAAATTACAAATTTCTTTGTAATATAAAAGGATAGTATACCAAAGATTACTGCTCTCTTCATCATCATCACCATTGCCTTAGGTGCTAACATTTAATAAGTGATTGACTGTGGTAAGCACGTATTTAAGTAGTTTACATATACTAAATCTGGGGATATCTCACAAAAATTTGATTGCATATAACTAAAGAATAAGATACTGGATGGACCTTATTAAAATGGGTTTGCATCTTTCTAATGCCAAAGGAATCATCAGTTTGTTAAAATTAAGTTCAATGGTAAATGAATCTGAAAATACGAAAGAGATATTAGCATGTTTTTATTTTTACCTTTGGAGATTTCTGCTAAAGAAAAAAGGCTTCTGAACTGCATTCACTAATTTTAGATTATTTCTTCAATTGGATTTGATAAACTTGCTCTAAATAGTATTAAATGCATTGTGATATAGCTGGTATACCAAAAAAAATCATTATTAAAGTTGAAAGACCAGAACAATAAATGCAAACTATTTTAGTAAAAACAAAAGTGGCTACATTTACCTGAATTTAGTAATTTTCTTTCTGAGCTCTATAAATAGAAGCATGAAATATTTGCAAAAGTCAGAAACCAGAAAATATTCTACAGGATTTGAAGAACTTTTTGTCCCTGAGTTTGAGTTTAGAAGGTAAGTACATATAGACAGGATTTGAAATATTTTTCTTAATTTGCAAATGGTTTAACATTGATAATACCATTTAATACTCATAAAATACTGTTCCATTTGACAAATAATAAGTTGAGGTTAAAATTGTTTCAGTAAATGTGAATACTATGTTCTTGGCTGCAAGTTCTGTTTTCTTAATTTCTCTGGCTATTTTTTGTACCTGAATTTCAGTATGCTTTTCAAATGCACTAACCTACTTGAAAAGTAAGGAATCATTTAGAGAGAGGACCAGAAGTGAGAGAAGACCTTATATGAAGAGCAGATACAATAAGAAGAATAAAGCAGGTGACAGTCTCTGAAGACAATGGTGCGCCCATCCAAGGTAGATGCCTGATGCCTGCTGGTCTGAAAAGATTGGTGATTCATTCAACAAACAATTTTAATCAGTGTCCAAGTACTACACTTTACATTGAAATAAATAAGAGAATAAAACAGGAGTAAAGGTGTCAGGGTGAGAGAAACAAAAAATAAACAAAATGTATGGTTGTGGAGACTCAGACATATGAAATCATTTCTTAGTAATATCACCTATAAACCATTAGGTTCTGAATGTTTTAAAGAAACAGTCTTAGCATTTTGACATTTCCTACAGTCACATTTTCTTTGGGAGAATTGCATAAAATGGGAAAGGATAAAATACTTTTCGTACCTTAATATGGAGTCTGGAATAGTGCAGCTGGTAAAAGAAATCACTGTTTAACTTTCCTTTTCTAACTCACAAAAAAATCCTCAGGATTCCCAAGTTTTAGAGTAATTGTTGCTTCTGCCCCATTTGTGTCTACATTTTTGTAGCTGAAATGTTGACCATTGTCCTCCCTTAACAGCTGTAGAATGTGGATATAAGTGTCTCTTTGTTGCAAGGACTTAGTCTCTGTGGGCTTTCAAATCAGTTAACATGTACTATGAAACTTATACACAATATACTGAAAACAAGGAAGCAATTTGCTACTTCTGTCAGAGGGAGTGAAAAAAGTATAATTTCTAACCCCCACCCCCAGCCCCACACACACATCACAGAAGGCATGATTGAACTGTAACAGGAGAAAGAGGAGGTCAGTCTGAATACTGGGTAGGAACTATCACTTACACTTTGGGCACAGTTCCAAAGAAGCAATCAAGTTGACTCACTTTTTATTTATTCGAGCAGTTAGTAAATAAATTTGTGTGAAACAAATATGCTACACATAGCCTAAAAAGATGTATGAAACATAAAGAAACTTATAATCTACATAGAGCAAATAGAAAAGTACAACGTAAAGGTGGACGATCTGGACCTAACATATTCACATGCTTGAATTAGCATACATATGTGTGCAAAAAAAAAAGAGAGAGAGAAAGAAAAAAAAGAATGAATGAATGAATGGATTAAATAGATGTAGCATAATAGTAGAAAACGTTGAGAAACTGAGTGATTTTGGAAGTTCTCAGAGATTAGTTGTGACTGATGTCTCTTTCACACTATAAGGGTCGAGGGATGGACATTCTAGTTAGACCTGCTTTCTTGAACAAAAATGCTTGGTATTCCTGCCTCTTCCCTGATGAGAGTTCCTGGACAGATTGACCACTTTAGAGTTTCTTTCCTCTTGACTGAAAAATTTGAATAAAAATGACTGTTGAGTTCATAGACTTATACTGGAAAACCCAGTTAAAGAATTAAAAATCATCCCACATATTGAGTGGTCAGGTCATTAATTTTGTTTAGAATAAAACAGATTACATGGAAGATCATACCTAAACAGGACATTGAAAGTAAAAGAGGAAATCCATCACATTAAAAAAATTAGCTATATTTATCCCTAAAATTAATTGTATGGCTTATGAAATACTTACTTGTGTAATAAAATTAATTTTCAATTGATAATAATATAAAACAGAATTGAGAGGAGAGAAGAAAATCATGTCAGCTGAAAGAAGGAAATCACTGATTCAACTGAACATAAACTCATATTTTTCATTTTTGAGTGTTCAGATGACTAGCAAAATTAAAAACATATCTTCAGACAAAAATAAAGATGATAATATATAACAGAAATTGGAGACTAAAGTTTTTTTTCTTAAAAATGCATTTAAGAGTAATGAAAAATGTACTTCACCCTTAATAGATCTCTTATCAGTTGCAGGTTTTGTTTTTACAGGAAATTGGAAAAACTGGAAGGAATACCATCTTATTCATGGACGCTTGTTTCCTAAATATAAGAAAACAAGAGCCCATAAAAGTGAAATAACTGTATTTCCCGACTAAATCACTCCCACAGATGAAATATGAAGAGATGGAAGCAGAAGCCAACGTGTCCATGGTGAGGCAATTTGTACTCCTGGGATTTTCAGACCTTCCAAACCTCTAAGTGTCACTGTTCGGCGTGTTCTCCATCATTTCCATCATAATCTTAATTGGAAATAGTCTCATAATCATAATAACTAGGCTTGACACGGCATTCCAGAAACCCATGTATTTTTTTCCTGGCAAAACTTTCCTGTTTGGAAATCTACTACGTGTCTGTCACTCTCCCTAGGATTCTGGTCAGTCTTTGCACTCAGGGTAGACGCATTTCTATGCTGGGCTGTGCCACTCAAATGTGCTTCTTCCTTGTGCTGTCAACCACTGAAAGTTTCCTCCTGGCTGTGATGGCCTATGACCGCTACGTGGCCATCTGTAACCCTCTGCAGTATCCTTTAGTCATCAACCACAGGAGGCGCATCTGACTGGCTGTTGGCTCCTGGATCTGTGGAATCCCAAGCAGACAGGACAGACGTGCCAGATCTTCTCTCTGCACTTTTGTCGTTCCAACCAAATTAACCACTTTTTCTGTGACATGCCTCCCATTCTGGAGCTAGCCTGTGGAGAGACTTCTCTGCATGAGCTGTCTGTGTATGTAGTGGTTCTGCTGGTTGGCGCCGTCCCTTTTATGTTGATACTTGCCTCTTACAGCAAAATCATTTCTGCTATTCTGAGGTTGCCAACATCCAGAGATCGGGCGAAAACCTTCTCTAAGTGTTCTTCTCACCTGCTGGTTGTGATCTTATTTTTTGGCTCTGCTACCATTAACTACTTAAGGCCCAAATCCAGTCATTCTCCAGGAATCGACAAACTGCTCTCTGTTTTATGCCATCATGACTCCAATGTTTAATCCCATGATATTCAGCTTTAGGAACAAGGATGTGATTGCAGCACTCAGAAAATCATTGCTTAGAAAGTAGTGTGATGAATTTTATCATAAATGTCTTTGTGGTTTGCCCCAGAGTTAGAGTTATCCAAGAAAAATTAAGAAATCACTACATTACCCCTAAAGAAGTTAATCACTTCTAGTTTATAAGGTACTTTTAGACACTTTTAAGCATTAACCCGCAATTTATTGCACATAAATCTAGAGTAGGCACAGCATCTTTCATACTCTATCCCTAAAGATGAATTCTGTCTTATGAGGGAAAGAGTAATATACATGTCATAATTTATTTAAAAATCATAATTCAATATAAATTTTTTAATTTAAATTATAATGAAAATATGCAAGATTATTTACCTAAATTTTGCTTTAATTTTCACACTTGTATTTTTCATTCTTTGATTCAATAACACAGAAACTGGACAATAAAATAATGAATGTTTGAAGGAGGGAGGGAATGAATGATTAATTTGACAAATGGATATTTCTAAAGACTACCTCAGACTCCTGGCAAATCTACAGTTTTCAGAGACATAATAAATATTGCAAGCCTACGAATTTAACCTACTCTAAACCCATTTGGAATTACTCCAATCATAATACTAAAAGAAAATCTTTCATGCACTTAGGTTATTTCCTAAGTGCATGATATAATAAGATGGTGTACTAGTGTCTACATTTCTACCCAGCACATATTTCTGTCTTCTATTTAGCAGTTTTGGCCAGAAGTAATTTGCTTTGAATTACTTCAGATTTTTTCAGTGCAATCCAAACATCTAATCCCATGCCAATTTCTATATTTTTAAAAAAATTATATATGAATTTAAAATTGAAGAAAAGTATTAGAAGTTATTTTCAGAATTACCCCCAAGTCCACATGCTCACATTACTTTAGTGTGTCTTAGCTAATCTTCCATGCCTTGAGCTTTCCAAAGTGTTTGAAATATTTAAAAATTTAGAGTGATAATTAGCAAAGAAAGAGATAGACTCATATCACTCATCAATAGACATGTTAATGCCCATCCTCCCAATTTCATTCTCAAATCTGCAACATACATTAAGAGATGATCTGGCGCATCTGCTTCTGAGAATTTTGCTGGCAGTTCTTTTGACAATTATGCCACTATGTAATTTTAATTATAATTAAACATATGTGTACGTCAGTGTTAGTTCCTGCTTTATATGTAGTTATATTTAAATTAACACATGTATATGCTCTATCATCTAACATAATATACTACATTTATTTGATTATGTATCTTTTTAATGATAATATATATATATATACTTAAACAAATGCATGTAAAATATATACAGAATTGTGTGTGCGTGTGTATATATTCTCAATTAATATTTGATATAAGAATTTTGCACATGGTTCATGATAAAGACCAGGATGATGATGATAATACTGATGATAAAGATGATGATTATAATAGACATAATATATCTAGTTTTTGTTCTGGCAGTTTAGCAATTCAAAATCAAAATCTCATGGGAGTAGTGATGTCCCCAAATCCCAAAAGTTCAGATAACTGATTTTTAATCTCTTCCTCACCAATTTTTTTATTTTTGTCTTTTTAGGGCCACGTTAGCTTCATATGGAAGTTCCCAGGCAAGGGTCTAATCAGAGCTGTAGACGCTGGCCTATGCCACTGCCACAGCAATGCTGGATCCAAGACACATCTGTGACCTACACTATAGCTCATGGCAAGGTCCGATCCTTAACCCACTCATCAAGGCCAGCTGTGAACCCGCATTCTCTTGGATATAGTTGGGTTCATTAACCACTGAGCCATGATGGGAACCTCACCAAATTTTGAATAAGTGATTTAGCTACTCTTTTTTCATTTCATTCTTTCAAGGAACAAAATTAAAATGAGCACACTTTAAAGCCTATTTTTGGCTCTCTCCAGCACTTTGTGAATCAGGTAACATCCAGTCTAGCAGGTGGACAGGGACTCTGCAGAGCTGTGCAAAGCAAGAGGTTTTCAAGGACAAAAGGGAGCAGAAACAAGGAAGTTCTACCAGGCAAAAATTACTTCAGTCGCTTTCCTTATGGGGTATGGGAAGGGCTTATTAGGCAGTTGACCTAACTATTGCTAATTAGGCAATTCCTGATTGACTGATTTGATTCCATTTCTGGCAGAGCAAATTTAAGTTTGGAGACACAGGGATTAGCTAGGTGACTCCATTTGAGTCCTGTTGTTTTGTCTTTAACATAAGTGAATTAGTAAAATGGTGAAACCATACTCTTTCCTATGAATTCCCAGGATTACTATAGGGCTCAAATATCCACTCAGCATGAAAAAGCACCAAAAAATGAAGTATTGGCTCTACTTAAGGTTCACTCATAATGAGTCACCAGTTCTGATTTATTTTATACTCAAATCATTCAGAATATTGTTATAATTTTATTTTTCATTGAGATAATTGATTTACAAGACTAGTTTCTGGTGGCAGTTTCCTTGCTATAGCACAAGGGGATCTGAAGCATCTTGGAATGCCGGCTTGCAGGTTTGATACCTGGCCTGGGAAAGTGGTTTAAGGATCTGGCATTGCCACAGATGTGGCATAGGTCTCAACAATGGCTTGGATTTATTCCTGACCTGGGAACTCCACATGCCATGGGGCAGTCAAAAAAGAAAAAATTTTTTTTTTCTGGTGTATGGCATAGTGACTCAGTACTATTATAGCTTACAGTCCATTAAAAGTTGTTAAAAGATAATAGTTGTAACTCCTTGTGCTATACAAAGTATAGTTGTTTCTTATCTATTTTACACATAGTAGTTTGTATCTATTAATCCCATTCCTGTAATTTGATACTAGTGCTATTTTTGAGCAAAGATGTATTCAAAAATATCAATAACCTGTAGTTCCCATGTGACTCAGCTGGTTAAGAACCCACCTAGTATCTTTGAGGATGCAAGTGTGAGACCTCAGTCAGGAGGGTAAGGATCAAGCATTGCCTCAAACTGCAGCAAAGACACAGATATGTCTTGGATCCAGCACTGCTGTGACTGTGGCATAGGTCTGCAGCCACAGTTCTGATTTGATTCAGCCCTGGATTCCATATGCCTCAATCCCATATGCCTCTTTGCAATCCTAAAAAAAAAAAAAATCGATTACATAGGGAAGAAAATCTACTTGTCTATACACTGGAATTATAAACTATGTTTAGTTTGGCAAAGGTGTGCTAACCAAATATTTTCTCACCTAAGCAGGGTCAAAGGAACAGAGCTAAATCTTCATTAATATTCAAATAAATATTAATTAACACATATATCATTATGAACTCAAGATCAATTAACAATTGTAGGATCCCTTTATACTTTCACAAAATTCCTTGAGACCTTTATATTTTTTCCTTTTATTTCTCTACCCTTTGTCTTCACAATCAGTTAACTCACAGATTGAGGCAGCCTTTAGAAATTACTTTCTGGACATTTAGTTATTTATTTTCTATCCATTACCAGCCAACATTTGAGATTCACTGAAAATAAATCTATGACATGATTTATATTAGTCATCTGGTTTAAGTATACTCCTTTGACTAGTCCATGACTGCCATGTGCAACTTCATTAATTTTCTACAATAAACACCAATAAATTATTTTCATTTGCCTTCTTTCTTCTGATCTTTTTCCTTTCCTTTTTTTTTTCTTTTTAGGGCCGCACCCATGGCATATGGAAGTTCCCAGGCTAGGGGTCAAATTGCAGCTGCAATCGCCAGCCTATACCACAGCCACAGCTATGCAGTATCTAAGCCATGTCTGCGACTTACACCACAGCTCATAGCAATGCTGGATCCTTAATCCACTAAGGAGGCAAAGAATCAAATCCGAAACCTCATAGTAAAGCAAAATTAAAGTCTCATGGGAACAGTGCTGTCCCAAAAGTTCAGATATTAGTCAGACTCATTTCCATTGTACCACAACGGGAACTCCTCTTCTGATTTTTAAACTACAGGAGTTTTCTGGGTAGTAGAATTTAGTGACTTCAGCTAATAATTATATGGAGGGTTCGTCTATGATTTGGTGAGCCATTCAATTAAGATTTAGGTCCTCTGTTATTTTAAAATAGTGACTTTAATAAATAAATCACAAGTATACATTTAATGAGAAAGGCAACATACACATTCCTGTGCAGATTCTTTTTAGATGAATGTTGTTATATCTTGAAGATTGCTTCTCCCAAGGGGATATTTACATAATTTCCTTAGCAGTAGTAATATTTTTTGTCTTTTTGCCTTATCTAGGGCCGCACCCGAGGCATATGGAGGTTCCCAGGCTAGGGGTCTAACAGGAGCTGTAGCCGCCGGCCTTCGCCACAGCCACAGCAACGCGGGATCCGAGCTGCGTCTGCGACCTACACCACAGCTCACGGCAACGCCGGATCCTTAACCCACTGAGCAAGGCCAGGGATCGAACCCGCAATCTCATGGCTCTTAGTCGATTCGTTAACCACTGAGCCACGATGGGAACTCCAGTAGTAATATTTTGGTATGATGTCTCCCTAAAGAAAGTAGTTGTGGAAGTGCCCACTATGGCTCAGTGAGTTGAGGACCCAACATTTTATCGGTGCAGATATGGATTACATCCCTGGCCTTGCTTAGTGGGTTAAGGATCTAGCAGAGCCATGAACTGTGGTGCAAATCACAGATGTAACTGGGATCCCACGTTGCTGTGGCTGTGGTGTTGGAAGGCACCTGCAGGTCCGATTCAACACCTAGCCTGGGAACTTCCATATTCCTGTTTCAGCCTAAAATGAAAAGGAAAAAAGAAAGAAAGAAAAAGAAGAGGAAAGAAAAGGAAGTACTTCTGAAAACCTAAGCATAATTACCCATAAGAATGAAAGGAATTTCAAAATTATGTTATGACAAACAGATCATGGAGAAAAGAGGGCTCAGTTTGTTGCTGCTTGTGCCAAACACTATTGAGGTCATGAGCCAAAGAATGCCATGACCTCTTGAAGCTGAAAATGACATTTGGCTGCCAGCCAGCAAGGAAAGAATCTTCAGTTCCACAACCTCAAGGAAGTAAATTCTGCCGATAATCTAACTGAGCAAGAACAAGTGAATCCTCACTAAAGCAAACAACAAGAAATGCAGCCCTGCTGACACTGAGTTTTGCTTGGTGAGACACATTTTCCAACCATGATCGATAGAGCTCCAAGATAATAAATGTGCATTCTTTTAAGCCACTCAATTTCTGGTAATTTATTACAACAGTAAGAGAAAACTAATACAGACATTCACATAAAATGATGTACCAGAAGTTGTAGACATGCTCAGGCTATACAAGTGTAAATGTTATCCCTAAACTAATTCACTGTAGAGACTGGAGATTTTAAAAACTCCATTTCCCAGCCTCCTTTCCAGCTGAGTGTGAGGAGATGATTCTATTCTTGTTAATGAGAGGAAGGTAGATGTCAGCAAGTGCTCTCTCCTTTGCCTCCTCTTCTTTTCCTTCTTGGAAGGTGCAGAAGTCATATCTAAGAATAGAAAAGCAGGGATATGTAAGAAACCTGGCTCTCTGAGGCCCCTAGATTTCCCACTTCTGAATTATTTTTTGGTGGGGAGTGGGAGGCCATGCCAAGGGCATGTAGAAGTTCCCAAGCCAGGGATCAAATCATTGCCACAGATGGGACACGAGCCCTGGCAGTGACAATGCTGGATTCTTAACACAAGAGAACTGCCTAATTCTGAATTTATAATGACAGTGAAATAACTTCTACTTAATTTCAGACATTGTACAGTTGCATCTTTTTTTGAAAATCTTAGTTTATGCTGCCGGTAATATGTAATCATAAACATCTGATTTTACAAGTCTTCTATTTCTTACTAATCACAAAATACAGGAAGAGGGGTAAAGAATTTAGAGAATGAGTAGTATGGACAGATGTGTTTTTGGTGGTTGTGCCAAACTCCCTGAGTGGCAGGCAGAAAGGTTTATTTCAGTTAGGAGGTGACCTAGGAAAAGCAGTGATCCCAATCGAGAAGAATATTTCCTACTTAAAGAGCACTTTGTATTATGACAGTAGAACATATTAAAGATGGTGGTTAAGCTCTGTTTCTAATAAAAGTCAATTAGCAAACCATCAAAAGAAAATTCCTCATGTTCTCTCCATCTTTTAACTCATTCTGTAAAAGTAAGCATTATATTGAACTTCAATGAAAACAGGTAAGAATTTTTGCCCAATATCGAATTTAGTTTTAAATTAATCTCTTTATATTTAGCCTCAGCAAAAGAATGTTCCTTTCTGAATTTTTAACAAGGAATCCTTTGTTGTGGTTGTTGCTGAACTAAAAAACCCTCATTCAGATAGCTTTTGACTTTCCTGCTTCTTATCATTATACTATATATTACACTAATGAAAAAATACAAAGCACTTGATACTCTAATGGGCCAGTAAAGATTAAGGACCTCTTCATATTCATCATAATAATTTGAAGTGCTCACACTTGTAGGGATTATTGTGTATTAAGTGAATATTTAAATCCTTTGTATGTATTAAGTCAGGGGACAGCCCATAAAATTAACTTTAGATAATTAAAAACTAAGATAATAAATGGACTTTTGAAATGAGTTAGCATCCCATTAAACACAAAAGGCATCTTTGGATAAAATTAATTTCTATGATAAATAAATTTGAAAACACTAGAGAGATAATGACATGTTTTCATTTTTATCTCTAGAGATGTTTACTAAAGGAAATAGGCTTCTGAAGTGTAGTCACCAATTTAAGATTTTTATTTCCTATCTTCAATTTGATCTTATAAACTTGCTCTAAATGTTACTATATGCACTTTGACGATAGATGGTTTTCATAATCCTCACACCTAAGGAAATCATTATTATGGCAGAAAGACCAGAAAAATAAACATGAGTCATTTGAGCAAAAACAAAAGTGAGTAACAATATAAGCTGAATTATTTATTGGTTTTCCTTTTAAGTTGTATAAACAGAAGTATATAAATGTTTCCAGAAGTCAGAAAGCCACAGCTATGTTGAAGATTTGAGGGAAAAATAATTTTTTTGAGTTTGAGAAATGAAGATTAAGTATAACTTGTGTGGGGTTTGAATACTTTTAATATTTCTTATATATGGTTTTGAATTGAGAATTTCATTTAATATTCATAAAATCACGTTCCATTTGACAAATAAAAAGATGAGTCTAAAAAGGTTTTAGTAAATGTGGACACTATATCCTTGATTTCAAGTTCTATTTTTCTTACTTTTTCTGTCTATTTTTGGTACCTGAGTTTCATTATGCTTTTCAAATATACTACCCTACTTGAACAGTAAGGAGTAATTTAGAGAGAACATAAAAAAATAAAGAAGAATTTATATAAACATAGATACAAGCAAAAAAATAAAGCAGCTGGCAGTGTTTGAAGGCAATGGTTATCTCATTAAATTTAGGTACATGATGCATGTTAGTCCAAAAAGATTTGTGATTTATTCAACAAACAGTTTTAATCAGTGTCCAAGTACTACATTCTACATAGAATAAAGTAAGGGAATAAAACAGCAAGAGAAAACAAAAGCAGAGATTCACATAAAAAGATGTAGATGAGACCGTAGACCTGCTAAGTATATACAAGTGTAAATCTTCCATCGCCAAACAAGTTTAATGGTAGAGTTTGGATATATGAACTATGTGATTTCCCAGCCTTCTTTCCAGCTGGTGTGAGGAGATGGCTCAAGTCTTGCTAATGAGATGAATGTAGTTTTCAAGACGTGCCTTCTCTTCCTTTCACTCTTGGATGGATGCAGACGTTATATATGGAAAAACAGGAAGATATAAGAAACCCGGACCTTGGATGTTGTTACTTTAAAAGCAAAGTAGTATTCTTAGCATCCCACCAGAAATTTTGCTGTGCAAAGTAAATAAATGTTTTACAGTAAAGTCATGGATGTGATTTTAAATGAATAAATATTTACAGCATTAATGTTTTACAATGTTTGTTTGTGGATATTTCATTTTTAATGTCTTTTCAGCTGGTGCAGAAGTTCTTTTTGTGGTAGGAAATGTTTCTTAGTAACACAGGTTTTGATACTCTTAATGAGTGTAGTATGACTGAACACTTTGGGTGTTCCAAGGGTATTTTCTTTGCTGTGCATGTATATGGACTCTTGCAGCTATAGACAGCTGTGAACACAGACACATTTCATTAGGACTTTGCAGGAATTTAATATACTCTGAGTAACAATGGGAGAGTAGTAATAATAAAAGTCCTAGAATGACCTCCTGGTATTTCAAAGAAAAGGCTTGCCTGTTTCCATAGTTATGGCTCTCGTCATTATGATATTCTACAGCCAGATATTGGAGAGTGGTCTTTGCACAAATATCTTACATTTTAAATAGTGGCATTTTGTCATCAACTCTTTGTTGCTCCAATATGATTTTGACATTATATAGGATTGTTAAACCTGCAGGCTTTGCACATTTTCTTTACATGGTGGCACATAAAGAATAACAACCCCTTTGCCATTATTTGAAAAAATATCTCAAAGTTGGAAAAACTTTCAAGAGCTTCTGGTTAATAATATTTATATTGGTACAGATACCTGGCTATGTTCCAACCTTTCCTTTCCTTTGAACATTCATACAATCATGATAATAAATTCCTCTCACTAAAATTTTGTTATTAAGATAGAGTCTGCTAATTATTTATAAATGGCCTTGTAAAGAAGAAAGAGTTATTCTCCCATCTTGATGTATTTTAATTTTTTTTTTCTTTTTAGGGCTGCACCCACAGCATATGGAGATTCCCATGCCAGAGGTCAAATCTGAGCTGTAGCTGCTGGGCTATGCCACAGCCACAGACATGCCAGATCCAAGACACATCTGTGACCTATACCACAACTCATGGCAATGCCGGATCCTTAACCCACTGAGTGAGGCCAGGTATTGAACCTGCATCCTCAGGGATGCTAGTCAGATTAATTTTACAGTGTTGTGCAAATTGTAACTTTTGTGGCAAACTGACCTGTACTTTGTTCTAACATCATTGAACATTGTCTATGACTCCCTCTCTATACTCTAAGCATGAGTGTCTGTGACAAACAAGTGACTCTGGGCAGCAGCAAAGACCTCCTGTCATATCTAACTGAGATTATTTCTAAACATGCAGTCTGACCCTGGAAGTGGAATTGTCAAGACAGAACGGTTGGTAAATGAGGATAAAATGTACCCTTTAGACTGGATCAGGAGAATGGTCATGTGACACCATAGTGATGATTTTGTTTATTGATGGTATTTTTAACTTACATATAGTAAATTATAAATTTACGTGTAAATTAAAATGTGCTTCTTAGTTTTAAATTCTGTGAGAACTTTAACAAATCCATACAACCGTGGAACCAAAAGTGCAATCAAGATACAGAGCTGTTCTATTATTATTGAGTCCAAACTCATTCTGCTCACCAACCACACCACAAGCCAATACATTGGGAGATGGGGTGTTGGGGCAAGAAATAGTGACTATATTTGGAAAGCCATAAAACTGAGAAGAAGGTGGAGTAATGTCTTAGAAAGCCATTTTACTCAAGTCAGAATTCAGGCTTGTTTTATACTAAAAGGATGAAGGGGTGTGTGGTGGTTGCACACTTCTTGGTGTTTCAATCCTTTGTTCTTGCAGCTGTCCACATAGGTCATGTCATGATGCTCCTATAAACCGCCAACAGGAGAAATGTTATTGTCTGTTCTGCAAGCTTTTATCTCTGTATGATTGGATAACCATTATACCTTTAAAATCCAGAGCCTTAAGCATTGGCTACCTTGTATATTTCAGGCTGTGGGCAAAATTACTTTTAAATTTAACTTTTATTTAATATTGGATGTACAATGTTGTGTTCAAGTGTACAGCAAAATGATTCAATTATAGATAAACATATGGTCATTCATTTTCAGATTTTTTTCCTACATGTTGTTAGAGAATATTAAGAAGAGTTCCCTGTCCTATATTGTACGTCCTTGTTGCTGATCTATTTCCTATATGGTAGTGTGTACATGTTGATCCTAAACTCCTAATTTATGACTCCTCCAGTTTTCCCTTTGGTAACTGTAAATTTGTTTTTGAAGTCTTTGAGTCTATTTCTGTTTTGTAAATAAATCCATTTGTATCAATTTTATAGATTCTGCATATAAGTGATATTATAATTTGCCTTTCTCTGCCACCTTCTTAACTCGAAGCAAAAGCAATCGAATGCAAAGTTAAATTAAAGGTCAAATATGCAGTCAGATTTGTTCTCTATTATAAGTCTCTATTGTCAATGCCCATTCCACAATCCTGTGGGGGAAAAGGGATGACACAACTCTGGCTACTTCCTGTTGAATGGAGGTGATGAGGGGGTGATTTTGGAATGGAATTTATCAGCCCTGGACAGGGAACATTCCTTAGACTTTTTAGTTGGTAATGCAATCTCCTTTCCTTCTTTATCTACAACTACTTGAACCTAAGGAAACCCCTTAGTCCTTTGTTGAACTTGGGATTTTGATTCCAGTTCCCAATACATATCCATTAATTTCACCTTTCTGACTATGCCATAATTACACTATAATCTTGTGCTATCCATTTGGACAAGATTAAACAAATAAGTTGACCGTTTTCCAGCTACAGTGAAATTACTATATCAACACGTATATTTTTAAAGAAGGACCTTATGTTGTCTAAGGTTTCACAAATCCATCACTTCCCAGTCCTCTCTGGAGTTGGGTTATTTTTTGATGACTATGGTGCTGCTTTAATCTGAGTGTTATGAGTCCATGGCTTTACCCTGGCTAACTTGACAGATGAGTACATGGTAATTATACCACGTGTGTTCCTGTCTGCCTTGCAGTCAGTTGGTGTTCAAGCCTTGTTCTCTCCAGGTTTTAAGGAGGACTGGGTCTCCAGGTCAGAGAAGATGTAGGGCTACATCTGTTGGACAGGTAGATGTGATGGAGGCAAATGCATAAACAAACGTTAGTATAGTGCCCAGAGATTTAGCATCATTGGCACCAGCTAAGTCATTCAGAGCATTTATAGATCCTCCCACCGAGGCAGACACCTGAAATGGCCTACCATACAATATTTCAAGGGGGCTTAATTTAAGCTGCTTCTGAGGGTCACTTTGATCCATGGGAAGGCACCTGGCCAGGCCTTAGTCCAAGTTAAGTTTGTCTCTTGTTCTATTTTGATAATGCTCCTTTTTATGGTATGATTCATTTTCTCCATTTTGCCTGTTGATTGTGGTCTCCAGGATAAAGACTAATTTGCAAATTAATCCAATTAACCTGCAATATTAGGTTATACTCAAGATAAAAGCAGGCCTGTTACCACTTTGAAAGGTATTAGGCAGTCCAAATTTGGGAATTATTTTTTCAAGGAGCACTTTAACCGCTTTGAAGGCTTTTTCTGTATGGGGAGGACATGGCTCCATTCATCCTAAAAAGGCATCCACAAACACTAGCATGTATCTGCCACTCCCTGTACCTGAGGCATTTGGGTAAAACCCATTTGCCAGTCCTTGGCAACAGAAGTACCTCTGTGTTGGGTCCTCATCTGGGGAGGGGTTATTTTTAGCACAAATCAAGCAGCTCAGGGTGACTCATCAGACGGTCATTTGTAGGTTAGGGACATTCTATGTTTTTGAACCTATCCCAAGGGACACAATTGTGAATGTGCTTCACACAGTGCCTTAGAGCACATCGGGGATCGAACCAGTTCCTTGGGCACTACATCTCCAGGGAGTTGTGATCCAAATGGGACTCCACTCTTTGTCACTCTCTGTGCTTTTCTGAAACCTTGGCTGGTATTTTGACAAGTCAGTTTGAGAGAGAAGTGATCCTTTTGCCTCAAGATATTATTTTAGATTAGGTGTCCCAGCAGCCCTTTTTAATAGGATTTTCTTGTCCATGTGCTTTTGGCCTTCCCTGGGGTTTTGTCAACCTGCACATCTGGCCTTACCTTTTTATAGACCTGGGGGTGGTGGTGGGGGAACTCTGTCTCCTTTTCTGGGTTTCCTTGAGCACTATCTGTAGGTTTTTTTGTTTGTTTTTGTTAAGGCTGCACTTGCAGCACATGGAGGTTCCCAGGCTAGGGGTCAAATTGGAGCTGTAGCCACTGGCCTATGCCACAGCCATAGCAATGCCAGATCCAAGCCACATCTATGACATACACCACAGCTCTCGTGTATGCCGGATCCTTAATCCACTGACTAAAGCCAGGGATAGAATCTGTACCCTCATGGATACTAGTTGGGTTCATTACCACTGAGCCATGACTGGAACTCCACCATCTGTAGGTTTAATGTGTGCTTTTGTGGGACACTGGTGTCAAGCTTTTCTGGCCAAAAAAAGCTACTTGTGCATTTAATTCAAAGCGGATATCAACCCAAAATAGGGGTTGGACATGCTGGTGTATAAAAGAAACTGTGTTTCACAATAACCAAGGAATGGAAACAACCTAAATGTCCACCAACATTTGGTGGACAACAATGTGGTGCATATATATAATCGACTACTATTCAGCCATAAAAAAAGAATGAAATAATACTATTTGCTGCAACATGGATGCAGCTAGAGATTCTCATACTAAGGGAAGTAAGTCAGAAAGAGAAGGAAAAATACCGTAGTGTGTCTTTTATATGTGGTATCTAAAATATGGCACAAGTGAACCTACCTACAAAACAGAAACAAACTCACAAACATGAAGAGACTTGTGGTTGTCAAGGTGGGTGGGGAGTGGAAGGGAAGTTTGGAGTTAGTCGATGCAAAGTATTCCATTTAGAATGGATAGTGATTAGGTGCTACCGTACAGCACAGGGAAGTTTATCCAGTCTCTTGGGATAGACTATGATGGAAGATAAAATATGAAAAAGAAGGTATGTATATATGTATGGCTGGGTCACTTTCCTTTAAAGCAGAAATTGGCACAGTAGTTAAATAATTATACTTTAATTGAAATATTTAAAACAACCGTTAAATCTATATCTATTGATATAACTTATAGATCAATAAATAGGACAAAATTAAGCATTAAAAAAAGAAACTGTGTTTCAGGATGATTTCCCCTAGTTGGCATTCTAGAGGTTGTAATAATGAACTCTTTAGCACCTGTCCAGAAACTTCCATGACCGGGATGGATTGAGACGTTTTCTGTGTCACCTTGGTGTTTACCACGGAATATGTTGCACATGTATGAAACAGAAGATCAGTCAACTTTTTCCCTCAATGTCAAAGTTACCCAGGGCACCTGAAGGGAAATTTAAATTGCGTACCTTAACTCCAAGGGAGCCCCTGGGCCTCATCGTTCCTCAACAGAGTGGTCCTCTCGCTCTAACATAGGAAATGTTCCCATCTTTTTGGTATTGTTTTTCTTTTAACTTAGAGCAGCATTTTTTCCCAATGCCCTTCCTCCTTACAATAAGCATTTGTTCCCTTCCCGGTGGTGGCTTACCTCCTTGTGGGTGACTTGCCTTCCAAGAATCCAGTGCTGCTGCCAGAAAAGTGGCATTCACTTTTGTGTCTTCTTTCTTCTGTCATTGTTCCCTGTTGTCGAACAATTTAAAGGCAACATCTACCAATTGAGAAGGGTTTAGGGCCAATGTACCATCTAGTAAGATGTAATTTTCTTCTTCTATCTGGGGTATTTTGACCAATGAGTTCATATTTAATACTCTCACGTAGAGTCCTCAGAGTCTGCATCTGTGTAGCCCCTACTAGCTTGATAAACTCTTTCTATAAACTCTGATGGGCCCTCATTGTGTTTTTGGCATAACTCCTGAATTTTGTTGAAGCTTTTTTGCCTAGGTACCCTCTTTCAAAGACCCACTAAGATACACTTCCATAATGCTCTAGGAGTGGAAGGTCTCCATTATTAGAATCCCAGTTAGGGTCAGCAGTAGGAATTTTTATTATCCTGTCATATTCCATAATGAAGAGTTTTTCCTCTCACAAGGCATTTCATCTTTTCTTGACATTTCACCTTTATTTGGCAGTTTCTGTAGATCTGATTTATGGTTAAATTATTGTTAGCTTTTGCTAGTTTGATGCTTGTTCTGGAACATAAGTTCAATTTTAATTCAATTGTACTTAACTGGTCTGTCATAAAGTTAATCCAGCCCCATTGGGGTATTGATACCAAGTGTGGGAAATACATAATTGTGCCTTTCTGTTTGATGATGTTTTACTTGAAAGTGAGAGGGTTTCACATACAGAGAATAACGACAGATTTTTAATCTGTCAAACATATATTCAGAATGAGAAAGAAAATATTGTCTAGCATACTTAGATATCCTGATGACACCAAAGATCTCTAGAAACCCTGAAAAAATAGAAAATCCTTTAAGATTGAGACATGTACCTAGATGATTATATAGTTATCTCTGGTGCCATCTAGTGTCTGGAAGGTGTAAAAACGCTAGATTCTAGGGCAAATTGGAAGCACTTTTAAGTGCATTCATTCCCAAGTAGTGCCAATGTGAAAGAGCATTTGCTGGGAAAGTCTGCTTTCCTAAGGCTGGTTTTTGGTGAGCATTGTAGGTATTTGGGTGAAAACAGCGTATATTTTGCAGGTGAACTTATATATCACAGTAGTTGCAGGTTCCAAACAAACGATCCTTAATGTTAACACACGACCTTGTCGATTTCTACCAAATTTTTTATTTTTCAATTAATTTTTTATTAAAATATAGTTGATTTACAATGTTCTGCCAATTTTTGCTGTACAGAAGAGTGACCCAGTCATACGTATATATATTCTTTTTCTCATATTATCTTCCATCATGTTATCTCCCAAGTGATTGTATATAATTCTCTGCTACACAGTAGGACCTCATTGCTTATCCATTCTAACTATGAGGCAATTTTTTATGTTTAAATATTCATTGTATAACTAAACCCATTCAAGAAGTTGCTATTCTAGATGTATTTTTCAACTCAATATGATTCTTTCTAATGATTCAAATTCTTTGCTGAATGTCTCCACACTCTTCTCAGTCTCAATTTTTCTTTAAGATATTATTAGTTATTTTTAAGTCCTTGCTGACTGACTCCAATTTGTGGTTCAACATGCATCTGCTTTTGGCATTTTTCCCCATGTTTAGTGCTTGTGAAGTCTTTTCCGTTCCCATGTTTAATCCCTTGTTCATTGCATGTTTAGTCCTTGTTCAAAATGACTGAAAAGAAAGATGTCATAGATGATTTCTCCCAAGAGAGGTTTAAAGATTTCTTGGATGAAACAACTAAGACTGACAAACCCCATCCAATCAGAAACTGACCCTTATGGTCTTAGGAAGATGTGTTTTTCTCCAATTACACCTGCTACAAGGGCAGAGAATCCAGGGCTTTCGCTTAAGAACCACAGCTCTTTGTCTCTTCTGCAATAAGGGAGTGCAAAATCATTCTCTCTTGTATTTCAGGGGTTTCTAGCTTATATCTTTAATTTCCCACCTCAAGCAACTTAAAAGTTGGCACATGTTCTGAAAGGAATATCACTGTGTGTTTGAGGCCATGCAAATCTCCAACTCGGCACTCTGATACTGTGTAATGACCAGAAGTTCTGAAAATTCTGAGCCCAGCTGAAACCCTCTTCCAGGGCAATACCTGTATTCTTTGATGCTAGAGGTACCTAAATTCTTAAAGAAATGTGGTTTATGATTGTCAGTGTCAATAACAAATCCCTCCAGAGTTTTACACTTTTCTGTTTTATTCTCAGGACCCAAATTCAGAAGTCTTTTGTATCCTAAGCACTAAAAAAATAATGGAGGGAATTTCACTTTGTTTTCCCAATATTTTTAGTGTTATTAGTCTGTTGTGTGTTGAGGCTTTGACTGTAGAAACTGTCTTGAATAGGAATTTTACCATTTGTTTGAGGTTCCTTTCATCTCCAGTTTTGGCACTACAGTGCTATGCAACTGCCAAAAACTCTGGAAAAACCCATATTCTCGATGGCTCACCATGGTGACCAATCCTAAATTGCAATTCTCTGCTGACTCCAGTTAAACCTATCTTTGCTGGAGAAAGATCTGGCCATCTATTTGTTTCAGGTAAACACTTGCTTCATACTAGCTGATCCGGTGTTAAAGAGTTAAATTTCAACTATAACTGTATGCCTAACAACTGTGTTTTTCTAAAACACTGGAATTAAATGTACAATGAGCTTATAAGAAAGAGCTTTAAGAAAGGTTTTGAGTTGTAAGAAAGACCTTTTCATCCTACCTTGCCCTCTATTTCTCCTGGATACTATGTCAGGTCTATTTAGAACCACATTGAAGAGTGGTGCAAAGTCCTAGATTTGTAGGGAAATTGCAAGTGTTTTTCTACAGAAGCAATTGTACTGTTACTGGAGATAATGATCTCTTTTTACAACTATAGTAAAATCTTGAACTTCTGCCCACAGGTTTTAGTAGACCACTCAGTTAGCCTTAGAGTAGCATTCTCCTCTCTGAAGAGTAGGAATAGGGAAACGGAATGTGGTAGTTTTATCTCTTAATAAATCCTAAACAATTGCATTTTAGTTTATTTAATTTATTTATATTTTTATGGCTGCATCCATGGCCTGTGGAAGTTCCCAGGATGGGGATTGAATCCAAGCCAGAGCTGCAGCAACGCTGGATCCTATAACTCACTATTCTGGACTAGGGATAAAATCCCCACTTCCACAGTTACCTGAGCCACTGCAGAGACGCTGCTAGAACTCCAATAATTGCATTTTCAAATGTAACTTTGTAAAGAAAATATACTCAAAAATTAGTTTTATGGAGTAAATTTTTGCACATTTCTCAAATTATTAGCTTATTACTAAAAATATTTTTAAATGTTGAATTTCCAGTGTGGCCATATTATACTAAAATGACTAACTTTTATTTTTGCTGAAAGAGTTACCTTGCAGTTCACCAACTCTGTTCCTAAACTGCCCCACATCACAAAATAATTTCAATATCCTGTGCAAGAATCACGTGGTAAATAAAAGGAAGAATAAATTCAGATTGTCATTTAGCATAAAATGAAATTTCTGTTTCAATAGTTTAAACTTCCACATTGTTGTAAAGTCATTAAATTCTTGCCCTGAGAAACAATTAAAATGAAGTTGTCTGACCATTTTTCAGTCTCGATTTGAAAGTGAATTTTTGCATTGGAAATAAATTTTAAAAAGATTCTCTCTAAGCTTCTGCAAACATAAGGGTAATTAATTTCATGCTGTGAAAAAAAATTGTAGAACCTATGATTACTATAGTTCTACTAATTGCAGCTAGTTGTTAAATATCGTTTTACTGGAACGGTCATACACGATGTGTGTAAGACTCATCAAGCTGATGATGAGAACCTATATTTACTAACTGGGATGGCTTTTCCTCACTCCCATGTTCTCAGGCATAAGATGCTTATTTATAAGTTCTTCCATCTTCTCAGAAGACACCTGTTGATACCAAGTTCTACAGAAGCTTCCGCTGGGCTCAGACTTCAACCCCCCCCCAAAATATCAACTTTCAGTACTGATAATATCAGGTAACATTTTTTGAGTTTCCATGTAATTTTTAAAATAATTTAAATAATTATAGTTACTTTTTTAAATGTCTGGACTATTTATATAGAACCTTACAATATAATGCTATTTGCAGCAACATGGGTGGACCTAGAAATTAACAGTACTAAGTGAAGCTAGTCAGACAGTGAGAGACAAACTTCATATGCTATCACTTATACGTGGAATCTAAGAAAGGGATACAAATGACTTATTTGCAAAACAGAAACAGACTCAAGGACTTTGAAAAACTTATGCTTACTAAAGGAGACAGGTGGGGGTGGGAGGGATGGACTGGAGTTTGGGATGGAAATGTTCTCAAATTAGACTGTGATGATGGTTGTACAAACTATACATATAATAAAATTAATTGACTTAAAAAGAAACAAAAAACAAAAACAAAACCACTCTCCTATGGGTGAGCATCAGGGTTATTTTTAATTTCGGCCAATATATAAAAAATATTTTGCGATGAACTTTCAAAATGTAAAAAAAAAAAAAGAACCTCTACAATAAAGACTTTTTTTTTTTTTTTGGTAGGATTTCAAGTGTCATTAAAAACAAGCACAGTATTACTGAGCAAAATTGTCTAGTCAAACTAAGACTAATAGGGTTGTTCTTATAATTATCAAGGTATTCAAAAAATAATTCACAATGGCAGTAACCTGCAAATAATTCCCTAGGAGCACCTAGGAAATTAACAGACTTGGAATCCTTTGATTATTAGGTCCCCAGTGGCATGAAGTTGTATTTTAAAGTCCTTGGTTCTATTGGTGAAATTATTCATCTAAGTAATTGGAAAGCAGCTCCTTCCTTTGGTAAGTAGTTTTGGTGGTAACCAGACTGGCTTTACTGGTACAGAAACAGGCTTTTATGGATCTGAGAGCAAGAACCACTGACTTGGTCTAATAGTTAAGAAACCACAAGTATCAGTTAGTATTGTGCCTACAAAGAAATCTAGCTCATACCACTCTTTCTTACATAGCTTCCACAGGGATCTGAAATACTTGTTTAAATAAGATTTCCTGCTACAGATAAGAGAACTGAAGCAGTGCTGTCTACCTGATAGTTTCAATTAATTTATTTTCTATTCTAACTTTGTTTTTTATATCTTGGGTAAGAATTTAGAGAATAATAGCGTTCTGATTGGTCCTTTCTATTCATTCCCTTTTAAAGCAAGAATCCAAGTTTCACTAACTTCTCCTACTTTTACTGCATACTCCTCTTCTCTCTCCCATTTTTCTACCTGCAATTCTTAGGCTACATGAAAGCTCAGCACAAGTCCCCAGGAGCAATGCTCTGTGTTTTCGGTAAATATGTGAGTCATTCCTCTCTTCCTTCGGACACTCTGTGCACTTGGCCTCTCTCACAGAGAGGCTCTTACCACCCCCGTGTTTCTCTCAGAAGCTCTGACTTCAGACACACTTGGATTTGAATTATACTTGTCACCTATAGCAGCATGACCTGGAATATTACTCTAAGCCTCACATTCTTATGCACAATATGAAACTAGTTATGAGAATCTAGCTTATAGAAAGCCAATTTCGGAATCAGGAGCTTCGATCCAAACCTGTTTTCACTACATCTCAGCTCCGAAACTCTTTGTGTCTTGGTTCTCTCATCTGTAAAAGAAAGATGACAGTGATAGTAACTGCATTATAATTTCATTATATTTTTTTGGTGATAAGTAGATTATATATTTATGTGTTTAGTATATTGCATTTCACAGCATAATCATTATAAATGGTAGCCAATATTAATAAAACTTTGCAACGCGATGCTAGTCATAAACAAAGAATAAGAGAGAGCAGTGGAGCAACACAAATGAATCCTTACTGTTTACTTAGTAGGTGTCAATCTGTCTAAAGTGTGATGACAATAAAGGATAGATAGATAGGTAGATCAATAGATGATAGATAGTTTGTTGATAGATAATTTTCCTAATTCAACCCATATAGCAACCGTGTGAGATGTTTGTTGTCATTATCATTCTTCCCTACTCCCAGAAATTAGTACAAATTTAAAAATATATATTATATATGCTATATAAGTTACAGTATGGATATAGTAATATACAATACAGTACAGTAGAGTGGTATACGTTATATACGGATTAAAATAATATAGCCATATATATCCATATGTTATTTTAATCAGTATTATAATGTATAGTACTATACTGTACTGTATTATATATTACTATATCTGCACTACAGCATATATAAAAATATATTTTAATCTGTACTATAATAATGAAAATACATACCTCACATGGTTGCTATATGGGTTAAATATATATATGTATATATATATATATATATATATTACATCGTGCAAGGTCACACAGCCAATATGTGGCCAACATGAAATTCTAATCAAATTCTTAACTCTAAAGTCTGTTCTTATCATTTATAAATACCCTGATTACTTTGAAAATAGGCAAAATAAGAATGAACTAATTGATAAACTAATGTAGTATCATTCTGAGGCCATAACATAAGACAGCACACTGACTCTCCTGATTCTCTTAGGCTTCTCTGTGCCTATGCCAGAGGGTAGTTTTAATGATTAGAAGATATTGCGACGATGGATTTCTTAGCACTGTCACTGACATAATGATAGTTACATAATTGAGAGAATGACCTTAAGCCATTTTGCTCTGGCACACTGTCAACACTAACGTAGCCCACTGGATATTTTGTTTACCTGTTTTACATATTTCAAGTCCATTCTTCAAGGTTTTTTTTTGTTTGTGTGTTTTTTGTCTTTTTAGGGCTGTACCTGCTACATATGAAAGTTCCCAGGCTAGGAGTCGAATCAGAGCTACAGCTGCTGGGCTACACCATGGCTACAGCAACCTGGGATCCAAGTCACTGTCTGCTACCTGCACCACAGCTCACTCACAGCAATGCTGGATCCTTAACCCACTGAGCGAGACCAGGGATTGAACCCTCATCCTCACAGATACTATTCGAGTTTATTACCACTGAGCCACAATGGGAACTCCCCATTTTTTCAAGGTTAAGATAAAATTTATTGTACTTTAAAGTCAGATTCAAATCCCCCCACTCCTAGAAAATTTTGTGACACCAGAAGCAGGAATTGACATCTTTCTTAGACTCATCACCCTGAATTATACTAACATACAAATCAATAATTGTTCACTATTTTTAATTGTTCATATATATCAGTGAGGGTGCTAAATAGAGCCATATTTTAAAAAATCGAAAGTTAACTTATGACTAATTTTTGCCCTCTTTAGGCAACTAAAATTCATTGAGCGCTTGATAGAGGCCACAAATTATAATGAATCCCAAAGAGAAAAACATCCTGACATAATATCTTGACAGGATTTATGGAATTACACTAAACTTTTCCCTGTCAAAAACACACTAACAGAAGTTCCCATTGTGGCTCAGTGTTAACAAACTTGACTAGTAGCCATAAGGATGCAGGTTCGATCTCTAGCCTTGCACAGTGGGTTAAGGATCCGGTGTTGCCCAGAGCTGTGGTGTAGGTCACAGATGCGGCTAGGATCTGGTGTTGCTGTGGCTATGACTTTGACCGGCAACTGCAGCTTCCATTTGATCCCTACCCTGGGAACTTCCATATACCGTTGGTACAGCCCTAAAAAGACAAAAAACAAACAAAAGCAACCTTGCAGCAGATATTTACTGACATTTGTTTTCATTTCATTAATATCTCTTTTACTTTATATTTTTCAAAAATGAGCTGAAGCATATCTCATTACATCACTCCAACCACATCTGTCAAGGGTATATAGCACACTACTATCTACTAAATCCTGGACAAAAAGAGCTATTTGTTCTACAGTTATTGTTACAAGATGTACTCTGTACATCAATATATTTTAAATTATATATATATATGCATATATTTCTTCATGTCATCATCCTTTTCATCACTTCCTTTAATTCTCTGGGTCAGCTTTTGTACTATATATAGGATACAGAAAGGTAATAAAATTCAAACATGATCACTACATGTCTGTTGAGTGGAAGAAGTAGTCATTAATCAAACAAGTCAAATAAAAGTAGCAATCATGAGATATAACTAGTAATTCTGAAATATAATTCTCAGAGTTTATATTTGGAAGGATGTTTGGGCTGGTATTCTTTATTTGGTTGCCAGTTTGTTGAAACAATAAAATAACCTTATAATTATATGCATTTTTTCTCTTTCCATCAATACAATATTTTAGGATGATAGAATTCTCCTAACAAGAAAACAACACAGAATATGGAATTTACAGATGGAAACTATACCTTGGTGACTGAGTTTATTTTGCTAGGGTTTCCAACTCGCCCCGAACTGCAGTTTGTCCTATTTCTCCTGTTTCTGACTTTGTACAGTATGATTTTAATGGGGAACCTTGGCTTAATGACGTTAATTAAGCTCGATCGGCACCTTCAAACCCCTATGTATTTTTTCCTTAGTAACTTATCCTTTGTAGACCTTTGTTATTCCTCAGTCATTGTGCCCAAAATGCTGGTCAACTTCCTCTCCGAGAGAAAATCAATTTCCTACCGTGGCTGTGCCCTGCAGTTTTATTTTTTCTGTACTTTTGCAGATACGGAATCCTTCATCTTGGCAGCCATGGCTTACGATCGCTATGTCGCCATCTGCAACCCTCTCCTGTATACAGTGGTGATGTCCCGAGGCATCTGTATGTGGCTGATTGTCTTGTCATACTTTGGAGGCAACATGAGTTCCCTGGTTCACACGTCCTTTGCGTTTATTCTGAAGTACTGTGATAAAAATGTCATTAATCATTTTTTCTGTGACCTCCCTCCTCTGCTTAAGTTATCCTGCACAGACACATCACTTAATGAGTTGCTTCTCTCCACCTATGGCAGCTCAGTGGAAATTATCTGTTTCATCATCATCATCATTTCCTACTGTTTCATTCTTCTCTCTGTCTTAAAGATCCGCTCTTCCAGCGGGAGGAAGAAAACCTTCTCTACCTGCGCCTCCCACCTGACTTCAGTCGCCATCTACCAGGGGACACTTCTCTTTATTTACTCGCGACCCAGCTACCTGTATTCTCCCAACACAGATAAAATTATCTCCGTGTTCTACACCATTTTCATCCCTGTGTTGAATCCCTTGATTTACAGTTTGAGGAACAAAGATGTAAAAGACGCCGCTAAGAAAGTCTTAAGATCAAAGATAGATTCCTCCTGAGATACCAAGTTCCAAGATTCCTCTGAATCCTCAACTTAACACGCTCGGACAAGGAGCCTGCCACAACCTAACCAGCACATATGCTACACCTCACACAAGGGACTTTATCAAACACTTGTTTTTTTTCCCCACACAGCCAAATGCATTTCCTAGCCCCAGGATACATGAAAACATTGAAAAATTTCAAAATAGCATCCAAACAGTAGTCGGACCACTGTCTGACTATTAGGAGCCTGGAGTTCATGTTAGAATGGGTTGTATTGGGTGTCTTAAAAGATACAGTAAATACTTTTGAAATGAATATGTGTGTGAGTGTGTGTGTGTGTGTGTGTGTGTGTTTGTGCGCATCGGTGTGTGTGTACTTTAATGTGTAAAATATCTCATCTACAAGATTACATTTACAGGATTACTAGGGAGGAAGTAAGATTCCTTTGATTCACATGCCAGTGCTTGTACCCATCTAGTGAGTTGCAATTTGAATAAATGATTTATTTTTTCTCTGCCTCAATTAACTCTAAAATGGAGAGAATAGACTACCTTTATCATTGATTGTTCCATGTTTTACTGACTAAATGGTGAGAATAGTGTCCGAACTATTTTAAGGACTTGAGAGATATTAAATATATTTATATTTAATTGAAATGCCTAGAGTACAGTAAGATGGTGAGAGGAAGGAATGTTAGAAAAGCTATAATACAAATACAACATCAAATACATTTTTGTAAGTGCAGTTTAATGATATGTTGAAAAAAATTCTATATCAAATCTGCTCCAAAGTAATTTGGAAATTTTTTCTAAGTAGCAGTGTAAAGAATGTAGGTTAATTTCAGGGCGAAGTATTTGTTTTCCTTTCTATATTTTATTTTTGCATATATCAAAGTATTAGTGAAGTTGTGGATCATCCTTCTCTGGCATCTCAGAAACACAGTTAGCTTCCAAATGGAAAACCTGTGTCCTCATGGGCAGACCAAAGACATGACAGCAGCGGAGTTCCCACTGTGGCTCAGTGGTTAAGGAACCCGACTAGTATCCATGAGGACAGGGGTTTGATCCCTGGCATTTCTCAGTGAGTTAAGGAGCTGGTGTTGCCAGGAGCTGTTGTGTAGGTCGAAGACACAGCTTGGATCCCACGTTGCTATTGCTGTGGCTGTGGCTTAGGCTGGCAGCTGCAGCTCTGATTCGACCCCTAGCCGGGGAACTTCCATGTGCCAAGGATGCAGCCCTAAAAAGACAAAAAAAAAAATGACAGCACTAATGGAATGTGCATTTGAAGATTTAACTTAAGGAACATATGGCACTGCAAGATATATTTCCATAACTGTTTTTATTATTGTTATTATTTAGTTGCCACTTATATATCTTATTTTGGTGAGGTATCTGTTTGGAACATTTCCCCATTTTTAAGTAGATTGTACTATTATTTATGAGAATTCTTTGTATATTTGGCTACAGATTCTTTTTGCCAGATATGTGGTTTGCAGATATTTTCTTCAGCTTATCTAGTATCTATATTACCTAATATTACATAGTAGTAATAATGATTTTATAAAACTATGGAATAGTAATAAAAATGACTAGTGAAAAATTTTCCTCCCTGCTTGTATTCTATTCACACTCTTTCAGTTTTCTTTTACTATATAAACACTATCCCAAATGGATATGGTTTAAAATAATGACTAACTGGATTGTATTCTGTTGTTCCTCATGTTGACTGAGGTCATGTGTTATTCACTGAGAGACTAGGTTATGCTACATAGTCTCTATAATGGCACAATGATACAAACAGCTAGAAAAGTTGACTCAACTGGTTCCCTTTTTCTCTCCATGTAGTCACATGGCCTGTCACATGGTTTATTCTGAAGGTTAGTTGGAATTCTTGCACAATAGCTTATGGATTTCAGAAACTGTCTTGTAAAGGTCAAATTCAGAGGTGACATCCAGTGTTTCCTCCAATGTCTGTGGTTATACAGTTAAAGGATAGCAAAAATTCAAAGGGAAGATAAATAGGTAGTGTTTAAGGCAATTCTGCTAAGAAAAATTACTGCCATCTTTAATCTGCCCAAAGTGTCATCATCCTGTTAGAGAACTCTAAATCACATATTCCAGATTCTCTTATGAAGAGTTTTTAACATTTTATAAAAAATAATGAGTTTGTGTGCGTGATCTTTTGTTTTATGTTGTGCATGAAGTTAGCAAACACACTGAGTGAAGCATTACTTGAACAGCACATTTACAGAAAAGAGAGTGACAGACACATGAAACACTCAGGTCACGGTGAAAGCAGGGTTTGGTCTTGGACCTTTAGAAGTAGCCAAATCACACCAGATATTAAGATACTATCAAAGTACAACAAGTTTGGAAAATTCACCACTAAGTCTTGGGAAGGATCTGTGGAAGCTGAGGAAGTGAAACTTTCAGTACTCGATTTTGCGAAGAGCTGATATGGATAATAGCAAGTTAAAATTATTTTTAGGCAAAAAGAAGCAGAACTCTGATTTTTTTAGAAAAATTATTATCTACACCCAAAACTTTAAATCCTTGCACATGTGAGCTGTATAATTAGGAAAAGAAAAGTCCAGTGTCTTTCTATTGTTTTTTCCATCACTCTCCATTTTTTAGGAGGCTTAGGTGCTTAACAATAAATATTCAGAAAAAAATATCTTGGCAAATCCTTGTACCCAGGGACTTCAGGAAATACCAAAAATAGATACTGATATCCCGAGCCTTAAATGTAGTAGAGATATTCCTTTATGAATAAAGTAAACATAATTCAAGAAAGAATGTAATAAGCATAGAGTATGTGATAAGAGTCATTAAGTCAGTGAAATATTCATGGATGATGTCTGGTTGGAGTATGGGAATAAGACAAGGTTTGGTAATGAAAGTAGCCTTGAAACAAGAATCAATACAGCGTCATTATTTATCATAACCCCAAAGTAGAAACAACCCAAATGTTCAGTCTTGAAACAAGAATGATTGTGGCATCATTATTCATCATATCCCAAGAGTAGGAACATATCCAACCGATGACTAGATGAAAACAATATATCAGTAAATGAAGTAGTTTTCGATCATAAAATGAAAAAACAATGACATACACAACAACATCGATGAAGCTTGAAAACTTTATGTTGAGAGAAAGATAGCATACCCACAAAACACGTACTGTGTGATTTTGCTTATGTGATATGTCTGGAATAGGCAAGCACAAAAATCAGAATGTAGATTAGTAGTTACCAAGGTCTGAGAGGGGAGGAACTGGAGCAATTTCTAAGGGCTATAGGTCCCTTACTAGAGTGAAAAAAATATTCTGGTATTAGATAGTTGTGATAGCTGCACGACCTTGAAAATATATTTTAAAATATATATGTATGCTCAAGGGGTAAATTTTATAATGTATATATTATATTTCAAAAAAGAAATAATGCCAATGGAAGGTAGTAATACTCATAAATATGGTTTTGGTGGAGGAGGATATTTCAAAAAGAGAAGAAACAAAATAAACAGTAGGAAACAGTGGCAAATGATTAAGTGGAGGTCTATTTGAGTTCCATTAGTTTCCCACTTTCAATTGAGAAAGAGGTAACTGTGAAACATATTATAAAAATAATTTGCAGTTTTCTTCTTAACACAGATCATACTGGTTGCCATGGCAAACCACTGAAGTTCAGCCTTTGCTAAAGTTGTTTTAGTAATCACAGTGGAATATACAGAACCAGAAATATAATTAATGACATGTTTGCATGACAGCAAAGCATAAGGAGAGTAGCTTCAGGGATTTAAATCCCAACTGTAGCTGGTAAAATAAAATGCCATCTGCCCATTGTTCAGCTACCCATGACCTCTTCATCTCGGGTAGGTTCTTAAGTCTCAACATTGAAATAACGTGGGGGGGGGCTTGCTTTTTCAGAAAAAAATTGAGAGATTTATAAATGAATCATTTATGCTTCTTTACTCAATTTAATACACACTGTAATTTGACGGCCACAAGTGGTATTTTCTTCTCAGAAGTGAAAGACTCTAACTGATGTTATTAGCATGAATACAATAACATTTAAATAGTTATCCATTTTTAAAGTTTAATTTTATTGGAGTATAGTTGATTTACAATGTTGCATTAGTGTCAGGTATACAGCAAACTGAATGAGTCATACCTTTTTTTTTAACTCATGAATCAGTCTTACTTATAAATATATCCATTCTTTTTTCCCGTATATGTTACTACAAACTACTGAGTAGATTTTCATGTGCTATAGAGTAGGTTCTCATTAACCATCTATTTTATGCAGTAGTGTGTATAAGTTATTCCCACCCTCTCAATTCTTCTCTCCCCACAATGGTTTATTCTAATCTAGGTTTACTGAAAAGCCTTTGCTCCTTTTATCACTGGGAAAGTATAAACATACATTTAAGGGGTTTGTTGTTGTTGTTTTATTGCAAAAGTAACTGAAGTTCTACATTACAAATAACATCATGTAAAAATTGAACTTCAGACGAATCAGAATATTTCCCTTCCTGGAACAGATCCTATATCTAAACACTTTTAGGCAGTTAAGGGGGAGGTAAAAAAGAAAAAATTTTCTGAGTCGTCTGTTTCTTAAAAGTATTCAACTCAAAATAATCCTCATACCAAAGAATACAAAAATACAGTTAGTATTTTAGCACTGGGGCTCATCACACAGAGAATGACAATGAAATGTAAAATCCATCAGAATTATTCACTAAGGGTCAATCTTCCCAAATTTTAAAATTTCACTGATTGTTTTGCCTGATAAATGATCTAGCTTTATAGAAAACAAGGGAGGAAAATAGCAGCAAATAAACATAAGAAAATTATAATAAAACAAACACATGAAAATGAATCTTGTGTCCCTGTTAACACCCAAGTGAGATTTCCAAATAAACAGGAAAGTACCTGGGGTTCTCAAGAGCATAAGCAAGTATATCCATGACATTTCCTGTTAATAACCATTTAGAATAAATTAGATAGTATATTAAACATGTGATATTGTGTAGGAATAAAAGAGACAATATATGAAAACTCCTAATACAACTCTAAAGTGGTTTCTTGTCCCTCAAGTCCATTCGAAAGGAGTTCCATAAAGAAACATTGGATATGGTGAATTTTATTACCACATATTCATTTGCTTTTGATATAGTTAAATGGGCATTTCTGTATATAAATTTCCCTCTTTCCACTCAAATAATATTTAAGAAGCCAAAGATGTATTAATAATTGTATACAAACCAGAATGTGGATGAAATAAATGGGTATAAATTAATGCAAAGGAACACAATGCCTCTGCTCAGAATACTTTATATGTCAATATATTTATTAAGGTCTATTTGTTCAGAAATCAGGTATTATGTGCAAGGAAACATGGTTATCTCTATGCAGTGTGATTTGAGTTGAATTTTCCTATTTTTATATAGAATTTTTAATTGTCACAATAAGTTTAATGGATGTGCCTGTGTGTGTATGTGTGTTGTACATATGCGTGTTTGCGTTGTCTATTATGGAAATAAACAATCACTTTTGGGGGGGATTGCTAAAGCATAAACAATAAATGTTGGTTGAGTGGAAACCATAAACATTTTAATCATGTGAAAGGGTTGGACACTGAAGAGACCAGGAAAAAAATCATAGTGGGAGAAGTCTATATTTCTACTTCAATAACACTACTTATATGAAATATTCAACAATAAACCATATGTTTTTATTTTTCACTTATTTCTTCTTCCTTTTCTGTTTTTGCTTTCTAGGGCTGCCCCAGTAGCATATGAGGTTCCCAGGCGAGGGGTTGAATCGGAACTGCAACTACCAGCCTACGCCACAGCAATGTGGGATCTGAGTCATGTCTGCCACCTACACCACAGCTCACAGCAACACTGAATCCTTAAACCACTGAGTGAGGCCAGGGATTGAACCCGCTTTGGGTTCATTACTGCTGAACCATGATGGGTAGTCTTTTTTTTTCCTGGAGAACCAAATATTGGAAAACCCAGGGACTAGACACAGACATAGATATGTACTCTAAATTATTCCAGAGACAACACTGAGTGGGCAGATAGAGCCACAGCCAAGACAAACCACAAGTTCAGTCACAGGTACTAAAATATCTGGATGGGAATCTTTTTTTTAATTTTAATTATAGTTAATTTACAATGTTCTGTCAATTTCTGCTGTACAGCAAATAACCCAGTTACACATATACATACATCGTTTTTCTCATATTGTCCTCCATCTTGTTCCATCACAACTGATTCTATATGGTTCCCTGTGCTACACAGCAGGATCTCCTTGCTTATTCACTTCAAATGCAATAGTTTGCATCTACCAACCCCCAACTCCCAGTCCACCCCACTCCCTCTCTCTCCCCCTTGGCAACCACTAGTCTGTTCTCCATGTCCATGAGTTTGTTTCTTTTCTGTAGATAGATTCATTTGTGCCATATACTAGATTCCAGATATGTGATATGATATGGCATTTTTCTTTCTCTTTTTGACTTACTTCACTTAGGAGGAGAGTCTCTAGTTCCATCCATGTTGCTACAAATGACACTATATTGTTCTTTTTATGGCTGTATATTATTCCATTGTGTGTATGTACCAAAACTGAATCCATTCATTTGTCAAAGAACATTTAGGTTTTCTTTTTCTGGATGGGATTTAATTTGTTTTACTTTCTAGTTATTTTCTTCTTTTCACTAAAACAACAAATGTCGCCTCTAGTAAACAAAGTTGCCTCAAATATTGTGGAGAATATATTTATTATTTACATATTTTTACACAGTGAATTAAGGGAGACTTTAGAGATATAAGTGCTAAATGCTATTGAACAAAAATGATATACCCTCTTATAGATTCAAAAAGAAGAAACATAATATTAACTATTTTGTATTCAAGTAAACTTTTCTTCAGTTAAAAACAGAAACATGTTCAGAGTTCCTGCTTTGGTACTGTGGATTAAGAATCCGATTGCAGCTGCTTGGAGGCACAGGTTCAATCCCTGGCCTGGTGCAGTGGGTTAAACGATCCAGCATTGCTGTAGCTGCTGTGTACGTCACAGGTGTAGCTTGGATTCAATTCCTGGCCCCAGAACGTCCATATGCCATTAAAAAAAAAAAAAAAGGGAGTTCCCATCATTGCACAGCATAAACGAATCTGAATAGGAATGATGAGGCTGGGGTTTCAATCCCTGGCCCCGTTCAGTGGGTTAAGGAGCTGGCATGACTTGAGCTGTGGTGTAGGTTGCAGAAGTGTCTCAGATCTGTTGTTGCCCTGGTTGTGGCATAGGCTGGTGACTATAGCTCGGATTCAACTCCTACCCTGGGAAACTCCATATGCCATGGATGTGGCCCTAAAAAGTAAGGTGTGTATATATATATATATATATATATATATATATATATATATATATATATATATACACACACACATACACATGCTATATATATTATATATATATATATATATACACACACACATGTTATTTTTATAATAAAGGCATGAACTCAAAATAATGGTTTTTTAGTGTTATTATGTTTAATGCATCTTTACCAATTTTAAAAGTAATCCCTATCTATTAAATTATAGTCATCATTAACATTTGATGTTAATTCAAGAGAATGAATTTCCTAAAGAGTGTATGTGTGTGTATTATAGGAATGACTATAAACATTACCCCTGCCAATTATTGAGCAGAATTCAAGAAATACTAAAGGAATGTACCAGCTACATACCAATGTAACCACATACCAAGAACTACCAGCTACATACCAATGTAACCACATACCAAGAACTACCTCCACCTCGTTTCAACACGTGTGCCCATGTACATAGAAAAACACATTCACACAAATGTATATAGGATACATGCACATATACGCATACATTCATATTGTTTCTGGAAAGCAAAGGGCACAGCTTGCTGACTTTATTTGTCTTCCAAAGCTAAATGATAAAATTGCCAAACTTTTATCATATATATATGATCAAATCAGTGTCATAGAAATAATTTTTTCTAAAGTCCTTCTTCAAGCTGTTAGTTTACTACTTGACTCTAATGAATCTAAACTGCTCTTGTTGGAGTTCTCTTGCTCTGCAGCAGATTAAGGATCCAGCGTTGTCACTGCTGTGGTGCAGGTAATCCCTGGACTGGGAACTTCCACATGCCATGGCTGCCATGGGTTCAGCCAAAAAAAAAAAAAATTGCTGTTAAGGGAACTTAAATATATCATCAATTCTCATTTATATAAATATTTGGTTTTGGTTTTGAGTCACTACAAGGAAATTATAAGATGAATTATAATAAATCTTTAATACCTGTGAATCAATCACTCTTCCAAAAGTGAAGAGATAGTGCAGGTATAAAACAAGAACATTTTTCTCTTTTTCATCTCTAAAGATTGTCAGTGGAATGCAGGTATTTTCTCAAATCACACCTGTATTCACTATGAATGCAATTTAAGAATTGAATGCAGATACTGATTTTTTTAAATATGTTGGCCTTTTATGCATTGCTTTTGACTTTCCTTCATACACTTTTAGTATGGGAGATATTCCTAAATGATGTAGGGAATGTGAGCATTTCAAAAAGGAAGAAATCAAATGAATAAAATAGAATAAAGGAAAGAAAATATAAATTACTAAGTAGGGAATCTTTTTATATTTCATTGGATTTCTGCTTGACTAGATGTAGATTCAATATAACGGTGCAGCTTAAAATAAAAATAATCTGTGGTTTTCTTCTTGTCATATCAAAGTGTTGACAAGAGTGAAGAAATAAAGCTCAGTTTTTGCTAAAGTCATTGCTGTATTCACAGAGGGAAAAAGAGAACAGAAAATAGAATTAATCGCATATTAGCATACATTGAACCAGATGGTGGAAGCTTCAGAGATTTAAGTCCCAATAATACCTAGTAAAATAAAATGCCACTTGATTAGATTTTTGCCATCAGTACCAAGTAGAGAAAGACATACTTATCTCAGGTAAGTTCCTGATTCTCCAGATTTAAGAATATAGTCTCATTTACATTAAAAATGAGAGACATAATCATCTTGTGCCTGTCATTTCAGTTTAATAAACTCATCAATTTAACAGTCAAAACTAATATTTTCTTTGCAGAACTGGAAAAATATATCTCAATTTATTTATTAGTATCCATAAGATAATTGTTTTAATTATTTTTTAGTCTGGATACACAGGAAAGCCTTTACTCTTTGAGCAGTATATAATGAGTTCAAGGTTTTTTTAAATATTTGATTTAAAAAATAGTTTAGTTATCACATTATAAAGAGCAATATTGCAGATTTAACTCCATGTAAACTACATGCCATATGTATTCAAGTTAAAAACAATTACTGATATTCCTTTTTCTTTTCTTTTTAAAGTATAGTTGATTTATGTTATGCTAATTTCTGTTGTCATTAGCATAGTGACTTAGTGTCATCAGCAAAGTGACTTAGCCATATATATATATATATATATATGTATGTATGTATATATATATATATATATATATATATACACACATTCTTTTTTTGTGGTATCGTCCATCGTGTTCTATCCCAAGAGACTGGATATAGTTCCCTATGCTGTACAGTAGGACCTCATTGCTTATCCATTCTAAATGCAATACTTTGTATCTACAAACATCAAACACCCAGTCCATCACACTACTCTCCTCCCCCTTGGCAACCACATGCTTGTTCCCTATGTCTGTGGGTCTGTTTCTGTTTTGGAGAAGGTTCATTTGTGCCATATTTTAGATCCCTCAGATAAGTTGTATCTATCACTGACATCCATATTCTTCCCTTAACAAATATACACACATGCCAAAAACAACAGACACAAATACACATACACACATCTGTATATAAGAAGCACTTATTTTCCCTCTTTTTTACAATATAAGAATCTTTAAAGATATGCAAATGTGTGTATTACATTCTGCTGTGTGTGTTACATTCTGCTGTATGCACTTTTTTTTTAATCACTTTTCTTTGACTGATCAAGAAATTCATCCTTTGGCACCAGACTACTCCACAAAGAGGTAATGAGAATATTGACAAAGCGATAATATATTTCTAGAGTAAAGTTCAAAAATACTTCATGTCTCACCAAATTCTGAAGATAACTTAGAGCAGGACTAGTAATATAATTATCTTTATTATTAGTCACTTATATGCTCCTAGTTCCTCGAACTAACAGAAAGGCCTTTTAAACCAAAGTTCATTTGAGCTGTTTTTTGAGAAACATAACAATGGTAATCATTTTTGGTGTCCATGTGAATATTTTCAAACACAGAAAATGCCCATAAGGCCCAAACCTTATAGCCTGGTGTATCTAACACTGGTGTCTCTTTCATGGCATTTTGTAAGTAGAATGAGACATGCATTCATTCAATTATATTTCTAGAGATAAGAAATCTAGAAAAATGAAAACGATAAAAAATTTTATATACCATGATGACATGCAGGCTTAGATAAAATTTTTTCAGTGCCTATCATAGTTTTTTATTTGTTTGCTTTCATTAGGTAGATTATAATGCCTCTTCTCTGAAAGAGTGGGTACTTGCTGGGTAATTTTCTGAGTATAAAAATAAAATTACAGAAAGAAATTGTGTTCTGCTTTACAGGTATTTTGTACATGTCCAGACATTTGTCTGTCCTTTTCTTGATAATTTTGTCCAAAATTTAGATAAGAAAAGAAAAAATAACGGAAAAAGAAAATTGCTCCTCAGTGACTGAATTTGTTTTCTCGGGAATCACTAGTACTCCTGGGATGAAAGGGCCCCTGTTTGCTATGTTCCTACTTGTTTATCTCATTAACCTTCTAGCAAATCTTGGAATGATCACTTTAATAAGAATGGATTCGCAGTTGCAAACACTCATGTATTTTTTCCTCAGTCACCTCTCTTTCTGTGACCTCTGCTATTCTACAGCAATTGGACCCAAGATGCTTTTCGACGTTTTAGCCAAGAACAAGTCAATGCCCTTCTTTGGCTGTACTCTGCAATTCCTGATCTCCTGTACCTTTGCAGATTCTGAGTGTCTACTGCTGGCAGTGATGGCCTATGATGGTACAAGGCCATCAGCACCCCCTTGCTCTACACAGTCAGCATGTCCAGCAGAGTGTGCTCCCTGCTCATGGCCGGGGTTTACATGCTGGGAATGGCAGACGCTTTGATACACACGACACTAACATTCCGCTTATGCTTCTGTGGGTCTAATGAGATTAACCATTTCTTCTGTGATATTCCTCCTCTCCTATTGCTGTCTTGCTCAGATACACAGATCAATGAGTTAGCAATATTCACTATTTTTGGCTTCATCGAACTGAGCTCCATTTCGGGAGTCCTTGTCTCTTATGGTTATATTATCCTATCAGTTTTGAAGATCCACTCTGCTGAGGGAAGGTTCAAAGCTTTCTCCACCTGCACCGGCCACTTCACTGCAGTTGCAATTTTCCAGGGAACTCTGCTCTTCACGTATTTCAGACCGAGTTCTTCCTACTCTCCGGATCAAGACAAAATAACTTCATTGTTTTACACCCTTGTGATTCCGATGTTAAATCCTCTGATTTACAGCATACGGAACAAGGATGTGAAAACAATCCTAGAAAAATTGAAAAATAAACTGAAAAATTAAAAAACAAAAGATGGCTTTAAAGATATTCTGCATACACACACATATATAGTAATTACTGTTTTCATAAAATAATATGGTATGGTACATAAGAAACATAATTTTCTCAAATTATTAAATAAATGAGTATCTATACTAAAGTTAAGCAATAAGAACATTTTGTAGTTTCCCAAACTTGTCATGTTTTACTATGGACCTTGAAGTTATCTGTGAATCCCCCTCTTTGTGTATACCCTTCTCACTCCTCTAATTTTCTCATATTCTTATTTGTTCTGTATTTGTTTTTTTGTTCATCAAACATTATTTCAAATATTTAAGATTTATTGAAGTGTTTGTTAAGTGTGTATTTTTTTCTTTTAAGTACTTTGCATTTCAGGAAGAATCCAGTCATTTGTGTACAAATAAATACTATAATCTAGAGGAATAAACAAATATGAATTATCTAAGAACACAAATAATATTTGAAAACTTTGCATGTCTATGCTCTAGTTTGCTGGTGATTAAATCACAAGAAGTGGCTTGTTCAGTAAACAGAAATAAGGACATGTGTTTGAAGGCCAATACAGGAATCAAGGGCATTTTTGAGTGTTTGGTACAGTAAAACAGGCCAAAAGACATTCAATACCTAAGGCTATCTAGTTCCCCTTATAAAATGCCTTTGAATAAAAACATTGTAGATTGCCAGTAAAACCAGGGAAGACAATGAGACTCCAGGGCTCTAGTCTTTCTGGGATTCTGAAACCTGGCAGGGGGAATGTACAAAACTAGAAAAAAGGGGAGCATGCTTCTTTCAGTTTTATTATTTTCTTGATTAACCCATTTGAAATTTATTCTCTTTTGAAATTTCATCTATCATCTAGGTGCTATATTGAACAGCAGCATGGCAGGAATGAGACTGATTTAGGCTAAAGTTCAAGCAACAATAGGTGTCGCTTTCAGAGGTATAAAGATATCATCTAGTACCACATTACTCTGGAGTAATATATAATATAATGTAATATACTATTATATAATATAATATAGCATAATGTAATATAAATATACTGGGAATTGTGTGTATAAAATTGCCTAGGGATAACAATATATAATAAAATTCTGAAGTTTCTATAAGTTAATGAGGAATGGACTCTGCTTTTTGAAAATATTTTTGATGAGTAATGTGCATATAGAGAATACTTAAATCATAACTCTACGAATATACATTTTCCAAAAAATTTACCCCTATAGTCAGGACCCAAGTCACGATGTAAACATTTCCAGAATCAACAAAATCTGCTCTATGCTCCCTTCTAAAGTGCTGGTGTCTTGCCACCAAGGAGTAGGTATTTCTCGATTTTTATTATGATAAGTTAATTCTGTGTTTTTTTGAACCGTACATAAGTGGATGCCTACAGCATGTAACATTTCATTCAACCACATTCTTGTGCAATCCATCTCTATTGTCATGTGCAGTTGCAGCACACTCATTTTCAGTGTTGTGCAGTAACTCTTTGTGCAGTTATGGCATTATTTATCCACTTTAGTGTGAATAGACAGTCTAGTATCTTTTTCCTTTTTTGTACTATCAGGAATGCTAGCTAGTAATACTAATTCTTATACATGTCATTTGTTAAAGAAACACGTTCATTTACCTTTTGCATAAGACCAGGGTTTGAAAATGTATGTATACACATGAGTGTATAAAATTTAGATTTAGAGAGTTCCTATTGTGTTTCAGTGATTAACGAACCTGATTAGTATCCAGGAGGACACAGGTTCGATCCCTGGCCTCACTTAGTGGTTAAGGATCTGGCGTTGCCGTGAGCTGTGGTGTAGGTCGCAGACCAAGCTCAGACCTGGCATTGCTGTGGCTGGGACATAGGCTGGCAGCTACAGCTCTGATTAGACCCCCAGCCTGGGAAACTCCATACACCACGGGTGTGGCCCTACAAAAGACCAAAAAAAATTTAGATTTAGTAAATATCATCAAACTGGTTTCCAACAAAGTAAGCAAATCCATAGTTCAGCTTACGCATTTTCAGTGAGTGAGTGTTCAGGCTATTCCACATCCTAACCATTTAATATTGTCTGCCATTTTTATTTTCCCCATTATGTAAAGTACAGGATTTCCCCAATGATTGAGCAACTTAGATATTCATTTTTGTGAAAAGTCTCAACACCAAAATTCAGAACAAAAGGACAGTTAAATGAGTCCATATTGATGGTGTTAAGGCTCTTGAAACCTCTGCTATTTTTCTGCCATCATTACCACTTCCACTTCTGGTCATATTGATCTAATAGAGTCCTTTAATATAAATATAATCCAACCCATCTGTTATTTTTTTATCCCCCCAAAGATAGAAGTAAGTTTGTGCATTTTTTATTGATAGGAACAAATCAGTGTAGGATTTTACAGTTCAAACATCTCTTTAGACAGAGTATAAATGGGCAAAACCTAAAAGTTGGAAGTTAATTTAAGTTTTATTTGGGGCAAAACGAGGACTATAGCCTTGGTGATAAGAGACCAGCAATTTAGGAGGGCGCATATAGAAGGCTTTGTTGATTCTGAAAAAAATTTTACTTTGTCTGTCACCTGACTACAGGGGTACTTTTTTGAAAATGTATATAAACATATTTATTATTAATTCTCTATATGTGCATTACATATCAAAAATATTTCCCATAAAGTCTGTTCATCATTAGATTATAAGAAACTTGAGAATTTTATTCTTATACACTGTTATCCCTAGACATGTTTTATACCCAAAAAAGTCTAGCCTATTTTTATATGTTTAAATATATCTTATGTATTTATAGTGCAACTTTTATAGATTGGTGAATAATTATCTCTCCTGTTATTAAAAATGCTATTGCATACTCAAAAAACTACAGCCATGAGCACACCTAGTTTTTTAAGCCATGAGGACACCTAAATTTTTTTCCAGCAGCAAGGAGGCTTAACGAACCTGGTTTTCCTTGGTACAATTATCATGCCTGAACTTACACATTTGGCCCATGCCTCAGGGCCACACAACTATTTTCTGAAGGCAGGTGTTTATAAGTAAACAGTTATCTATAAAATTTTACATATAGAGTCACAGTGGCACAAAGCATGTCATGTAGACACAGATTTTTTTTTCTGACTTGCTTGTAGATGATGTATTAAATTCCAGCTACATGATTTTCTTCCACGATGTAAGAAAGCCAGCTTCAACTAAATTTAAAACCCACTAGGAAGTTAATTATCCAATTTTTAATAGCAATGTAGTCACTACAGTTCATTCCCTCATGGTAGAGAGAAGTTATACTAAATGGTCTGCTGGGGTAGTGGTGTTTAGGAAGTTAAATTTAGGTCCTCTCTCAAGAGAGTGTAACCCAAAGAGATTTGTCACCCCAGGAGACAGAGAAGCACCCCATGGGAGAAGGAGTTTGAAAAGGAATCATAGTAAAGGAATCAAGGACAAGCTCCATCCTTCAAATACATAACCAGAGAAGCTGAATGGTGGTAAAGCTCTTGGGTGACACAAATGGATTAGCTGGTTCAATTTAATATGTGGCAAATTACTATAATTACTTAGTTTGTGCTTGGCCTCAAAATATCTCCTATAATATTAAATTAAGTATATTTGTATAGACATGATCACTCAAATAATTGCAATAAAGCAATAACTAAACTATTACTAAGGCATCATTTAGCACATATCAAAAAATATCTCATTTTAATGATTTTAGCCTACATTGTGTTCTAACATTATAGTACCCTGAAAAAAATTTAGGCTTCTGTCTAGTTCCCAGGGAAGGTTCAGAATAAACAAACCTCTTTTAATATTTGTAAATATACTTTGGCTGATACTTATCACTTCATAAATTGCTTTACACACACACACACACACACACACACACACACACACATCTTGCATTTACCTGCTTCATGGTAAAGAACTAAATTAATTACAATAAGGCAGAACACACAGTAGTAAAACATTATTTTCTGTTACATTCAGCAGTAGATTTTAACGAATACATAGGATGTGTGCCTGTCACCATCCTGAAATGACTCATCTATTATAAATGATTGCTCAGAACACAGCCAATAAGGAGAGTATTGCCTAAGGCTGCCATGTTGCACAACTTCAGGCACAACATTTTATTTATTTTCCTTGCTTCTAGGAATTGTGCAGTACAGTACTTATTTGATACATTTATGCATTGGAATACAATTACTACCGTATCTTTAGCTACCACCTGCATCCCTCACATAATTACTGTTTATTTTTGATGGTGAGAACGTTTAAGTCTAGTCTCTTAGCAACTTGAAAGTGTATAATGCAGTATTGTAACTTTAAGCAAAATGCTGTGTGTTAGATCTCCAGAATCAGTTCATCCCACGACTGTAACCTTTAAACAACCTCTCCTCGATTCCTTCACCCCCAGCTCCAGGTCATCACCATTCTCTACTATATTTCTATGTGTACAAAGTAGCTATTTTGGAAACAAAGGGACCTTAGCTATTTTTTGGAAAGTGTCATCTCAACACATTTTTAAAACAGAAGATTGTCCTTGTTCATATGAATTATACTAGTAGATACAAACTTCAAAATCCATTTATTTCTAATTTTGTTGAATGTCTACCAGCCTTATATCACCAGAGACAGAGAAAATTACCAGCTCAAAAACAGGAAAATGTTTAGCAGCACACATATACTGAGTCATTACTTAGGAAAATCTTATGTTAAGGACTGTAGGAAAGTACAAAGACACATATAGGCAGACCTCAGAAATATCAAGGGTGCAGTACCAATAAGGTAAATATTTCAATAAAGGGAGTTATACATTTTTTTGGTTCCCAGTGCATATGAAACTTAGATTTACACTACACTGTAGTTTTTTGAGTATGCAATAGGATTGTGTTTAAAACAATGTACAAACCATAATTAAAAATTATGTTATAGGAGTTCCTGTTGTGGGTCAGTGGTAATTAGCCCAAATCATATCCATGAGGATGTGGATTTGATTCCTGGCCTCATTCAGTGGGTTAAGGATCTGGTGTTGCCATGAGCTGTGGTGTAGATCAAAGACGCAGACAGATCTGATGATGCTGTGGCTGTGATGAGGGCAGCAGCTGCAGTTCTGATTAGACGCATAGCCTGGGAACCTCCATATGCTGTGGGTACGGTCCTAAAAAACAAACAAACAAATAAACCAAACAAACAAAACCCCATGTTTTATAGCTTAAAAATCGCTAACAATCATATGGATCGTTAACATTCCCTATTGTGGCTCAGCAGTTTAAGAACCTGACACGGTGTCCCTGAGGACGTAAATTCAACCCCTGACCTCAGTAGGTTAATGATCCAGTATTGTCATGAGATGAAGCATAGCTGCAGATCCCATATATCCATGGCTGTGGTGTAAGCTGGAAGCTGCAGCTCCAATTCAACCCCTAGTATGGGAAATTACTCATGCTGCAATTGCAGCCCTAAAAATAAAATATGTGATACAGAGACATGAATTGAGTAAGTTATATTGGAAAAAAAAAAAACAGAACTGAGACTTGCTTGATGCAGGGTTACAACAAACCTTCAATTTGTAAAAAACAAAATTATCTGCAAGTCACAATAAAGTGAAGTTTGCATGTATAGAAATAAAGTATAGAATTAAATAAAGTGTACTCTAAGTGATGGATGTTGGATGATTGAAAGAGAACAGTATATGCTAAACCAAAATATAGCATTTTTGCATATTAATTACTTTCAATTAAAGCTATTTAAAAGAAGCAGTGGGAAAAAGGGCACACTGACCCTCATCTGTACTCCAGAAACCAGGAAATAAATCTCCCATATGAAAGTTCCCTTCAGGGTTCCTGTTGTGGCTCAGGGGGTTAAGAACCCATGTAGTATTTATGAGGATGCACGTTTGATCCCTTGGCTTCACTCTGTGAGTTAAGGATCCGATGTTGCCATGAGCTATGGTATAGGTCGCAGACCCTGCTCAGATCCCAAGTTGCTGTGCCTGTGGTGTAGCCAGCCAGGCAGCTGCAGCTCCCATTTCACCCTTAGCCTGGGAACTTCCATATGCCACAGGTGCGGCCCTAAAAAGATTTAAAAAAAATTCTCCTCTCTGTGCCAGGAGAGTAATGATATTCACATCACCAGAAACAGAGAAATTAGGCCCAAGAAGTCTGTTTAATCAAAACTTGTTAGTTTTTATTAATTACTACCCAAGACCTAAACCCCTTAGTCCTGTCAGTTCTTCACAAATGTATTGTTTTCTTGTCTAAAATGAATAAAAATTGCCTGTTTTTTTTTCACTTTGCATCTCATTCTTTTAATGGGATCTCTATAGGTAGAAAATTAATTTTTTTTCTTGTTACTTTGTTTTATGGCAATTTAATTATTAGACTAGTCAAATAACTTAGAAGGGAAAAAGGAAAATGTTTCTGCAGCTAAACAATCAAAAAATCATTGAGATAGGGTGATTGCTATATACTTGAGGAAAAGGGTTCAGGCAAGGACTAATGAAAGAAAGCAATAAGTAAGATCATCATAACTCTCAATGAGAAGTGAAGGAGATATTTCAGAAATGGAAGAAACTGGATCAACAATGAAAAGGAGATGGAAATAATTAGTAGAGAACCTATTTCAATTTCATTAGTCATCTGTTTTCACTGGGGGAGAGTAGGTGTATGGTAGCCATTGTGCATATAATTAAATTCTAGTAAATTTATGATATGGATCAATTTGGTGAAAAGAATGAAGAATTATAAATTCAGCATTTGCCAAATTTGGTGTACCATTCACAGGGGTAAGTGGAGGAATAGAAATGCAATGAATTATGTTCTCATAACACAGAAGTATCAAATCTGAGGCTTTAGAGATATTTCCCAAAAATCACTAGACAAATAAAATGCAATCTTCCTGCTGTGTATGTACCAGAGAGAAAATGCAGAAAGACTTGCTCATTCCAGGTAGGTTTTTAAATGGCTAATTTTAAAGAATGTAGAATGGGGCAGTGCTTACTTTTATGGAAAAGTGAGGAATCAAGGATTGAGGATTTGTGAACTTCAAACATGCTTACTCTGTTAAATAAACACTGTAACCTAATAACTAAATAAGGAAATGATCTTGTTAGACTTATGTGTTTGATAAACCTCATTTGTAATTTGTAGAAGGATATCAAAGATTTTCATTATTTATCTTTTAATCAAAGTGTATAAATGAACCATTACTGTTTATCACTATGAAAGTTATATTGTTGTACATGCAAATTTGTTCTTGTCTTTTTCAAATAATAATAGAGATAACACATTACAAATACCAACATAGGTAAATCCAAGTCAATGCCATGATATTTATAGCATCCAAGTATCATAATACTTAAGTCTAGAAAAAATAAAAATCAGACCAGCACCCACATCGCAATTTTCATATATCACCATACACACAGATATACATAATGAATGTATACAAATGAAAGAAAAAATAATGAGTATTTCTTGGAAATATTTATTGTTCCTCTTCCCATTATGATTTGAATGGAAAACTCAACTTAATACAAACAAGTAAACAATACAAACAAGTAAACAAAAATCCCTGCCAACCCTATTTTTCTGTCTACTCAAGGTAAATATTAGAAAAAATGTGAAACTACCTGAAATATTAGAATACATAAACTGTATGTTTCACATGGTGCATGCCTTTCACATTTTTTTAAACAGAAATTTTGCATTTACAGGTCTGCAACAATTAACTGCAGTTAGACAAAAGATGTAGCTAATGTACATGTTTATTGTACATTTAAGGGGACATTTACAAACTGTATGCATTGAAAGAACACAGGGTGGGAGTTTTTGTTGTGGCTCACAGGCTTAAAAACCCAACATTGTCTTTGTGAGGATGCAGGTTCAGTCCCTGGCCTCTCTCAGATCAGATGTTGCTGTGTCTGTGGCACAGGCCTGCACCTGCGGCTCTGATTCGACCCCTAGCCTGGGGAACTTTCATATGCTGCAGGTACAGCCCTAAAACATAGAGCAAAAAAACAAACCAAAAATGAAAAAAAAAAACAAAAGAGCACTTAGCAACCTATGCTTGTTAGTGTTGGAAAATGTTCCATACACATGATAAAATATTGCCCACCAAATGGACAATACAGGGATTATCCCCTTAAGTTGCCACTTTGCACAGCACCAAGGACAGCAATTTGTTTATTTTCTGTTTGATTCCTGAAACATTCCAATGCAACCGCCCTCCACATCACTTTCTCTTCATGCCAACATTAATTATGTTTGTGTCCAGATGATACAAATAAAACATATCACCCCCTAATGTGACAGCCCTTCCTCGTTGCTTTCCTCTGCGCTGTTGAGACTTTACCTTGACTTAGAAGGGGGACTTGAATGGTCTCTCAGTTCTTTCAGAAATCTAGGCTTCTTGTGGGTCATTGATTGTCTAAGTTTACAAATGTCACTTTTAACATAAAGACACTATCACATTTTTATGACTATTTGAGAGAGTTTTCTTTTAAGACAAATTTGTGTCATTGCACTCAGTTCAGGAATCTATTGTGAGCAATTTCTATGGAGTCAAAGAAACTTCAAGTCTACAGAGCTGTAGAAGTTTATCACTCTGTGTTTCATTTTTTCTATCATACAGTTGTTTCATTTTTTTCTTTCATATAGTTGTCTGAGACAACTCGGGACATATGTGACCATATAAAATATATAATAAATGTAATGATAATTAAATAATATAAACATCTGAGTGGAAAAAAAAGCCAAATACATGTATTTAAAGTCAAATATCTTTGCTCCTAAAGCCCTTTTCTTATAAAAAATTTTAAAGAAAGATGATAAATTAATTTTACTCATATCAGTGTTTCTATGATATAAAAATTGTATATAAACCAGGTGGCCATTATAAGAGGATAGAATTAATAAATTAATGTTCAACAATAGAAAGAAATGCATTGACTACATTCCTAATACTTACTTATATCTAAAGTATATTTATTCTGACATCATTTTTGCTGAAAATCTCCTAACAAAGAAAACAAAACTAGTTATTCTTAAAAGCAATATGAGTATGCTCACCTTTCTTGCTATATTTATAAATAAATTTTAATGTAAATGTGTTTAATGGGACAGAGTTTGTGTATGTCTAAGCGTGAGCATGAACTGGTGTGCATTTGTGTTCTAAATTATGGAAATAAAACAAATGCTGGTGGAGGGATTTTTTTTTGAGCTGAAAATAAGGAATGCTCATTGACTGAACTCAATTTACTATTGTTAAATAAGTTTACTTGGGCAGGAAGGTAGAGAGAGAAACAAGTAAAATTGTAAAAATTGTAAAATTTTTAAGTTCTGTTCTTCTTTCTCAGTCACCTGGCTTGTAAGAAATAACAGATGATAAATGAAACTACTATATTTGTCACTTATTCCTCAGAGACCAAACGTTCAACACTCAGGGAGGGACTAAACATAGAGAGTGTTATATAACCTAAGTCAGACAGAAGACACGCTGACCCTTCCTGCAGACAGAACTGCATGCCACAAAAAAAAGTCCGTAGTTCTGATTCAGGTACTAATAATTTTTTTTACTGTTTCTCAGATTTATATTTTAGATTCCTTTAGTTATTCTATCCTTTTCAACTCAAAGCGTGTTATAAAACCAAAGAAGTGTATGAAATATTATACAAACTTTTATTTTAATTACATTCTCTATTTAATTAAAATACGTCTACATAGAGCAAAGAATACCAAAAAAAAAAAAAAGCAAGTATGTGGTGGTCAGACTTTTTATATTGTTCTCACTGTATAACCTGTCCTTTAATTTTTTTTTGAAGTTTTGATTTTTAAAAGAAAGCATTTTAAAAAAATGATCTGTCAACATGGGCAGATATTTAAATAAGTTTAAGCCAAGGGTCTAGAGCCCTGCACATTGACCACCAGATCATTCTCCAGATCCTCTTTTCCGTTCTTTATCTGCCTTAAACTCCAATTCTTGCATATTCTCCAAGAACAGAGAAGGGTATATATGATGTTATATATAAGATAATCAGTTGAGTAGCATGTAACAATGGGGCAAAAAATTCAAGGAACACCAACTCTTTTAAACAAGAGGGAGGCAGATTTCAGAAATATGAGCAACAGGATCAAAGAAAACAAACAATAGTATAACATTATAATTTCTGAAAAATGGAGGTGGCAGCATAGTTCAGATACAAATCCCCCTGGATGTAGGGATTGTGAACTTTTAAGTATTCTTATCATGCCTCTTACTATCTGACCTGTTGGTGACTAGATCACGTGGACTGCAGTCTACTATGGCAGAAAGACTCACGGAGGAAACCGTACTGTCTTTCTTGCCTCTTTGCCACCTGGCCTACCAACACCCCTGCAATTAAAACGATATTCTTCGTAATTTCTCTTGAGCAACAAGTGTTATAAAACCAGGAGGACCGTGGTTAGCCCTGGAGTATTTCTCCCTGAGTTCTCCAGAACAAAGCTCATGGAGTCACCCTACATTCTTCAGCTCCCTCTCTGCTCCAGTGGATCCCACATCCCTGAATATCCCTTTCCCTTGTTCATGGATCCCGAATAGAATCTGAGGGACGAATGGAGAAGTAGGGGCATGTTGTATCCAGGAACATGCTGTCGCTCTGCCTACTTGAATAGTAGACGATAAGGAAATAGCAAAGGACTATATATTGTTACTAATAGCTCTCACACTACGCTTCTCTATTGCAGGATCACACAGTATTTGCATGGTATTGAAAAAAGAACAACAATCTTGTTGGAAGTTGTGGGTTATCTGGAGCAACAAATTGAAGAACTACTCCCTTGATTCTGAAGACATTGATTCCTTAATACAAGAGAGAAGTAGCAAAAATGATCCTAAATACTACCATGTTTTTGTGAAAATAGCATGATTTAGTTTAAATAAAACTGTGCCACAAGCAATATAACACTACATGAATGTAAGTGATATTATTATTATCATTTATTGATTTATATTAAATTAGATATATTTTAAGGAGTCCGTTTACCTCATACAGTGCTAGCATTATATCTTTCTCTAACTATGGAAATAGAGAAAGGACTAGTAGGTGAACAGTTAAGATAGTAAGATGATGTTACCCTCCACTTCTGTTTCCTTTTTCACAACCAGGATTTCCAGGTCTGAGCGATGGAGGCTGAGAACTGCACCATGTTTACGGAGTTCACGTTCCTGGGACTTTCAAGCCGAGAGGATGTGCAGAAGGGGCTCTTTGTGCTCTTCCTGCTGGTTTATGGCGTAACAGTGGTGGCCAATCTAGGGATGATCCTGCTCATCCAGATGGAACCCAGACTCCACACACCCATGTACTATTTCCTGAGCAATCTGTCCTTCTCTGACATCTGCTACTCCTCCTCTGTCTCTCCCAAGATGCTGGCTGATTTCTTATCTGAGCAAAAGAGGATTCCATATAATTTATGTGCTGTCCAGATGTACCTTTTTGGGACCTTTGCAGATGTGGAATGTCTCATGTTGGCTGTCATGGCTTATGACCGTTATGTAGCCATTTGCAATCCACTCCTTTATACAGTTGCTATGTCCAATAGAGTCTGTACCCAGCTCGTGGCTGTTGCCTACATTGTAGGCTTGGTGGATTCAGCAATCCACACCTGTTGTACATTTCGATTGTCATTCTGCAACTCCAACGTCATTAATCACTTTTTCTGTGACATTCCACCCTTGCTAGCCCTCTCCTGTTCAGATACATCTATAAATGAGATCGTGATGTTCACTTTTATTGGCTGTGTTGTGGGCTGCAGTATCATCACTGTCCTGCTCTCCTATAGCTACATCCTAACCACCATCCTTAGAATGAACTCAGCCGAGGGGAGACGTAAAGCCTTCTCCACATGTGCCTCCCACTTAACCACTGTGGCTGTGTTTCATGGCACCCTCTTGTTCATGTATTTCAGACCCAGCTCCAGTTACTCGATGGACATGGACAAAATGGCCTCTGTCTTCTACACAGTGGTCATCCCCATGTTAAACCCACTGATCTACAGCTTAAGGAATAAGGATGTGAAAGGTGCCCTGAAAAGAGCAGTTGGCACTAATTTGTGTTTTTGCCCCAAAGTATTTATTGAAAAATTCTGAGAGCTGAAGTTCAGGCATTTTAATATAGATTCTTCTAGTCTCACCAGTACAACTTCTAGATATTTCCCATGATTTACCCTTGTGCCTCAGTTGAGTGTAGGGCTCAGTAATTATTGATCTTCATCTTCTCTCCATTCTAAGCAAGGATAGTGATAGGTTCACTTTGCTATTTTTCAGAGGTCTTTTTATACCTCTCCTCTGTTCATACGTATGCTCCAGAGAGAAGGCCAGAACAATCCTTTCCCCAGCATCAACTCAACATATCCTCCAAATATTCTAATATTTGTTTTAAACAATGGCCTTACTGAACTTTTGGAGTGTTAGTGGGTTAAAAGTTTTGTCTTTCCTATGTACTAGTATTACCCATAAGTGTTCCACTGTAATACTTAGAAATGTATAAGGAGTAAATAAATAAATAAGAATAATCTGAATGTCACATAAGTACAAAGTTCCTAACTCAAAGTTCCATAAGTGCAAGGCCCTTACTTGTCTTATTCACCCATATTTCTACTTTGTTTTTTAAAAAGTTAGGCTGCATGATGCCATGCGAAATAATTAGTGAAGAAATAAAACTAATGCAAAAAGGAGCTTTGTCAATTTTTTAAATAAAAAAACTCCCCATATTTTAGTTCATTTCAGAGTATCCATTTTAGACAAAATCCACGTGTGCTATGTCCTTTGGCATTGGCTGAATAAGTATCAAGGCAGTGATCATTGGATGTAGAGAACTTGGATCCTTTGTTCCTCAGCTTTCTGTCCCAGTTACATCATCAGGTAACCCCAGAGTCAGCAGCTCTAGATTTCCATAGCACCTCATGGACTGCTCATCAGTCCATGGGTTTTCCTTCTTGCTCTCATCCAGGAGAACAAATATGGTACTATTGACAACTCTGCAGAAACTGCATGGATGGGATTTGAAAGATTGTCCCTAAACCTTCTCTCAAGGCCACTAGGAAAGAGGACTCCATCTTCTTTGATTTGCTCCAGTCAGTACAGTTTAGGTCATAAAGGAATTGTTATTAAAAAAGAGACATGGTGCAAACAAGACCCACATGCCCAGATGGGCAACCTGCAAAGAGGAGAATAAGGACAATTGCAGCAGTTCTCACCAAGGAAGCAAGGGTTCTGAGTGCTACATTGGGCTCCCCAGCCCAGCACAGTGTTCTTCCACTGGGAAAACAACACCCCAGGATATTTAGCTTTGAAAGCCAAAGAGGCTTGCCTATGAAAGAGCTGGATGACTAAGGGAAACAGAATCCACCCTTAAAGCGACCGTGAAAAATCTCACATACACTGAGCCTAAGCACAGAGGCAGAAATCTGAAGGTAGTCTGAGTCAAACCCATTTGCTGATCTTCGAGAGCCTCCCAGAGAAGCAGGAGGCAACTGGGGCTCCCCCACGGAAAGACAGATATAGGCAGCAATCATTTCTGAGAGCTCATCTGGTCATGCTTCAGGCAAGCAACATTTTGTAGACCTTTCTCTCCATAAGGAGTTAAAAGAACTCTACTCTGAAGATTTTAAGGCACTGATGAAAGAAACTGAAGATGAAACACAGACCACTGGCACAAAAATAGATGCAAAGATGATGGAACTTAATAGAGAGCCAGAAATAAACTCACCCTTTACATAGTCAATTAACCTATGACAAAGCAGCAACCTAAAAGAGGTAACCCAAGGTAATAATGTGTCCCTAAAGAGAGGAAGACACCGGGGAAAAATAAACTTGGGTAAGTTGGAAGAAAAGAAGGACAACTCCACATTCTCCTAATATGTACCCGAGAACTAAACAATGGTAATAAACTATTTGAGTAATGCAAATGCATCACTTTATTGAGCTTATCTGGTAGACTATTATTAGCAATACTTCATGTGATTTGAACTTTGCTACAATATCTCTTACAAGAGAACACTTTTATATTTTATGATTGGGATCAGCATGCCAAGAATGACAAGAATATAAAGACATTAAGAGTTGGCACTTAGATCATTTTTCCCCAAATTTAATTGTATTAGTTTCACTGATTTTAGCCTAATGTGTGTTCTAGTTTTATAGACAGCAAGGAAAGAAAGCAGTGACAAAAGAAGCAAACAAAAAAATCCCCAACAAACAAATGATAAGAAATACTGTGTCCCTGCTTACTTCCAGGTGAGGTTTTTTAATGAAAAGAAACTACATGGTATCCTCAGGAACATAAACTAGTACATGACTGATTCATCCTAATTCTTTATCTCCCTCTACTTTTGCATTTGCTGGCTTAGTGGCGATTAAATTAACTGCATTAAGTCTCAGAAAATTCAGCTGATGTGTATGATTATTATATATTATGTTGAAATATCAATCAACAGTAGTCGTTTAATGAAGGTTAGTAATCTGTGCTTTAAGTATAATGCCTTGAGTAGCGTATTGTAAAATATCACTTAGAATGTGGCCAATACAGAGTGTGTCCCCCAGAGCTGCTATGTCGCACAACTTCATGAACCATTAATATTTCCTATTTTCTAATACCTCCCTGGAATTGTGCAATGCAGCCACCTCCACATCAAATTTTCTTCACACAAATGTTAATGGTGTTCAGTATTTGGTTGTAACAAATGAAACAGACCTCTTTGATATCTGGTGACCCTTCTCATTATGTCATCCACCCCTAAGATAGAAACCCTTCTTTGTTTTAGAGATGAGACTTAGATGACATCTCAATTGCTTAGAACTCTGAAAATCTGTGGAACACTTATTTTGTAAACCAGTCTTTAATGTAAACACACTTTAGCATTCCATGAGTTTAGCCAAGATAACTATTTCTTAAGAGGGATTTATTTCATTACACTGTAATCAGCAACCTACTGAGAGCAAGAGCTTTGCAGCCAGGAAAACCTAATATCTCCAACCCTGGATGTCAATTTCTGCAACTCTGTAAGGAGGTTCTCAATAAACATTTAAAATATATGAGATAATGTATAAAATAGATGGTATTTTTTAGTAATGAATGATATGTGAAAACTCCAGTATTTGGTAACAACTTCAAAATGGTCTCCCATTGTTCTTGAAGTCCTTTTCTTTCTTCTCTTTTTTCTTTCTTTCCTTCTTTCTTTTCCTTTTTATGGCCATACATGAGTCATATGTAAATTCCTGGGCTAGAGGTCCAATCAGAGCTGCAGCTTCAGGGTTACCCACCACAGCCACAGCAACACTGGGTCTGAGCTTCAACTGAGACCTACACCACAGCTTGTGGCAATACCAGATCCTTAACCCACTGAGCCAGGCCAGGGGTCAAACCTGCATCCTCAGAGAGACTATGTTGGGTTCTTAATCCACTGAGCTACAATGGGAATTCCTCAAGTCCATTTATAGGGATTTTCATGGATACGATGGATTATGTAGACATATTTTCACTCAATTCAGAGTTGTTTATGATTTGAAGAATTACGCCTGCAAATTTTTATTTCCATTATTGTATATGCCTCTTTTCATAGTCTTTTATATGTAAATGTGTTCATAATGATCTTGATTTTGTTTAAAAATCAGATTGCATATGCCAGGAAACATGGCTAAGAGAGTATGATTTGAGTTGGATTTTTCTGTCTTTATAAAAATCTTCCATAATTGCCACAGTACATTTAATAAGAGTCTGTGTAAGTGTGTGTGCTTGTGTGTGTGTATCTGTGTGTTCACACTGTATACTATGAAATTAAAACAATATACATACTTTGAGATTGTTGGAGCATAAATAATGAATGTTGGAAAATCCATTACCTATTTTTAATCAGGTATGAGATTGGACATTGAAGTAATTAAGAGTAAATATAATGAGGAAAAGGTCTACACATTTTTCTCAATAATCCTAACTAAATGAAGTGTCAGAAGAAAAAACATATAACTACATCTATAACTTGTTTCTGAGAATCAGATACTGAAAAACCCAGGGACCAGACACAGAAATAGGATATAATCTAAGGTATTTCAGAGACTATACTGAACACTTAGGGTCTGCATCTGAGAGAACCAAACCAAACCAAACTAAAACAAAACAAAACAAAACCGCCTCTAGTTCATTCTCATGTACTAATATTTTTCTGTTGGTTTTCTTAGCTATATTTTAGTTTTCCTAAGTAATTTCCTTTTTTTCCCACTAAAATAAAAATTGTCCCTTTTAGCAGGCAAGATTGCAATATTTATTTTGGAATGACTCAATTAAATATATATTTTAGCTACATACTGAATTAAAATAGCATGTAGAGATGTAAAAGCCCAAAGTACCACTGAACAAAAATGGTATCCTCTCTTTTGTACAGAGTAAAAAAGAATTAACACAATGTTAGTCATTTTCTATTCAAATAGACTTGCCTCTAGTTAAAAATAGATAAGTATATTTTTTTGTAATAAGGACTGAATTCTAAATTGATGCCTGCAATATGGCAGGAAACATGGCTTATTGTATTTGGTGGCTACAAATTTTAAAAGCAAACACATCTGTTAAATTATGGTTAAGAAGGAGGAGTTTCATGGTGGCTCAGTGGGTTAAAAATCCTGCACTGTCATTGCTGTGGCACCGTTCCATCCTGGGCCCAGGAACTGCCAAATGCCAAGGATGCAGCCAAAAAAAAGTTATGGTCATGACTGAATGTATATGTATATATGTATACACACACACACAGACACACACATATTGTGTGTATGAATGTGGACATGTATATGATATAGGAATGACTCTATACATTATATCTGATTATTAAGCAGAAATGGATATTTGCACATATAAACAACATACTAAAACAAACACAGCCCAGCCTTCTTTCATTTCAACCTGTGTCCATGCATATGCAATCACACATTTGCATAAATATTCATATGATACATGTGTACATACTCATATGTGCACATTGTTCCCAGCAAGTCAATGACTTGTTTACTGATATTACTTTTCTTCTACAGTCAAATCATAAAATTGCCACACTTCATACAAATCAGTGTTGTCATTCCTTTTCTCCAGCCCTTCCTCAAGCTCTTCAAGTATTTTACTACTTGACTATAATGTCTCTGAACAGCTATTGTGAAATCACCCATTTGACTGTTAAGGCAACTTAAATGCACATCGCTTCAGCAATTCTTATTTATAAAACTGTCTTTTTCTTGCCTCACTGAACATAGAGGAAACTATAGAATGAAACAGGATAACTCTTTAATACTCATGAGGCAATCATCATTATAACCTAAAGATATACCTCTTGTGTAAGATCATCAAGGAAACTAAGTAATTGAGAATTTGGATGGTCTTCTGACCAGTCAAATTAGTTTAGAACTGAGACTAAATATGAAACTTCTTTCTTTCCCCAGGATCCATTTAGAGAATAATGAGATGATTTTATAAATGGGAAATTATGTAAATAATTGAAATCTGATTGGATTATGTGGATGGAGAAATGGAATCACACAACTTTAATGATAAAGTAAAAGAGTATTTAATGTACCCATTGAAAAACAGTTATGTTTCTAAGTAGAAAGATGAAGGAGATTATTTCAGATATGAAAGAAACAGTATAAAATAATTAAAGATAAACAATAATTAGATAATGTAATTAAAATGTTTTAATTTCACAAATTTAACAGGAGAAATGATAACATAAAATAATTAAAGTGGAGAGTCTATTTGAGCTTCATTAGATGTCTGATTTGATTGGAGGATAACAATGAATAATACTGTAAAAATCATTTTAACTTCCTGATGGTTCTCAATTTGGTTTTAAGTGTGAAAAATTAAAAGTTCAGCCTTTGCTGAAGTTGTTATAACATTCACAGGGGAATATGCAGCACTAGATAATTAATCACGTTTACATATCACAGAAGCTTGAAGGCAGAGGCTTTAGAGACTTAAGTCCCAAATGCCACTAAGTAAAAATAAAATGTGATATGTCTATATTGCTCAGTTCTCAGAGACAAGCTCAGAAGGAGTTGTTCATCACAGGTAGGTTTCTGAGTTGCCAAATTTAAAGAATGAAAAATAACGACCTTACATTTAGAAAAATAAAGAATAAATATTTAGAAATTTGTAAATGAACATTTTATTTATTTCCTTGGGTTAATAACCTGTAATCTAATGGCAAAAATTGCATTTGTTATTAAAGCAAGATAAAGCAGATTCATGTTGATTAGCAAATGAAGTTTTATGTACTATATATTAAACAAAATTAAGAAAATTTGAATTTTTAAATCACTGTGAAAAGAGATATGCAAATTCAAATTTTTTTCTGTTTTTAATAAGGAAAAAGTGATATCACAATACAAATACATATTTGTATAAGTTCAACCCCGTACAAACCACATACCATATTTACTAAAGTCAAACAAAATCAGTCCGTCATTCACATTCCAGTTCTTATTTATCACCAGAGACACAGAGATATTTATCGTGCAGACACACACACACACACAAACAGAAGCTTATATCAAATATATGTTTATTACTCCTGTTCCAATCTCTGCTTTTTTTTTTTTCCTTTCACATCTACACTTGTGGCATATGGAATTTCCCAGGAGTCACGAATCATCAACTCTGTTTTTAATGAACAAGTCAGGTTAAAATCAAAAGGAATGAGCATGCATTAGCTGAATTCTGTTATTTCACTTCTTTTTTAGCATTTTTTTTGGTCTGGTCAAGAGACATGTCCTTTCGCATCAGACCACTTCCACACGTAAGTAATAATAATGTGGCAAAGCAGTAAAATATTGCTAGAGAAAATATTACTAAAACATATCTAATGTCTCAATAGATACATTAAAGTGCAGACCAGAAACAATAATAGCATATCATTCATTATTTTTAAATCATAGATAAGTTGATTGTGTCTTTATCTAACACAGAGTGATAAAAAAAATTGTGATTCTTAAGTACTCAGTATAATCACTTTTATGCTTAATTGCATATATGTTTTTAAAATATAAGGCTGAGTATTCCATCTTTGTCCTTAATTTATGCATGGCTTTCATATCATACCTGACTTGCAATGAGATTTCAGTTCAGATTTACTGATGAGATAACAGAGCGAAGGTTCACACTAGTCACATATATCATGGATAACCTCCAAATTTAGAATCAAACTTCCTCAAGATTCTGTCCTAGACACTAACTTTATTCAATCAAATAGCAATGACTTTTATATAGGCTATTTTCTGAGAATATAATATACTGAAATAAATTATACCTGACATACACATTATGTTTTGTTTTCAAAAGGGGGAACACATTGATCTCTCATTTCTTGATCATTTCTGGAGCATTTTTAGAAGAATAAAGAAGAATGGCAGGGGAAAATTGCTCTATCTTGGACGAATTCCTTCTCTTGGGAATTAGCAATAGCCCTGTAATCAAAGTGACTCTGTTTACCACGTTTCTAGTTGTTTATCTCATTATTCTTGTTGCAAACCTTGGAATGATCACTTTAATTAGAATGGATTCCCAGCTGCATACACCCATGTATGTTTTCCTCAGCCACCTCTCCTTATGTGACCTCTGCTATTCCACAGCAATTGGGCCCAGGATGCTGGTAGGCTTCATTGCTGACAATAAGTCAATCCCCTTCTATGGCTGTGCTCTGCAATTCTTGGTCTTCTGCGTCTTTGCGGATTCTGAGTTTCTACTGCTGGCAGTGATGGCCTATGATCGGTACAAGGCCATCAGCAACCCCTTGCTCTACACAGTCAGCATGTCCAGCAGAGTGTGCTCGCTGCTCATGGCCGGGGTTTACATGGTGGGAATGGCAGATTCTTTGATACACACAACACTAGCATTCCGCTTATGCTTCTGTGGGTCTAATGAGATTAACCACTTCTTCTGTGATATTCCTCCTCTCCTTTTGCTGTCTTGTTCTGATACACAGGTCAATGAGTTGGTGATATTTACCATTTTTGGCTTTATTGAACTGATTACCCTTTCAGGTCTTTTTGTGTCTTATTGTTATATCATCCTAGCAGTGATAAAGATCAACTCAGCTGAGGCACGGTTCAAAGCTTTCTCCACCTGCACCTCGCACCTAACTGCTGTGACAATTTTCCAGGGAACTATGCTCTTCATGTATTTCAGGCCCAGTTCCTCCTACTCTCTTGATCAAGACAAAATTACCTCATTGTTTTACACCCTTGTGATTCCCATGTTAAACCCTCTGATTTACAGCTTAAGGAACAAGGATGTGAAAGAGGCTCTGAAGAAACTTAAAAATAAAAAGTTGTTCCATTGAAAATAACATGTATCTGTTTTTCTCCCAATCTTACACAATAATTTATGAAAACCAAAATTGTTTTCCCTAATGTGGTGTGATCCAATAAGTATTTATACTGTGTTCCATCCATTCCAACATGTGTGATTTCCTAAATACCACAGGCTTCATTTTATGTCTTGAATTTCTGTTTGATACTCCTTATCTGTGGAAAAGTTTCAGCCTCTTCATTTGCCAAATTTTTGTTTCTTCAGTCTTCATATGTGCATTAATTAAATTTTCAGAAAGTCAGTGCATGTTTTCTAACTTCCTTTTGCAGTTCTATGTGCTCTTTATTTCATGGTAAATCCAGCAGTTTTTATACTAATTAATGTTGTCTTTTAAGGGAAGTGACAAATGTCAATTAAATAACTATTAAAATTATTTCCTGTAAACTATAATTATGACATAATGTAAAAAGATTGTATACTATAAGCCCAAAACTCATTGTTCAAATATAAGGAAGGAAGTTGACAAGTGTTTCTTGAAAATGGAGACAGTTAAACTGGTAGGTAAAAGATAAGTAGGAATTAACTGAGCAATGCGGGTCAGCAGAGAAAGTATTCTGTGCAAATGGATGAGTAATTAGAGAGCCCCAGAGGAGTTTGGGATAATGTTATTTCAAAAAAAAAAAAAAGCAGTGTGGTAGGTTAGAGTGCTACTTACTATCCACAGCTCAGTCACTTCCTCCAGGGGGCTTTCCTTCTCTTTAGCACTCTCTAAGCTTGGGTCACACAACAATTCTCCACTGTGCCTCAGAACGTTCTTGAAACTATGACTCTGTTTTCTAAATCATTAACCTTCTATGCAGGGTTATAACACCCCAAGTTTAAAGACTGTGCATTTTATCCCTCCATCCAGGCACCAAAATAACATATGGGTAAACAAAGAGAGAAAGATACCCAAAATGGTTAATTTTATTAAATGTTTATTCATATAAGGCAAAAAAAAAAAATACTGAGCTCTAGTATTTGCCCTAAATACATATTTTGTAATCTTAACATATAATTGCATAAAGTGATTGAGAATGTTAGGTATAATGGAAAGCTAAAGACATGCAAGTGAACTATTTGGAAAATAATTACCATAGAGATATTTTCTGAAAGTTGTGAGATATTTGACAGCTTCACATGATCAAAGCACTGGAAGGGGCTTATTCAATAAAACAGAAAAGAAGACATGCATGCTTTCAAAGGACCTTAAAAGAATCAGGGGCAATCTTGTGTTTGCAACAATAAAGCAAGACAAAAGTCATGCAGTATCTAAGGACATCTAGGTGCCATTGTAAAATATCTTGGAGTGAAAACATCTCATATTGCCAGTAAAGCCCAACCCTGAAAGGCAAGGATGCTTTTCTGTTCTCCTGGGTAAGAGTGTTTCTGGGATTCTGAGCCCTGGAAAGGGGAGTGTAGAGGCAGGAAAAAACTAACAAACAAAAATATGGAGGATGCCTTTTTTAGTTATAGCATATCATCAGTGAATTCATGTTTTTTTGGAGATTTCACCTATTAATTAGGAACTCTCTTGAAAAGCAGCAAGACAAGAGTGGGGATCAATTGAAACAAAGCCCAAGCGAAGATGGGCGTCAATCTCAGAAGTGTAAAAATATCATCCGGCTAGCACATTGCTCTCCCATGAGGCAAGTGTAACATATTTAAAATAAGATATCAACTGAATCTTAGATCCTAGAAACAAATCTTTATTTAACATGTACACTAAACAGAGAAATGTTGAGAATTAAATGAATTTAAGCTCAATAAAATGGTGTCTAAAAATAAAAGAAATGATTGGTAATATTTCTTAGATCTCTGTGTCTAAAGTAGTAAAAGTGAAGGATGGATAATTACTTAATAGAAGTTATGGGAGTCATGATTCAACTAGGGGCTTGGGCTAATGACATGCAATTGATTTCTGTCTTGATTTTCCATAGATATCAGGGAAAGGTAGTAAAAAATACTTTATCTTACATTATCTAAATCCTAACTATATTTCCCACTTTTTTTTATATTTCTAACTCATATGCTTCTCATATGCCAGTAGAAGATACTGAGTAAGACAGTACCAATTTCTATGTGTAAAGAGTCAGTATTATAGTCAATATCATCATCACAGTTTCTTGTTTCTTCCCAGGCACCGATGTTCTTAAATATGAGCATATCTGTTAATGACAGATCAGGATATACGTATATAGAAATTATCTACAAAATGGCAAAAAGATGGTGACAGTTTTATTAAAGCAAAAAGCTACAATTTCTCATGACATTTATAATTATATGGCTCATTTAAGAGGCAACAAATTGACTTAGCTTGATATTCTCTCTAGAAACACGCTTGGGACTGGAGAAATAATAACAAAAATCAGTGTAAATCTACCCTACACTATAACCCACTATTGTGTGACCTTCAACACATCACTTTTCTTCCTTGGGGCTAAGTTTTCATTCTGTCAGAAGTGGGTGATGGGGCTCAGGGAAGGCACCCCAGAACCTACCACTTTGGCATTTGAATTATTTCAGGCTGAAAATAGTTAAGACCCAATAGATTCAAGGAGAGATTTTCCTTTTCCTTAACTGCCTAAAATAATTCAGATATGGTACCTTACCATAAAGAAAGTTATTACAACATAAAACATTTTAAATCAGAAATACTTATTTTGGAGTTCCCATTGTGGCTCAGAGGGTTAAGAACCTCATGTAGCCCCCATTAGGATGAAAGTTTGATCCCTGGCCTTGCTCAGGGGGTTACAGATCTGGCATTGCCACAAGCTGTGGTGTAGTTTCCAGGTGTGGCTTGGATCTGACTATGCTTCTCCTGCAGCTCCGGTTTGACCCCTAGGCTGGGAACTTCCAGATGTCACAGATGATGCCTTAAAAAGAAAAAAAAAATACTTATCTCCATGGCATGGACAACATTTGTTTATCAAATATTTGTTTTTCTCCTATTCCTATAAATTGTTTTCTTTCCCTTTGAAGTCCAAGATCCCAGGTTCCTCTTGGCTCAGGATGCCACAAACATCTCAATTGCTTGACTGTCAGGAGACATTTAATGTCTTCACAGAGATCCCAGACACAAGACATTAAATTTTCTTCTCTTCTGTTAATCTGTCTTAGATGAATTTATTTACTAAACTAGCCAAGACACTAAAATGGACTAAAGGAAAAGTTTTTCTCCATAGAAATGTTTCAACTGAATAATATTTATTGTGGATTCCAGCTACCACATTCTGTTGGATTTTAGTCCATCAATGAATAATTAACAAACCTACTTCTAAATCTGGAATATTAAAAAAAAAGATGGGTGGAATCATAAAAAAAAAGATGGTTGAAGTGCCAAAGCACTACATTGTATCTCAAGGCCTATTTAACCTGAAATGGAGATAGTAATGATTGTCCTGGTCTGTGCACATGGGTTGAAAAAAAGAATTTTCCATATTCATAGCAGGGTGAAAGGAAAGAAGAGTTTATTGATATGAGACATTGCTAGCACAATGGGATGACTCCCTGATAATCAAGGAGAGCCGACTCTGAGCCCATGGTCAAGTTTGTTTTTATAGCCTAGGGAGAGAAGATGTCTTACAATATACCTGCTGATTTACTGATTCTTGTCTCTTGGTCAGAGGCGTTGAGTTCTACTTCCTTGAAGGGGCCTTGATGTCCCACAATGAGGACAGATAGAAAAACAGTGCAGATTGCATGAGCCTCAATACCATCAAGCCAGATGCATTTAACTGGCCTGTGTTCTGCATTTTGACTTTGAGACACTTCATAAAAGTGGATATCCAGATTTATTGGCAACGAGAGAAAACACATATTCTGCATAATATCTAAAATTAAAATGACAGAGAAACTTCAAGCATTGGTGAGGATTTGGAAAAAACAGGGAACTTTAATCATTCATTATAATATCCAATGCCTCAGGGCCATCAACTATTTTCTAAAAGCAGATGGTTTTAAGTAGACAGTTGCCTACATAGCATTATATACAGAGGCACAGTGGCAGCAGAGGGGTCATAGAGACATGTTTATTTTTTTCTTACATAAATTTCAGCTAAGTCATTTTTTTCCATGATATAAGAAAACCAACTTCAATTAAATCTGAATCCCTTCTGGAACAGGACAATCCAATTTTTAATAATAGTGTAGCCACTCCAGCTCATTGTCTCATAATGGAGGGAAGCTGCAGTAAATAGTCTGCAAGGGGCAATCATGTTTGGGAAGCTAAATTTAGGTCATGTCTCAACAGCATGAAACCTGAAATGCTTTGTCATTCCTGGAGATAAAAGTGACTGATGGAAAAATGAATTTGGAAAAGAATCAGAGTAAAGGAAGCAAAGACAAATCCCATTCCTTCAAATCTGTACCAAGGGAGGAGACAATTGTAGTGAAAGTCTTGGGTGGCGAGCACATTAGCATCTTCAGCTTAATATATGGCAAATTACTGTAATCATTTAGTGTGAGCTTGGCCTCAACAATATCTTCTTTAACAGCAAGTTAATTATATTCATAAAGACCTCACTGCGCAAGTACAAAGGCACATAGATAAATAAATAAAACATGTAATTTATTAAAGAGTGTACTATGTCTAGTGGGTGTTACAGAGTTGGAAAAAAATAGAATATACCACTCTAGGATGTCACCTTGGGATACTGATTACCTTGAATATAAGTTATTTAAGAAAGAATTATGGGAAAAAGACATTGTGAACCTCCTTTATCCTACCAAAAGCAGGAAATAAATCTCCCATATGAAAAGTACCCTCCCTGTACCAGAAAGGAAGAGACATCCTTACCACCAGAAAAAGGAAATTCACAGCTATGAACCGTAAAGAAATTTATGGCTATTAACCAATTATGTAGCTTCTTTAGTAATTACTACCACGTCTCCAGATCCATTGTCTTGTCAGTTCTTTGCAAATTTATTTTTTCTTTGTTTGAAAATTATAAAAGATGCCTATTTGGTCAATTTTATGAATCCCATTCTTTTCATGGGACTCCCATACATACAAAATTAAATTCTTTTTTCTCCTTTACTCTGTCTTATGTTAATTTAATTATTATGCCAGTCAAAGAACCTAGGGGAGAGGAAAGGAAACAGTTCCTGCCCCTTCAAAAAATTTTTATTGAAATGAGGGTGGTTGTCATGTACTTTGGGAAAAGAATGCAGATGACCACTAATGAAAAAAGCAATGTGTAAGATTATCATATCTTAAATGAGAAGTGAAGGAGATATTTCAGAAATGGAAGAAACTGAATGGCAGAGGAAAGGAAAGTCATTTTTGGAGGGCCTATTCTAATTTCATTAGACATGTGCTTTCACTGGAGTATTATAGAGACTTATGGTAGCCATAAAGAATAGCATTAAATTCTGTTGAATTTCTTAACATTTTTTGTATAAATTTGGTGAAAAAAAGTGAAGAATAAAAGTTCAGCCCTTGCCAAAGTTGTTGTATCCACAGGGGAAAATGCAGAAGCAGAAATCCAATTAATCATGTATTCGTAACAGAAGAGGAAGATAGAGACTTTGGAGATTTGAGTCCCCAAAGTCACCAGGCAGAAATAAAATGCAATCTCCCTGTTGTTTTTGGACAAGAGATAAGTACAGAAAGATTTGCTCAATCAGGTAAGCTTAAAAATGGATAAATTTAAAGAATAGAGGAAAATTAATATATCCTTCTCCAAAAATGAGGAATCAAGCATAGAGAAACATAAATAAACTGTTTTATTTATTTAAATAAAACAGATAAATGAACTCTGTAACCTAGGCAATGGTGATATTTCTGTCTTAAGCCTGTGTGAATTTGACTAACCACGTTCATCATTCGTATGAGGATATGATACATTTTACTGATTTCTATTTTAATCAAGGTGGATAAATAAATCCTTATTTTTATCATGTGTGATATCATTGAACATGTAAATATAAGATTTTACTCTTATCTTTTGACATAATAATAGAGATAACATATTCCAAATACCAAAATCTGCAAATTCAATCCAAATACATGGAAATTTATGAATTATAGTCTGTTACTCACACTTCTTTTTATCACTTCTCCTTGGCTTTCAATGTGTTTGTTCTCATTGAAGGTCAGTCATACAAACAGATAGTAAACGTTGTGACAATCCAGTAAGAGAGTGTCATAGAATAGTTCAATAAGACATGTTTTATGTTTCAGCAAACACTAAATATGTTATACACCAATAACAGTACCATAATAATTTTTCTTTGTTAGCTTATATGAAACATCATTGTCAGTTATACAATCAATTCTTTTTCTATAACAAAGAAATAAATGTGATCCTCTTTTCCAACGTCACCCTCAGTATGCCGATTTTTCATCTGTTTGATATTTATTCTATACATTGGTAATTTTAAGCACTGTTAGTGTTCAGAATACACTTTTACACTTCCTATTTTTTAAAAAAAATGGACACACTTAGGGTATATGGAAGTTACTGGGCCAGGGATTGAATCTGAGCCACAGCTATTACTTACGCCAGAGCTGCAGCAATGCCAGATTCTTAACCTACTACACTGCACCAGGGATTGAACCTGTGCCTATGCAGCAACCCGAGCCACTGCAATCAAATTCTTGACCCACTGTGCCACAGCAGGAACTTACCTTTTATACTAATACTATACTATACTCTACTCTACTATGCTATGCTATGCTATGCTATGCTATACTATACTATACTTTTAACTTACCTTTTATCACTTATACTAAATGAAGTGATCTTCATTTAGTATACTTAATGATGAATCCAAGAGTTTCCTTGCTAATGAATCTTATAATGTAGTGAAATGAGAACCATTAATCAACTAATCTTAAACCCAATTTATAATAAACTATATATCACATTGAAGTAAAAAGACATGATGCTTCAAGTAGGATGTCTTAATCTAGATGGGAAGAGAAGATAAGATTATTTTAATATTATCAAACTGAAACAATGAATAGAGACACAAGGAAAGAGTCTTCAAAATTTCCTTGAAAATGGCAAATGTCAAAGCCAGCAGGATCAGTTCTGGCATATTACTGCCCGTCCACCCCAACATGGGACTCATGGAGACCCTTCTATCCTATTTTTCAAAAACCACCACTCTTCCCACTCCAGTGGGTCCTGGATGGTGTGTACCTTTATCACTTGTTTAGTAAACCTACATATGTCCTGAGGAGTTCATGGAGAAGAGGGGGAATGTTATATCAGGAATTTGTCACAGTGCTGCATGTCCACAACTTTGAGTGAGGGGTTAACGAAGGAGTTTATAAATTATCCGTACCTCTCACTTAATACTTAATATATTTCTCTATATACCAGATACAATAACACTTCTCTCAAAAACATACAGAAAAACAGGAATTCCCTGGTGGTGCAGCGGGTTAAATCAGATCCTCCTTTGTAACTGCAGGGGTTTGGGTCACTGCTATTGCACAGGTTCCATTCCTGGCTCAGGGAACTTCCCCATGTAGTGGGTGCAGCCAACAAAACAAAACAAACAAGCAAACAAAGAAAAGTGAAAAACAAGAGTAAAAATAATCTTGTCAAATGACCAAGAAAATCATTTCCTTGACTCTGAGAACATGAACTTCTTAGTATTAGATAAAAATTATCCTAAATACTACATTAAAGTAAGTAGAAACAGAGTGATATAATTTAATTGAAAGTGTGGCGTAAACACTGATCAATGCTACAGAAATGTAAGTGGTATAATAATCATTTTATAAATATATTTTGAATTGGATATATTACCTTCAAACAGGCCTAGCACTGTCTATCTCTTCTATAATTACTGGAATATAAAAATGACCAGCAGTTTAACTATTAAGACAATAAAATGATACTAAAACTTTGCTTCCATTTCTTCTTTCACAACCAGGGATTTCCAGGTCTGAGCGATGGAGGCTGAGAACTGCACCACGTTTACTGAGTTCACGTTCCTGGGACTTTTGAGCCGAGAGGATGTGCAGAAGGGGCTCTTTGTGCTCTTCCTGCTGGTTTATGGCGTAACTGTGGTGGCCAATCTAGGGATGATCCTGCTCATCCAGATGGAACCCAGACTCCACACACCCATGTACTATTTCCTGAGCAATCTGTCCTTCTCTGACATCTGCTACTCCTCCTCTGTCTCTCCCAAGATGCTGGCTGATTTCTTATCTGAGCAAAAGAGGATTCCATATAATTTATGTGCTGTCCAGATGTACCTTTTTGGGACCTTTGCAGATGTGGAATGTCTCATGTTGGCTGTCATGGCTTATGACCGTTATGTAGCCATTTGCAATCCACTCCTTTATACAGTTGCTATGTCCAATAGAGTCTGTACCCAGCTAGTAGCCATTGTTTACACAGAAGGTTTGGTGGATGCAGCAATCCACACCTGCTGTACATTTCAATTATCCTTCTGCAATTCCAATATCATCAAGCACTTTTTCTGTGACATCCCACCCTTGCTAGCCCTCAGCTCCTCAGATACAACCATCAATGAGATAATGTTGTTCATCTCCAGTTGTTGTGTTGTGGGCTGCAGTATCATCACTGTCCTGCTCTCCTATAGCTACATCCTAACCACCATCCTTAGAATGAACTCAGCCGAGGGGAGACACAAAGCCTTCTCCACATGTGCCTCCCACTTAACTGCTGTGGCTGTGTTTCATGGTACCCTCCTGTTCGTGTATTTCAGACCCAGCTCCAGTTACTCTATGGACACGGACAAAATAGCTTCTGTCTTCTACACAGTGGTCATCCCCATGTTAAACCCACTGATCTACAGCTTAAGGAATAAGGAAGTGAAAGGTGCCCTAAAAAAGGCAATCAGCAGTAAATTATGTTCTGGGTAATACAGGGTATTCATCCAAATCTATTTAAAGATTCTGAGAGCTGAAGCTTAGGTCCCTTGATATAGATTCCTGTAGTCTCACCAGTGCAATCCTCTGGATAGTGCCCCTTACTCACCTTTGTGCCCAAGTTGATGATAGGGAGCAGGCATTATTGACCTTTCATCTTCTCTCCAAACCAAGGAAATGTCTTCTTGGAGTCACTTTACTTTTTTGCAAAGAGGCTCTTTTCATACCTCTCTTCCCTGTTCCTGATTTCTCTAGTATGAGATATTTTGGGCAAGTAACCCCTCCATCCATATCAGTTTAACTTATCTTCCTTAAATCTTCAACTTTTGTTTTGTTTTTCTTTTCCTTAAAGTTTTATTGAGGTATAGTTAATTTACAATGTTGTGATAATTTCTTTTGTACAACAAAGTGATGCAGTTATACACACATGCACATCCATTCTTTTTCAGATTCTTTTCCCACACAGATTTTTACAGAATATCCAGTAGAGGTCTGTGTTGGCCCATCATTCCATATACCACACTGTGCACGTGCCAAACCTAGACCCCCAATCCATCCCTCCCTGCTACCTGTCCCCTTTGGTAACCATAGATTTGTTTTAAAAATCTGTGAGTCATTTACGTTCTGTGAGTAATTTCATTTTATCCTGTTTTTAGATTCCACATAGAAATGATATCATATGATATGTAAACTTGCTGAGCCAAAAGTGAGTGTTAGTAGGTCCAATTAGATTTGTTTTTATCTTTTTATGTACTTACATCATCCTACAAATATTCCAGCACTTTGAAGTAAATAATTGCTGAATCAATAAATAAGAAATTTCCCTCTCTATACTGAATATTCCATTAATGCACAGACCTTACTGTCTTAATCACTACTATGTCTGCTTTTCTCTTCGTAATGCTTGGCTTCAGGATACTATTAATTAATATTTATTGAATAAATGAAAGAGTATAGCCTGAAAAAGTAATGCAATTTTGAACCTTTGTAAATTTCCCAAACAAAATCCAACAAGCTCCTCATATTAATTTAATTCTAGCATGTCCACTTTATGTGAAATCCATCTGCATTTGTTTTCTTTTGCCCTAGGCAGAAATGAGACTCTGGGACAGGAATTATTTGATGCAAAAATCTTCTCAGACTATTCCTCTTCCTTCTGCCTCAAGTACAGCAGCAAATGTCTCCCCATCTTCCAAAAGGTCACTAGAGCAGACTCCAACTCCCCAGTGGGTTCAGAGCATTACACCACTTAAAATGGAAAGAAATGGAGTTTCCATTGTGACTCAGAAGTGACAAACCTGGCTAGCATCCATGAGGATGTGGGTTTGATCCCTGGCCTTGCTCAGTGGGTTAAGGATCTGGCATTACCACTAGCTGTGGTGTAGGTCAACGACCTGGCTTGGATCCCACATTGCTGTGGCTGTGGTGTAGGAGGGCAGCTGCAACTCTGATTTGACCCCTAGCCTGGAAATTTTCATATGCCATGGGTGTGCCCCATCTCCCCAAAATAAGTAAATAAATAAATAAAACTGAAATGCCCCACTGATATAATATAAAGGAAGAGTTATGAACACAAATATACATCACTTGGAGGAAAACAAAAACAAAGTAGTGCTTATATTAGCATGCCCAGTGTAATGAGTAACGCTGTCTATTTATCTACAAAATAAATTGGAAATTCTAAACAAAATTTAATATTGGTCACTGCTATTGTGTTGTGCTGAGCGGATGAATGTTAGTGAATCCTATAACTTCTTCCAAAAACTAAATTAATTTTGCATATTCAATTCATCCTGTATTCAATTAATAATTAATCCAGTTGTAAAAACACACCACCACTTCAAGTTCTCAGAAGTGTTCATTTTATCATAGGTTGTTGCCCTGAAAGTAACATGGAGGCACTATTTTTGGTTCCAAGAGGAAAGAGTAATGGCTTATGCAAGGTTTTTATGTAGGTCCTCTCCCCTAATTTTAAATATTCCTTTAGTGTACAAAATGTGTCAATTGTGTTGTAATCAAAGCATCATATGAAGGAAACAACTTATTGGAGACAAGAAATTTTCAGCAGGCCATTTGTCTCGCATTATAGATTAAACAGAATTTTAGACCAAAATATTGTATTGCCTTCAATATTTTGTTTTACAAAATAGACAATTAATTTGTTGTTCATAGAATATATCCCATATCATGAATAGGCACTGTCCAGACCTCTTCTTAACCTGATGTACTTTATTAAAAACATCAAAATATTCATATCTATAAAAATGAAACCTGCTGTACTATGTAAAACTAGCTTCACTGGCCATCTTTCACATATACATATAACAAAAAAAGTTACTCCCTTTTTATTCTGTTAGCTTTTCCTTTCAAGGTTTTGATTTAAGAAATTTTACATATGGTCAGGAAACCCAGGTTGCTTGTTTTTGTTTTCCTTCTGTATTCACTTTAAGAAAATGATAAAGATGGAAGAGAATTTAAGGTTATAACAGCTTGAACTGAGACAGACCTCAGTTCAAACCTGTGTACTGCCATTCACCTGTCAGATCTGTGACCTTAGCCCTCTAACTCCCCATCAGGGACTAAACCCCTGGTGCTGAAACACAAGATGGCATCGTTCACTGCATCAAGTCATGAGATGGGGTGTCAGCTCACCCGGTCTTTCAGATCCCAGTTGCACATCCAGCCTCAGGTCATGTTTGGAGCTTTCTGCCTGGCAACCCCAGGACCTGCATTTCCTTGAATTCCTTCCAGGTTAGAGCTGAGCAGAGATTTCTTCACAGTGACCCATGCTAGCCACTCCCAACCCAGACCAGGTGCCCACAGCCACTCTAGTGATCTAGTTCCCAGATCCTCCATGACCGAAAATGAGTCTAAACAACCCAGAGAGACCTTGCTTTATGTCTGTGTGGCTCTGTCCCAGGGACTGTGGCTGAAGGGGCTCCTTAGCTGCAAAGCAAACACTATCTGTTCTGATGAACCAATGCACTTCTGGCACCATTTCCTGCTATTTAGGGCAAAGCATATGACTCTCAGCACCCTCAGGCCCTCATTCCATTCATCCCCACTGAAAGCCCACATTAGCCAAGCCATACCTTATCACCCATCTGTGTGGACAAAACCCTTCCTATAAAGTCAGTTTCCACTGAAATGAGTGGAATGGAGGACTGGATTTAGAACCCAGCATCCATTTTTATTTTCAAAAAGCTTTCCTCTCTAGTTCATTCTCTCTCACTCTATTCCACACACCTTAGGGTTTTTCTGTTTTTTAAGACTTAAAAAAATAACATTATTGAGGTATAATTACACATCATGAAATTTATCTAGGGTGAGTGTATTATTTAATGATTTTTAACATATGCATAGAATTGTGCAGCCATCATCATGGTCTAATTTGAATAGGGACACTTTTGAGAGTAAAAAGGGTCATGGACTGGACAGAGGACGAGGCAGCAGTGTAAATGGAACATGTTCAGGGAAGAGTGGGACAGATCGACGTGCTCCAGGTACATGTGAACTGCTATCACTTGCTTTAGACTTTCCACCCATGTCTTCTTTACAGGTCATGGCCCAGGAGCCAACCAAACTATCATCTCATCACTTGCTTGCTTCAGATCTCATTTCTGGCTCTCAGAGGGTATCCTCCAGAAATGTTTATTGCTTACCAATCAAAGGATTTCAGACTAAATATATTTTTGAAAAAATTTTATGAGCCAGGCATCAATGTAGTTGATATGCACAAATTGCTTTATAAAAAGCCATCATATTTGACAATATCTTAAAACAGACATGGGTGTACACATTACTCCTCCAAGGAAGGAACCAAAAATACTGCAAAAGTAAGAAATAGTTTCTATTTCAAATATATAATGTAAATTAAAAATAATCAATAGTAAACATATGCATATTTTATAAAATCTTGGTATATACACTAGGAAAGATACAGTGATAAAGAGGCAAGTGTCCAAATAAAGAATAATTATTAATGGATAAATCTCATGGAGGACATAACTCCATGATAAGAAAATTCCAAGGGACTTAAAAAGAACACAGAAGATTCTAGTGAGGTTTAGAATATGAGGTATGATCAGTAACTGAAGAGGGGGGGTTCAGAAAAAAAGGTCATGTAGGTGTTAATATTTGAGGAAAGCCTTTAAAGTTGAATACAGTTTGGACAGCTAAGATGTACATGTATTTACAAGGAAGTTAAATTAACAAAGTATTTCAGTGAATTGCTTTTATTTCATTTCTGGTGATATATACCATGGCTTATCTAATATTGAGCATAACTAATAGCAAGATTAATAGGATGAGAAGAGAAAAGGAGTAAGAATATGAAATACAGAATATTATATGAAGGGTAAATCTGCCCCTGGAATACATCTTTAAACATTCAAATTTATTTTATTTAACCTGTCCCCACTTAACAGACGTTTAGATTGTTTTCAATAACTTTGTTACTACAAAGTATGATGCAGTGAATACTTTTGAAAGTGGTGAGCTTTTATAGGTTCAATTCCTAGGAACAGAATTACTAGTTTAAATGGTGCGTGCATATTTAAGGTTTATATGCCAGATGAATTATGCTCAGTAACAAATATTAGCAAACTATCTTCTATAAACAATACTAATTTACACTTCCACCAATGAGTGTGATAAAAATTTCAACTTGAAAATGATCAAGAATTAAGCATAATTAAGGACAATATAATTCTGTAAGAGAAGAGGCCTAAACCAGGAGACAGGGCCAGAGCCTAACATTGGAGGCTGGCCCTATCTTCTGGCCCTATCTTTCCTATAGAATTGGGGAACATCTATATCAAACCTACTTTCCCATTGCTTAGAACCAATACTCAAGAAACAGTGTTGAACAGTTGTCAGGCTGTGTCATCCTTCCTTAAGAAAGCAATTTTCTGCTCATCACTTTCCTAAAGGCATTTTTTACATCTTTGTTCCTTAGACTGTAAATCAGGGGGTTCAACATAGGTATAATCAAAGTATAGAACACGGAGGTCACTTTGTCAATATCCAGGGAATGACCACTACTGGGGCGCAGATAAGTGAAAATCAGGGTACCATGGTAGATAGCAACCACAGTCAGATGGGAAGTACAGGTGGAGAACCCTTTTTTTCTTCCCTCGGCAGAACGTGTTTTCAGAATAGCTGCTATGATGCAGACATAAGAGAGAAGAACTGTTAGAAGGCAAATAGCTTCCACCAAACTAGCAAATATGACCAGAACAATGTCATGGATGTATGTGTCAGTGCAGGACAGAGAGAAGAGTGGGGAGATATCACAAAAGAAATGGTTAATTTCTTCGGAGCAGAAAGACAGATAAAAGGTATTAGTGGTGTGAATAACTGAGCTCATGGTGCCTCCCAAAAAGGATCCAATTGCAAGCTGGCAGCAAATCCTTTTGGACATAATAATCCTATAGAGCAGTGGGTTGTGGATGGCTACGTACCGGTCATAAGCCATGGCAGCCAAGAGGAAAGATTCTGTGTCAACCAAAGAGCAGAAAAAATATAACTGTGCCACACAGCCATCGTAAGAAATTGTCTTCTTATCGGAAAGCAAGTCTGAAAGTAACTTGGGGGCAATGACTGAAGAGTAGCATGCATCTATGAAAGACAATATGCACAGAAAAAAATACATGGGGGTGTGCAAGGGGGCACTGGTTGTGATCAGTAAAATCATCCCAAGGTTCCCCATGAGTGTAACAGAGTAGATGAACAAAAACACAGCAAAAAGGGCACTCTGAAGTTCTGGATGGTCGCTGAATCCCACGAGAAAGAACTTTATCTTCACAGTGCTGTTCTCCACCTCCATTCTCTGCAGTGCTCCTGGACTTCTGAGGTTGTGACAGAGTAAAGATGGCAATACAAATAATAACCACAACATTAGCAAAATATTTTAAAAATAGTTAAAATAATTAGAATTTTACTTATTTATGTATTTGTTTTTTGGACCACAACCACATCACATGGAAGTTCCCTGGCCAGGGATCAAACCTGAACTACAGCAGAGACCCAAACCACTTCAGTGGCAACCCTGCATCCTTAATCCACTAAACCACAAGGGAACTCCCTAGAATAGCAACTTCAAATCAGTGCGCGCATCCTGATAACACCTAGATACATACAGTAAGTACAGTATAATGCAGTTTTTTTAAAAAAATACACTGATAACTTATCACTTCTATTCCTTAAAGCCATTGTTTTTCTCATTAAATGACACACAATCAAACCAGTAGGTGAACTTTAAATCTGGACTTCATTCTGATGTTCATCATCTCTCTCATCTTTCATCAATACCAAGTGATTGGGGCTGATTACATTGCTATATAGAAAACTAGTAACTAGCCTCTACTCTCCTTTGTGGTGTTTTTATTTCCACAACAAAAGAAAATATTGCCATTCCAGGTGAAGCCTAATATAGATAGAGTAGTAGAAGTTCCGTGTTTCTCACCTTGAGATGTGATTTTGCCTCTGAGGATCAAAGGAACTTATTAACAGTGCTTGAAATCCACCGATAAAATAAAAAGAGGAAAGATTCTGAATTAGTTGCATAGGTAAGTGAATCCCAGTTCTGCCATCCAGCAGTTATGAAACCTAGTGTTAAATGTTTTTGTAGTTGCTGTTGCTTTTGTTGGATAAATCTTAAGGACTTATAAAAACCTATCTTACCCCAGTCATACTTATGCTCAAAACATCAGTTTCTACATGTAAAATAAGTGACTATGGAAGATAAACACTTAAAATTCTGTCAAGCTCTAACATCCTAGAATTGAGGTAAGAAAACTTATCAGACTATCTTTTTCATTTACCTTCTCACCACACCATTGTTAACATCAGTTCGTGATTCACTGGAGAAATCAGTTTTGACACTTTAACACCAAAGAAATTGGCCCATCGGAATATTTTTTAAAATCTGTTAGAGCAGGCCTTCTGTGTTCTTAGAAGAAAGTCATACCTCCCATAAGAAGGCTGTAGATCTCTAGGATAATGCAACACTTTTTATATTTTGCTTGGTGCTTTTGAGATTAGCTTTCTGATCTCACATCAAATCCCAGAAACATAAACTCTAATATCCAAATCCCAGTGGGACAGTTTACCAGAGAAATTACAATTCTGCTGAGGAGTTGATTAAACACAAAATGATGTAATATGTTTTTCTACGTCTTAATAGTGTCTCAAGGAAAAATATATGGTGGCTTTCTGAGTGGTTGATTATTATACATAAAATTGGATTATGATACTTGCTATCTGGCTTGACTTAACCTTCTCAAATCAGCTTATCAAACAATTAACAGAGCTTTCTATGTAGTAGGATGTGGAGTAAACTGGAAAGAAGCAAAAAACATGCATCTACCTAGGTGTGAAAATGAGAAGATCCTTAAAGTCAACATGAGAGTAGAATGATTACAAAAAAAATTAAAAAGCCCATGTAGGTAGAAAGTAAATTACAAATAAAGTCAATAATTTGAATATGTGCTATAAGTGCATCATATTCACACAGAATTTGGGCCATGTTAGGCCAGAATCGATATTCAGTCTATGAATGTGTGTCAGATAGTGTTCTAGAACAAAACAGAGACAAAGAGGATAAATTGAACTTGACACTAAGAATTTTGTCAAGTAAAGAGTAGTGTATGAGAGATGGTAGAGGAAAAAAAAAATATAACAAAAAAAGGGGTTTCATGAAGATTGGCAAGTCCATGGCATGTTTGGAGACTTGAGGTTTAGAAAGGTAATGTTGTCTAATAAAGAAATATAAATATATCTATATGGAAAAAATACATAGATCAAAGAGAGTTATGAGCAATTTTGAGCCTCTCTCTGCCCATAGGATTAACTTCAGCAGAAAGTAATCTTCCAATAATTCCAGAAAACTCCTACAGTTAAGTCACTAGCTAACTAGTGTCCACTCAGAAACCAGTCACTGGGTCTCTTGGTGACAGGATAGGAACACTTCACAAATGCTGATTTCTCACTCAGTGGAAATGAACCCAAGTAGAAACCATGAGGTTGCAGGTTTGATCCCCGGCCTTGCTCAGTGTGTTAAAGATCCAGCATTGCTGTGAGCTGTGGTGTAGGCTGGCTGCTCTGATTCAATTCCTGAAGTGGGAACTTCCATGTGCTACAGGTGTGGCCCTAAAAAAAAGAGGAAAAATAATACTTCACGAAATTCTATTGGATACAAAGTCAGGGACCTATAAGCAATAGGAGAGGCTGGGTCCCCACCAGGAAATTGAGATGCTGTTGGTAAGAGAATGAGAAATACATATTCATCCCTATAATTTGCAAGTGAAGAAGTGACAAGATTATATATGTAATATAAAACCACTTAAAGAAATCCAATGAAACCTTTATGTAATTGCTTTGCAGACATGTAACTAAAATCCCTAAAATCAAAGGTTTCTGGCAATAAATGAAAATGACTATTTCCTGAAAGACAACAATGCTGTGAGGTGGGAAACACAAGTGGAAAAGGATTTGCATCTTCGCTCTTCAAAGCACATTCTCCGGATGGTGATGAGAATAAACAAACAGGAGTTGAGGATAATCACATTGGCAATGATCTCAACAATCATTGGCCATGATTGGAAGTGGACATGAGTTCATTAGCCAAGACACCATGAGCTTGTTAATAGAGATGTCATAGCAGGCAAGAGTAAAGACGGCAGATAGATCTCGAAAGAGGTGGCCAGCTACCTTTGATCTTTTTTTTTTTTCCTCTTAATGGATTTTATTTCAATTATAGGTGTACATAAATCATCACAAGTCAATTTTACAGATTTTGTATCCCAAACCCCCAGTGCATCCCCCCACCCCTCCAGATTGTCTTATTTGAAAAACCAAGGTTTTCCAAAGTCTGTGAGTTCATTGTGTCTTTTAGTTTCCACATGTAAGTGGTATCATTGGGTGTTGCTGTCTAATTGTCTGACTGGTTTCACTTTGCATGATAATTTCTAAGTCCATCCATGTTGCTATAAATGTTGGTAATTCGTTCCTTTTAATGGCTGAGTAACATTCCATTGTGTGTATGTACCATATCTTCCCTAACCACTCTTCTGTGG
>PVHT020000148.1:466779-490841 GCA_004024745.2 Catagonus wagneri
AAATGCAAATCAAAACCACTATGAGGTACCACCTTACACCAGCCAGAATGGCCATCATCAAAAAGACTACAAACAATAAGTGCTGGAGAGGGTGTGGAGAAAAAGGAACCCTATTACACTGTTGGTGGGAATGCAAATTGGTGCAGCCACTGTGGAAAACAGTATGGAGATTCCTCAGAAAACTCAAAATAGAATTACCTTTGATCTTTATGACAGGGTCTCAAGAGTGAAATGCAAGTCAGTCGGAGAACATATAGTTCCACAAAAGTAAGCAGCTGGAAACCAGCACTGTATGGAGTTTTCAGGACAGGAAGACTTTGTACAGCAGTGGGCTATGGATGGGCACAAAGCAGTCATAAGGCCATCCTAGTTAACAAGGAAGACCTCCATGACTATGCATGTGCAAAATAGTAGAATTTCACCATGAACCCCAGAAAGGGGATGGCTTTTCCTTTGCTGGAGATAGTAACATCTTTGGCACAATGCTTGTGGAGCAGCAAAAATCTGCAAAGGACAAGTATATGAGGAAAAAGTGCAGAGGGGTGTATAACAGAGAGCTGACTTCAATTGGTGCAGGCATGCCCAGGTTGGCCAAAACTGACTCCATATAGGAGAAGGAATAGCAAGATTAGAAAAAGTCTCTCCTCACTTGAATTTGATAATCCAGCAACAATGAACTCTATCACAGGGGTACAATTCTACCATATGTCATGTTCAGGAAATCAAATCATAAATTTTGGGTTTCTTTTGAAAAAAATAAGAGGAAACAAGTTGTTTATATTAACTTTAGAAAAATATCACATTGGTGTCAAACACGGTGTATTTGAAATAAAATTGTCAAACAAATCAAAATGTTCAATGTCGCAGCGGATCCTGCTGACCAAAATTAAAGTATCAGCGGAAATCCATGTGATTCCCAAATTTTGTCTATCACAGAAAATTGAGCTGATGAATCAAGCTAGATATTTTGATGGACATGGAAGTAGATTCAGTGATATGTTTTAAAGCCAGAGGGCGATCAACCCTTTTTCCTTGAAAAATGTTATAAGCTCTTTAAAGCAGTACTTGTGATTTACTGGTTTTGTATATAGCGGTGTGTCCGTGAGAATCCCAACCTCCCTTCCCCCATCATTTCCTCTTTCTTATCCATACTTTTGGTTTTCAGATCTTGGACTGTTTCTGTTTTATGCATAATTTCTTTTATATCATTTTATTAGATTTTTATTAGATTCTACACATGTGCGATCTCCAGCGATCCCCACAGTCTCTCTAGCTTTTGATTGTTTGCAGACTTTTTAAGGGTGGCCACTCTCACTGGTGTGAGGTGACATCTCATTGTAGTTTTGACATGCATTTCTCTCTTTTTTCACATTAGCTATGTGATTTTTTATTTCTTGAAGTTTCTTTGAAGTATAGTTGATATACAAGTTTCTGATAATTTCTGTTGTACAATAAAATACTTAGTTATACATATCTGCACATCCATTCTCTTTTAGATTCTTATCCCACATAGATTATCACAGAATATTGGGTACAGTTTTTTTTTTTTTCGCTTTTTGCCTTTTCTAGGGCTGCACTCACAGCATATGGAGGTTCCAAGGCTAGGGGCCTAAATGGACCTGTAGCCACCGGCCTACACCACAGCCACAGCAATGTGGGATCTGAGCTGCATCTGCAACCTACACCACAGCTCATGGCGATGCCAAATCCTTAACGCAAGGAGCAAGGCCGGGATCGAACTTGCAAACTCATGGTTCCTAGCCGGATTCGTTAACCACTAAGTCATGACAGGAACTCCTTAAGTTCTATCCTCCTAGCAAGTTTCAAGTATACAATTGTTATATTGTTAACTATTGTCATATTGTCAAACAGTAGATTTTCAGAATTTATTCATCTTGCATAACTGAAACTTTGTACCCCTTAAGCAACATCTCCCATTTCCCCCCTCCTCCTAGCCCTAACAACTGCTATTCTCCACCACTTTGTTTCTTTGAGTTTATTTCAGAGTACACATATAATTAAGACCATGCAGCATTTGCCTTTCAACAAATACTCTTAAGTTTCTACCAAGTTTCTGACCTCTACGAGGCAAAACTGCACCTGGATACACTAGCACGAGGCAAAACTGCACCTGGATACACTAGCCACACTTAAGAGTGGGGAAATCTTTCCTTCAGGCCCCTCAGCTACTTTGTTATCATCCTGATCAGAATATTAGGGGCCTAGCCAAGCATCTCCTCATATATATTGGTTATAGGACTACAAAGGGAATTTGGTTTCTCAGTGTCCCCAGGAGCATCTACATCTAGTTAGAACTACTATATTCAAGTTTTATAAAGTTATCGTACACATCCTAGATACCTGATAAACCAATATATATTATGTTGTTCACAGCATGATCTCATCTTTACTTCTAATTTGTTATAGAGCTGTCATCCTGAACTCTGCAGCCCCTTAAAATACTACATTTCCACAGAATCACTCACTCTGTCTTCTCGATCATCATTGACATTTATTAAATCATACCTTTATTATTTTAACCTTCTACTGTTCAATAGCTGCCAAATTGGTCCTTAAATCTAAAGATTTACCTTCTCATAGCTCTCTGCCACACTACCACAAAAATAATTCTTTACAAATTAGATATTTGTTTGAATATGCACAAAATATAACTGGAAGTATATTTTGGGCATTTTTCACAGGGCAAAAAAAAATGAAAGAAGTGTGTCATAAGACCATAATACCTATTCCAAAAACATATACATTAAATAAGTGCAAAATAAAGGACAAAAATTATTCTCCAAATTGTAAATGTGACTCAGTTACTTATGGGTACATACCCAAGTTCCTAAGAATAGTCTCTAAAGCTTTTCTGCCAGATTTTCTCTCTCCACTTTCGCTACAAATTTCATGCTCTACAATATCTTCATATCTCTAGTTATTTATGTATGTATAGATATAAGCTATTTACATATTTGCACATTGATGCAATATTTCATCCATCTGGGTACCCTTTACTCACCATTTATCTTGCTCATTCACAAAATACTGCTGAAGCATGAGCCCTTCCTTGAAACCTTCTCACTTCCTCCAGACCAAGGTCATTAAAATTTAAAAGTCACAAATTCTGTGAATCATCTTTTCTTTAATTATTGCTTGAACCACAGTGTAATGTGGTTATCAGTTTATACATTTACATGACTTCTCTCCAACTACAGTGTGGGTTTTTTGAAATCATGAACATTATTTCTTTCATCTGTGTGTCCTTCTTGCTATTTCTATATCTATCAACGGTAGATGTACACTTATATGAGGGTCAAAGCAAACAAACATTAGCATCAATATTATTAACTTTAGAAATGTAAAGTATGTTTTTCTGTAGGCCAGAAATACACTAACCAAGCTCTATTTTTTTGTATTTTCAAAGATGGTTTGGGTCAGAATGAATATACTTATGAAAATCACTCTAACATAATTAAAGAAGTTGGTGGATTGAGATGGAATTTCAGAATATGGGTTATTTGAACCCTGAAAACTGTTTTTTCCAGTTCTTAATAGGGTACTTGTTGATTTTTTTTAATTTCTTAATTTAAAAATGTAATAAAAATTTTTAATTATAAAAATTATATTTTTAAAAATCTGAATATCTATTTTCTTGGTTATTTATTATTCTTTTCAAAGCTATTTTTTAATCTGGTATGAGCAAATACTCATATGGTTGAGTTATTTTACTTCTGGTAGTTTGAATATAGTTTGAATATAAGATCAATAGCTAAGGCAAAACATTTACAAGGAACCCTGCAACTTGTTTCCATTAATTGTAAGGTTTAGTGTGTGTGTATGTGTGTGTGTGTGTGTGTGTGTGTGTGTGGCTTATAAATGCCATCTGCTCACTGAGGATTATTGTATCTAGCTAGAGGCATAATGTAGTTATATCCAAGCATTAATATGGCAATTCCTGATGGAAGAGAGGTAGGATATATTAGAGTCTTGCAGAGAAAATGCTGTATTTTTAATTAAATCACATTATAGGATAACATATTCTGTACTCTTTATTAAAGAAAAAGAAAAGAAGATGAGGTAGGAACTGTGGGATATTACCCAGAATCTGGCAGGAATAGTAATGCCAAGAAAATAATTTAATAAGCATTTAATGAATGTTAATAGATATACATGAATAGGGAAGGGGAGAATTCTCAGTAAATGAGGTAAATGTTGCTATATAATTTGGGAAGTGGGGGGCTGGACAATTAGTTTGACAGTAATTCATTTAACAAACATATATGAAACAGACAAACCAAAAAAAATCTAAGTTTAATACTAAATTTTGAAGTCAAAAAAATTAAAAATTTAAGATAAATTATAAAATGGAGCAGGATTTACTTTCACTGCATTTATTCTTTAAATTGCCAAAATAAATATAAGCACATATCAGGAAGGATGTCTAAAATTATAATTAAAATACATTACCAAATTATGATATTTTATAAATACCCTCCTTAGAAGTGAATACTTTTAAGATGTAAAAGGTCTTATAAATTGTCATGAAAAGCATTAACATCCAGTGGAAATGTGAGCAGTGAAAAACCTCACAGAAAATAGTTAAAAATTATTGAACATGAAAAATGCTTCCATTTTCTTACATTTTTTTCTCTTTTGTTTCTAATTTTTAGGTTGACACAGTAAATAAACATACCTCTTGAATAAAATCAGCATTAGGGTATTTTCTTGTCTCATTAAATCTAAAATATATTATAGAGAAGTGTTACTTACATACTTTTTCTAGAAGATTTATGTACTTTAAATATATCATTTTATTTGACCAAAGAAACAAAATATCAAAATAAAGTTTAATGCTGTATCTACATTCCCAAGTTAAACAATTTGTCTTTCCTTCACCCCTTCTCAAATTCTGAACCACCCTTTCCAATTCTGCATGATCAACAAACTATCCAACTGCTAAGGGAATTTATGTTTGATGACCAAAATTCCTTTCGGAGCAAGCTATCCATGAAAGACTGATCTTGGTTCTAAGACTAAAAGCAGCCAAGGAAAATATAAGGATTCTTATGCTAGGAATTGAATGAAATGTATTAAGATTTACCATACAACATGGAACCATGGACTTTTACTTAGCTAGAACTTAAAGGGTGACCACTACACTCTGTCACATTTGGCTTACTAATGTTATAAAGAATGGAGTCTATCTATAATTAATATAATAAAATGAAGACTGAAGAGGCTTGAGGTATACTTGAGTAACTCTATAACACTCAAGTATAGTTATAGAGTTAACTATAATTCTCTTAGTTATAGAGAGATTTTAATCTGTTCTCACCTCAACACTACCTGAGTTGAAAACAGATTTAAACAAACAAACAAACAACTCTTCATTGTATGGTAAACTGCAAGTCCCTAGAAAGCCCTGTTTGTAGCCTTTCATCACTCTTCTATTCTTTGGGTTGTGCTTCTGCTGCTAGGACTTGCAAACTGAATTCCCCAGACTACCTTGCTGGCTGGCTTCCTGTAAAAATCTTCCAGAAATAGAAAAAAAAAGGGCAGATGGGAGAGCAAGAGAGAAGACTAAAGGAAAGTGAGGAGGACAGAGAAAGGAATTTCTTCTTGTTTTCTGGTTCCTGTTCCAGGTTCTCACCAGACTCTACTCAGAGATAAGAGCAGCCACCATCTGGCTTGTCCCTGAGACCAATGACCCTTCAGGCAGGTCTTCAGTGGTCTGAAAACTATTGATAACACTTAGGGCTCTCACTCTTCCTCAAGGGCTTAATGCTAGAGGAACAGAGGGCTTCATCCTAGCTCTGAGGTTGTGGTAGGAATGCCTCTTCCCTATTGTTCACTAGCATCAAGAATAATAGGGAGTTCCCGTCGTGGCGCAGTGGTTAACGAATCTGACTAGGAACCATGAGGTTGCGGTTCGATACCTGCCCTTGCTCAGTGGGTTAACGGTCCAGCGTTGCCGTGAGCTGTGGTGTAGGTTGCAGACGCGGCTCGGATTCTGCGTTGCTGTGGCTGCGGCGCAGGCCAGTGGCCACAGCTCCTATTAGACCCCTAGCCTCTACATGCTGCAGGCGCAACCATAAACCCGCGGCCATAAAATGACAAAAAAAAAAAAAAGGCAAAGAATGATAGATGCTGCCTACAGTTAATGATCATTAAATGAACACACAGTGCCTTTTTTGTGCTTTACTGGCTTCCAAAATCTAACATTCTGTGAATTCAGCCCCACTGGGATTTCTTTTCCTAACACTTGAGCCAATGCAATGCAAGTTTGAACCAGTTCATTATTCCTAAAAGTCAACATACTGCTCTAAGTTCCTATGTTAAGCCCAAAGTACATATTGTTTATTCTCCAGTATTTATTCATCCAATCATCTAATGGCTTAAAGATAAAAAATAGAGATAAATTATAGTATACCAGTAATAGTTCCTGTTGTGCCTCAGGGGGTTAAGAAGCTGATACAGAGCCTGTGAAGTTGTGAGTTTGATCCCTGGCCTTGCTCAGTGAGTTAAGGATCCAGCATTGTTGCAAGCTACTGCATAGGTCTCAGATGCAGCTTGGATCTGGTGTTGCCATGGCTGTGGTATAGGTCTGCAGCTTCAGCTCTGATTAGACCCCTATCTGGGAAACTTCCTTATGCTGCAGATGTAGTCATAAAAAGAAAAAAATAATAAAAACAGTATACCAGTGATAAAGAGATGAGAATAAATAACTCCAAGTTTCAGTCTTCATTGAAACACACATTAACTGAATACATACCCAGAGTCAATGAGAACATACATGCTGTCAAAATTTTATCTCAGTATAATATTGAGGGGTTAGTACTACTAGCCAATGTTTACAATTGAGGAAATAGAGGAAGGAAGAAGTTTAAATTATTTATCAAATCAAAAAATTAGAGTCAAATCACCAAATCCATTTTCATAAACTCAAGCTGAGTGCTTTTTAACATTTACTGTAGACACAAAGAGAAAAACTTTATTGGGCAGTTGAATGTAATGTGAGAAAGTGATGTAAATCACAATGAAAGTACAGATAAATTACCAGTGGTGCATAGCAATTTAATGAAGAAATATGATTTAGGCAAATAGGGAGAAGATGAAAGAAGGTCATTTTATCGATATCAAAGACATGGCGAAGAACATAAACAGAGGTTTGAAGTCCACCTATAAGTCACAGGAAGCATTTGATCCACAAGATTATAAAATAAGCATGAAGAAAATAATTAAAGGGTAAAGTGAGAAAAGAAGCCAAAGTCAGAATAGCTACTTATAACAATGGTTATTAAAATGAGTTCATGCATATTTGTATAACATATATAATGTATAAGATATAAATATATACATATATATGTGTACAGACATACCTGGGAGATACTGTGGATTTAGTATATTGCAAGAAGGCAAATATACTGAATCTACAATAGCATGGGACTACTGCAATAAACTGAATATCATTAATAAAGCAAGGCAAGAAAACTTTTGGTATACAATAACCTTATTTCTAAAAAATGTACATATCTTAGCAGAAAAATAATTTATTACTAAAAATGCTCACCACCATGTGAACCTTCAGGGTATCATAATCTTTTTGCAATAGCAATATCAAAACTCTTTCATAGCATATCACCCTAACAAATACAATAATGAAAAAGTCTGAAATACTATGAGTTTCCAATGTGTGACAAAGAGACACAAAGTGACCAAATGTTGTCATAAAACAGTGCCGATAGACTTCTTGACATAGGATTGCCACAAAACTTTAATTTGTAAAATTACAATATTTCCAAAGCACAATAAAGCAAAGTGGAAAAAACAAGGTATGTCTGTGCACCCACACAGACATGTACACAAACACATATATAACACACACACACACACACACACACACACAATTTGCTCCGGGGATTATTCTAAACTAAGTGCACTTGATCTGTTGTTTAATTTTCCTAAAATTTCTGTGATATAATTATTATAAATGTTTCCATTTTTCAGATGCGATGAAATAGGAAGTTCCCAACACACTGGACAGAGCAGTAACAACAAGAAAAAATAATAAAAGAAGCAAGAAATAAAGCAAAGAGGAAATGTGAGGATCTCATTCTGTGCATAAACTGACAGAGGTGTGTTCTTCACTTTAAAATAGCAGGTATTCAGTTTTAAAATGAAGTGTAGTCCCCATAATATATATTTGAATAAAATGTGATTATTTTGAGTTCTTCATCAAGCTGATGAAGGTTTTACAGCAAACTAAATATCTAAACACTGGATTATCCAGATCCATTGAAAACATTTTAGATTGAAAAGAAGTGAGGAATTGGGCTGCAAAATTTGAAATATTCTCAATTCTAAACTTGTAAATTGTTGAGAACTTAAAAAAAAGTGAATCAAGATGACTCAGTCCTAACTATCAACAAGTTGAATGCTCTTCCACTCTGAACACTGCAGCCCATCAGTTCACCCTTCCATCAGCTTCCACTTTGGAACCCAGAATCCTGCTTAAAAAATACTCTCTATGGAAATATTTTGAAGTTCACCACTTTTCTGAGAGCTTCTTTCACTTCTTTATTCCTCAGACTGTAGATCAGGGGGTTCAGCATGGGAATCACCACAGTGTAGAACACCGTGGCCACTTTGTCAGTGGCTATACTCTTGTTGCCAGAATTGGGTCGGCAATAAATGGAAAGGATTGTTCCATGAAAGACAACGATGGCTGTGAGGTGGGAGGCACAGGTGGAGAAGGCTTTAGACCTTCCTTCTGCAGAGCGCATTCTCAGGATGGTGATGAGAATGAACAAGTAGGAGGTGAGGATGATCACACTGGTCACGAGCTCATTGACTATGGTCACAATATATAACGCTAGTTGATTCAGAGTGACATCAGAGCAAGAAAGAGATAAGAGAGGGGGCAGGTCACAAAAGAAGTGGTTGATCACATTGGATCTGTAGAATGGGGTCTTAAGAGCTAAACACAGGTGAATCAGAGAACACACAGTCCCACACAGGTAGCAATAAGACACAAGCTCCACACAGACACTTCGGGATATGGTGACATTGTACAAAAGTGGGTTACAGATGGCTACAAAGCGGTCATAGGCCATTACAGCCAATAGGATGACCTCAGTTACCACACATATGCAAAACAAGTAGAATTGTACCACACACCCAAGGAAGGAAATGGCTTTGTCTTTGTTTATGATACTAGCTAGCATCTTGGGCACAATGATCGTGGAGTAACAGAAATCCACAAAGGACAAGTGGCTGAGGAAAAAGTACATGGGGGTCTGAGGTCGAGGGCTGACCTGAATCAACCCAACCATGCCCAGGTTACCCAAGACTGTGACTCCATAGATGACAAGAAACATCAGGAATAGGAAGACTCTCAACTCAGGAACATCTGAGAATCCAAGGAGAATGAACTCTGTGACAGCAGTGCAGTTTTCCTTGCCCATGTCCCCACTTTATTGAGATTGAAGAAAAATATTAATACCTATTCTCCATTATACCATTCCAAATTCAGTTTTGACTCTCTCCTAAAAAAACACATGAGAACAAATAGGGTAGTTAATATTTTTTAGCAAAGAAATAGGACATTGCTTTTGTGAAATTTAGGAAAAGTTCTGGCACAGTGACACACATGCATAGAGCCCACAGTTTAATTCACAAATCACACAAAAGCATTCACCATTCTCAACAGTCTGTAGTATTCCTTAAATGATATCTACACAAACTAGAGCTGGTAATTGAATCATTAGAAAGACATCCAATATTATTTTATTAGCTGTTTTCTAAATGGAATTTAAATAACTTTTTCCTGGCAGACAAATTTCCAGGAAATTTGTTTTTGTAAACTACATAAGAACCTTCTTTTTTTTTTTGCTGAATTATGGGCAGATTATTAATCCATAAATGCTAATTTTTTGTTAGTATGTTTTAGATGGAGTGATGAAGTTTTTTTAATCTCATAATAGTATCTTTTCTATATAATTAGCGTAGTGATTTTAAAAATTGTGCTATAAAATGGTGGTCATTTTTCCAGTAACTATTACTCATTTCCCCATCATTTATGACTGGAAAACTTAGAAATACAGTGTCAAACAGCACGTTCAAAGTTAAAGTGCACATATATTATGGAAAACTATGCAGCTTACTAAAGAATATTCAACAACCTGAAAAAGCACTAGGATAAAATAAGTGAAAAAATAATGAAACATTGCATAGATAGATAATTATACATCTGTTGTTAGTTGCATTGTATATTTAATTCTTGAAGCATATATGCAACATTAATATTTTATTCAAATTGCTTTAAAAAATGAAATGCAGAAACTTGCCTGAATTTTCACAAAACATAATAAGTGTTATAGGTAGCTGTGAGCTGTGATTTTTTTTTTTTTACTAAAGGAAGGATACATTCAAAGCCTTTGTCATATTCAAAATGGCACAGAGAGTAAACACACTCATTTATTCTCTCTCCTGACACTTAGTAACAATAAAATTCTTTAGAGGTACCGGTTGGTTATCCCTAGAAGAAAGGGAATCTAGAATAAAAACCAACCTAGCCAGATTTTGCCCTTATTCCTCAAATAATTTCAAAATAAAGGATATGTGAATCAAGAAATCACAGTTTTCTCTTTCGTGGCCAGTAAAATTAGTAATTTGTCTTTTCCTGAGTACAAAGTAATGCATGATTTTGAATACCTTTCCTATTTTTAAGTCTAGGGATGAAACATCAGGGTGCTCATTATGTACACAGCAGTGATTCTGATCCCATGGACTTTCGGCAGTATCTGGAGACGTAGTCGGTGGTCACCGTAGGGAGGAGAACTACTGACATCCAGTGAGTAGAAACCAGGGACACTGCTAAACGCTGTGCAAGTTGCAGAACAGCACCCCCTCCCCAACCCTGAACACATAACTGCAACAAATGCAAACACCAAAACAAGATCTGGCCCAAACGTGGACAATACCAAGGATGAGAAACCTTCTGGGGAGAGACATTTAAGTCCCTTTGGCACACGGTCCAAAGAATTCCCTCCATCTGCTTCAGAGGCAGTTCCCATGTCCGTGCCCCTTCATCACAGTCCTGGGGACCCCTCACTCCCACCCTCAGCATCAGGGTAACTTTCAGGACAATCTCTATGCTGTCTTCATCAGGTCCCATGGGTGGAGTTAAAGTGAGAGAGAAGGAAGGGGAAGGAGAGGGAAATCATGGCTTCTTCTCTCTTTGTTTACACTCTGTCCCCTCTTACACTAATAACTGTTCCAAGCTATTTCCTCCTGGCATTAAATTGTCTCCATTTTCCACTGAGTTGCTTCACAGTATGAAAAGGGAAAATAACCTTCAAAAGGGAGTCCCTAGAATATTGCGTTTCTTAAAATCATCTATAAAATATACTAAATACAGACCTTAAAAAAATATATCCAATACTACCACATCCTTTCACAATTCCTTCTTGTCTCATACTGACTTTAATAAAATACCCCCATGAGAAGAAGAAAACAAAACAGACAATTTTGCAGACCCAAGAAAATATTTTTCAGTCCATTTCCCCCCAAATCAGCTGTAGTTCAACCAACCTTTGATAGTCATTGCTTCCCCTGTTCCTGAAGATGATATGAAGGAAAATCTTATGGACTTTATGTTTTTTATCTTTCTGTATCCCTGGAGCCCATATTCCTTAGGATTCCAAAACCAATCATTGATCTCTGTGGGACATAAATAAGGTACGAAGAAAATAACATCATCTTGGGATTCCAATAATTAGCGATGTTTCTAAGATACGAGAAGTGGAGGAAAACTATCCCAAGTTGGTAGATGTTATTATAACAGGACATGATTCCTTCCGGGGTCATGAGGAACCGTAGAGGGTTGTATGCTGCATCCCAGAATTGCTGTCAACAAGGGGTTATGCTGCAGTTGTGAAAAGCATGACTAGGTCTTGGAAACATTCCCATGTTACACTCAAAGCTCCTTCCTGGAGGTCCAGAGTAATGCCAAATACCAAAAACAGGTAGGGATAATAAACTTCCTCTGGTGAGAAAGACGGCAATTGCTTACACTTACTAACCAGTTCCTCTGTGCTCTGCCCTGTTCTGGGTAAGACATTTCATCTCTATTAAACTAAATGAGATAAGTTCAATTATGTACCTTTCAAAATGAGGTGATGAGCGACATGCTGGTGTCTCCTGACTAAAGTTATACACTGAATCACTGACAGAATGAGCCCATAGGCTGCTTATTGATTTGTGTCACTGAGGTGACCCTGTGAGGAAGATCAGAGCTGCTGGGTGGCATACTCCCGGCTCAGTGAAGAGGCCATTTAATGGTTTCCCCAAAGTTTCTCCCCCAGGTCTGCTCCTTTTCTGGGTATATAATAGCTCCCTGAGCCAACAGTGTTCGAAGGAAAGTCTATGGTTTGTGCCGCTGGATACACAAAACATTCAAGAATTCCTCAAATGTAATTAGGTTCAAGTAATAGGTTTCCAAATTCTCTATACAATCTATACATGTTTCCCTAAAAGGGATCCAGCCAATAATTTCCTGAGATGCAGGAGTGCTTCTGCATCTCCTTTCCACCCAGCATGCTCACTATTCTTATCTTCCATTTTTCAGAAGCAAGGATTCCCCTTAAACATTCCATATTACTCTGTGAGTCACCCCAGTTAGAAAGCAAAAGCAAACTTCCCAAACCTAAAATATAAGAACATTTTGACAGATTGTTTCCGTGAAGCCTGAAATTTTCATAATTGACACTTTTGAAACCTATGGTATGAATTCCTGTTTCTCTCTAGCATTTGTATCTTCCTCTTCAGGCAAAATAAGTGCCTTGGACATGTCTTTTATCCACTAGAGCAATGTTCTAAATGCGACATTAGTAAACTGATGATGGTATTTGCTTGTCAAGTACTTTTGCTGTTCTTCCTAGTCTACACAAAAACTACTGCCACAAAATTCATCCCTCTAAAAGAGAATGTTTCATGACAGAAAAGCTAGAAGAACATCTATAAAAAGCATCATTGTTAGCAATGTTTTATATTATCTGGACAACATATTCACAGGAAAATTTGCTTCTTTATATTAGATTTAAAGACTGGGCAGGTTTTTTTTAATAATTTAAATATAAATCTTGAATGGAAATTTATTTGATAATCATTATCCACAAATCAAGTATTATAAATATGAAGTTATAATTTTTTAAGAACTGTATTTATACCACATATAAGTGGTATAAGATAATATCATTTTATCCAATGATTCAGTGAAATCTACACTATGCTAAGTTTTCTAATCTTTTATTGCACCTTTTATTCAAATTTTTCTGAAAGTGAAAGAATAGCAGATATGCTTAATTGCTATATGTTAAGAATTGGGAAGCTCATTCTATTAATAATCAGAAATTAACCATTGTTGTGGCTGTGGCAAAGGCCGGCAGCTATAGCTCCTGTTAGACCCCTAGGCTGGGAACCTCCATATGCCATGGGTGTGGCCCCAGATAAGGCAAAAAGACAAAAAAAAAGAAATTAAGGAAGTTAGCAGCTTTACAGACTGCATAACAAATTGCTCCAAGACATATGAGCTAAAAACAAATGCTTTTCACGGAATACTATGACATGAGTCAGTGAGGTTGCTCTGCTGATCAGATCCTGGTTTGACTGATCTTAGCTGGTTTGCTAATGCGTGTCACAGCAACTTGGCAGGTTAGATAATAAATGGGCCTCATGCACAAGTCTGGTGGTGGCTGGATGCCAGGTCATATGATAATGGTGTGGACCATGCTTCTCATTATCCAATATGCTAGTCTCTGCATGTTCACATGGCAGCTTTCCTAAGAGACTGCGATTTTGTAAAGGACTGAAAATGATTATGAAAACACTGAGACTATGAAAAGGACAGAGGGGGAACTCTCAGAGACTTAAAAGTGGCACGGTGTCACTTCAGTGGCCTTCTATTAGCAAAGCTCATCACGAAAACAGCCTACATTCAAGGAGTGGAGAAACTGATTCCACCATTTGATGAGAGGAGTGGAAATGGCCGTGGCTATCTGGAGGATGGAGAATGGGGACCAGATTTGTAATCTTACCCATCATGTGACAAATCCTATTGAAGTATATTGTCTAAAGAGTTTTGGTCTTCAGGAGTTCCCGTTGTGGTACAGTGGTTAATGAATCCGATTAGGAACCATGAGGTTGCGGGTTCGATCCCTGGTCTTGCTCAGTGGGTTAATGATCCGGCGTTGCCGTGAGCTGTGGTGTAGGTCGCAGACGCGTCTCGGATTCTGCGTTGCTGTGGCTGTGGTGTAGGCCAGTGGCCATAGCTCCGATTAGACTCCTAGCCTGGAAACCTCCACATGCCGCAGATGTGGCCCTAAAATGACAAAAAAGGCAAAAAAATAAAAGAATTTTGGTCTTCAAAGTGACAACACCAGCTTCTTAACCCACTGAGCCACAGGAGAACTCCAGAAGGCAATCTCATTTTGTTTAATGAATTATCTCAAAAAAAAAATCATTGTGAGAAATTGGTTAAAGATCAGTGTGTTGTAACTGTTATAACATAATGTTAAACTGAGTTCTTATTCCCGTTTACCTTTAATACTGTGAAATATTTAGTTTCTAGTCTATGAAAAAGAAGTTTGGGTAATTTACCTAGATGTATCAAATAGAGAGAAGGAGAAGAGTGTATAAGTTATTCAGCAAAAGTGAGTTATTAATGTTAGAGAGGTCTGGTATTTCTAATTTGCCAGATTAAACAGAAATGGATGCTACTGACTATCTGGTTTTCATTTTATTTGGAATATGGTTACTTAGGCACCTAGTTTTCAACTCTTAAGGCAACTTCAAGCACTTATTCTTTTTTTAAGGTAAGATTTTATTTTATTAAATTTTTTGTCTTTTTTTTCTTTTTAGGGTCAGACCCCATGGCATATAGAAGTTCCCAGACTAGGGGTCAAATTGGATCTGCGGCAGCTGGCCATAGCCACAGCCACAGCACCACCAGATCGAAGTCACATCTGTGGCTATACCGCAGCTCGTGGGCCACTGAGTGAGGCCAGGGATTGAATCCACAACCTCATGGATCCTAGTTGGGTACATTAACTGCTGAGCCGCAAAGGGAACTCCCTAAGGTAGGATTTTAGTTAAGAGGATTCAGACATGATGGACAGAAAAAAAAAAATGTAATGGGATGATAATGATTTTGATGTCGGCATAGGCAGAATAAATACTGACATGAAATGCAGATTGGGCAGAGAGCACATTATACTTTCTTTAGCATGTGAGATTTTCTGAGATCCAGTCTACAATTTTTAAGCCTCCGGTGGAGTCTTAGCTGGTCATACTGCCATGCTGGAACCCTTTTGAAAACACATTCAGAATATAGATCATGTCTTATCAACTTCCATTCATGCCAAGTAACGTGTATACACAATACAACACACGTAAACACTCAAACACACACAGACACATATGCATACGCATTAGCCAGTGTTCACTCAATTAAAAATTTGTTGGATCATTGACTCAGTACTGCATTCTCTCCTCCTCATCTGTCATGCTTTAGTCTCCCACATAAAACTAGAGCCTTGATGAAATATGCCTCCGAAAACTCTGACTATTCAGTGATCCTAGGCAAGGTTTACATAATACTTACTTCATGAAGGGATTTATACGTTTCTTTCTCTCAAAACTTCTGTGATGCTTACAATCTACAACTTTATATAACAGTCACTTTCTTCACTGCCCTACTTTCAAGAATAGATTTCCATTCCTTGAAGGGATGTAGATTAAGTTTTATCTTAACTCTAAGAGAATAACTAACTTTTATAAGAGAAATGCATGCACTGATTGAGAGCCTGGTTTACTCTAGGTATAAGAAAGGTGGTTGAATTTAATATTTATTAAATGTGTACAATACATTCCACATGATATCTACAGTGTTTTTAGTCTTCAAAATCAGATCAGTTTATGTTGTCTCAGATTTTTAGATGAAAAATTAAAGATTTGTGAAATGGCTGGTTTTTTTCCCAGTAAGTAAGAGACAGAGACAGGCTTGGTCTCTTTGAGCTCAAATCCACATTCTTCCCATTTTGCAACATGAACTCTTCATTGTTTTTAATATTATTTTTAAAAATTAACATTATTTACAGATCTAAGACAAACTCAATTAAAATATGTTATTTTTAAAAATGGACATTACTTACAAATCTAAGACAAACTCAACTAAAATAATATGCTCAATGAGAAAAAATTTTAGTGTGCATTATTTTGCAGATTGTATCCTTGACATCCTTATTTCTCAGACTGTAAATCAGGGGATTCAACATGGGGATCACCACTGTGTAAAAAACAGACGCCACTTTGATGGTGTGCCTGGAATTTTTGGCGTTGGGCACACAGTAGAGGAAGAGGATGGTGCCGTGGAAGATGGTTATGGCAGTCAGGTGGGAGGCACAGGTGGAGAAGGCTTTGCGGCGACCAGTGGCTGGAGGCACCTTGAGGATGGTGACAATGATAAAGACGTAAGAAAGGAGAATAATGAAGAGCGTGCTGACTGCATTAAAGGTGGCAGAAATGAAAAGCAGCAACTGGTTGAGATAAGTGTCAGAGCAAGAGAGGGAGAGCAATGAGGAGAATTCACAGAAGTGATTGATTGTGTTGAAACCCCGGAAGGATAATTTGGTAACAGAGCATGTGAGCATCAAAGAGCAGGCTACACCCCAGGCATAGGATCCCAAGACAAGCAGGACACAGAGTTTCTGGGACATGGCGACTGCGTAGAGCAGAGGGTTGCAAATGGCCACAAAGCGGTCACAGGCCATCACCGCCAACAAGAAGGATTCAGTCACTACAAAGGTACAAAAGAAAAAGAACTGTATCACACAGCCTACCAATGAAATGGTTCTGTCTTCCACCACTAGGTTTACCATGGTCTTGGGAGCAACTGTGGAGGAAGAGCAGAAATCCACAAAGGAGAGTTGGCTGAGAAAAAAGTACATGGGGGAGTGCAGTCTGGGATTCATTTGGATTATTACAATCATCCCAAGATTCCCTACAGCTGTGACACTGTAGATGGCCAGAAATAGCAAGAAGAGAGGGACTTGCAGTTCTGGGTAATCTGAGAAGCCCAAGAGAGTGAATGTGGCCCCACTTTTATTTCCTTCTGATGGTACCATGCTTTCTGTTTGTCAGAATCTGAATCTGTCCTGAAACCAAAAGTATTAAGGATTGTGATGAAATAAGACACTTGGTTAACTATTCTTTACCAAAACTGGAAATGGAGCGAAATATCTCTTTCAGTTTTCTCTATGTATACTGTATGCAAGATGAGCAAAGTGTCTAAAGTTTCAAACAATGATAACTATTCTAAAAATTTTTAGGTAAAATAATACAATTATTGAATTTCTTAAATTTCTGAATGGTCATTCTTAATATTTACAGATAAAAATATGAGATAAAGGGATCTGGGGTTATTTGAAAAGATATTCTCCCATCACACCTTCGTAATCCTGGAAAAGCAGCATCAAGAAGAAATGAGGGAGTTCCCGTCGTGGCGCAGTGGTTAACGAATCCGACTAGGAACCATGAGGTTGCGGGTTCGATACCTGCCCTTGCTCAGTGGGTTAACGATCCGGCGTTGCCGTGAGCTGTGGTGTAGGTTGCAGACGCGGCTCGGATCCTGCGTTGCTGTGGCTGAGGCGCAGGCCAGTGGCCAGAGCTCCAATTAGACCCCTAGCCTGGGAACCTCCACATGCCGCGGGTGCGGCCATAAAATGACAAAAGGCAAAAAACAAAACAAAACAAAAAAAAAAAAACAAAAAAAAAGAAGAAGAAATGAGAAAACAAGAATATTTTCTCTCCCAAGTAGAACAACAAACTAGAGTAAACCTGCCAACTTAGAAATGTCCCTTTGCTAGGCCCCTCTCCCTTTTTTTGCTCTCTTTATGACACAGAGGGTATTTATTCTTTCTCTATATTACATTTGAAGGAGACATTAAATACTTGAGGTAGTAACACACTCTGAAGACATTCCTGGAGAAAAATGAAATACAAATAAATACATTTCTCTAACTGCTGACTCCCTCTTAAGATCTACCATACTGGCAAACTCTTGCTCTGTCATTTCTGGTATGATTCTCTCTAGTACCATAGCAAAGAAATAGTTTTTTTCATGGCCACACTCAAAGTATATGGAAGTTCCCAGGTCACAGACTGAGTCTGAGCCACAGTTGTGCTGGATCTTTTAACCCACTTCGTGGTGCCAGGGATTGAACACACACCTCAACAGTAACCAGAGCCATTACAGTTGGATTTTAACCCACTGTGCCACAGGAGGAACTCCAAAAATAGATCTGAGATGGTTCCTCAGGAAGATATTAGATCATACACAAAACTGAGACACTCAAGGCCCTTGTCTCTTCCCAAACTCATCAATTTGAATATTAAAGACAACCTCACAAGACAATCTATCACAAAGCCAGACAATCTAACTATAACTAACTTATCTTAGTCACCTAAAAATTCATAGTAAACTAATATTCTCTTGTTTTTATACAATGATCTTTGTGACCTAAATGTTACTTTTAAATTGCTTATAATTTTCTAAGAGTCCAGGAAATATGGAAGGTAAAATATTTCCTATTTTTTTTCCTCTATTTTCTTGTAACTTTTGTTCTCAGGGCTGTTTTATATTCTTAATGCGAGATGGCCTCTTTTACTTTTCCTTTTTTTTCACTAGAGAATTGATTTGAACACTTTTTTTAAGCAATTGTTTTTCACATTGAGTACTACTTCAAAATCATATACAAGCAAGATAATGCACATTCCCCAATTTCTGACAGTTCTGCTAACTCCCCATTCCACATGCCTGTCATTTTGGGGGCTGTAATGCAGGGCTCAACCGAGCCAGGCCCTCTAATACAAAGTTTTATAGACTAAATACACTTCCTCTTCTCTGGATGTTCAGAAAGGTGAATTTTGCAATGAGTAAATATTTCTCCAGCACTGTCTACCTATCTCTAAATGGTAAATGTTCCCTCAAGTGTTTGAATAACCTACATTGAAATTAGTATTAACCTGTCTATAGAATCTTAAAACATACCTGCTGAGGCCAAGGTAGAACCTCTCCTGGTTGGGATTGATGCACATATTTTCATATAGAAAGTCACAACATTTGGGACATAAACCCTAGGGAATATCTTTTGGGACATAAGCCCTAGAGAATATCTGTTGCCTCATTCTCTTAAAGCCATGAAATAAACAATTAAAATCAGTAACCATTCTCTCATGTAATTCTGAAGTACTAGAAAACCTGGAGTATTTTTACGGGCACTTTCATGTAAAAATTCATACATTAAAATCACTTCTATCAGCCACATCATCATTTTCTTACAGATATCAAAAATATGTAATTATAGAAGTTATGATTATCAAGTAATTTTTGAGTGACTACAATATTCTGAAAATAAACCTCTTTCCTCAAACTTCCACTCTAACCTATGGGAGACATTTAAAGTTCCATCTTTAAGTAGTTATAACCTATTGATAATTAAAGCAGACATATTTTAAAAGTTGAACATTAAGTTGGGAGAATGATCTAGTCCCTTTTAAATATCTGTTCTGCTCTATTACACAATCATATCCCTTCTATTAAATATTTGTAGATAGTGAATTATTGAAATCATACATATTCACTGGAAAAATATGAGCTATAAAACTTAAATTAGAAAATGAACACTCAAGAAATAGTTGTTATTAACTCAACAGCATTTCAAATCCCACATTTGAGCTGAGAGAAACTTGGCCAATACCGCCTGAAGCAAAAGACAAAGGGAGGCATCACCAGTGGTTTAATGCGGATATAATTTATGCCCTGATATAATGTGATGAGAAAAGCTTCACCTCTGTGATTGATATTCTTTCCTCCAAACCCATAATCCCAAATTAATTTGAGAAAATTATTCAGCAAACCCATATTAAGAAACATTCTATAGGATAGTTCAGCAGTACTCGGAATTGTCAAAGCCAAGAAAAAGAAGAAAAGAGTGAAAAATCATCACAGATCAGAGGGAATTTTTGATACACGGTGACAAGGCCATGTGGTACACTTGATGGGATTCCAAAAAAGAAAGCACACATTAATGAGAAAATGTGATGTAATCCAAATAAAATTTTAGTTATAATAATGTACAAATATTTCTTTTTAAAAATCAGTATTTGATTGTGCTAAGAACACTGCAACTATACTATCCTCTTAAGTGATTTTCAGTGTATAATACAGTATTTTTGATGATAGATGTGATTGTTTTGTTGTTGTTGCTTTTGGCCACCCCAGTTTCAAGTTCAGGGATCAGATCAGAGGCACAGCCTAGAACTAAACTGCAGTAATACTGGATCCACTCTGTGGGGCAGGGGCTCAAACCCACGTCCCAGCCCGCCCAAGCCACTGACGATCACGTTGTGCCACAGCAGGACCTCCTGATTTTTTTGCACGGTACAGCTCTCAAACTTATTAAACGTGCTTAACTGAAACTTTATGCCCATAGATTTGTAACTTCCCCCTTGCCCCTCCACCGGCCTCTATCAGGGATCATCCCACTCTTTGATTTTATGAACTTTATGATATTGAATACATCAGCTAAGTGGAATCGTACAGTATTTGTCTTTCTGGGACTGGCTTATTTCACTTGGTATGATGTCTTCAATGTTCATTCATGTGGTCATGTATTTTAAATTTCCATCTTTTTAAAGGCTGAACCGTACTCAGTTGTATGTATAGGCAGCATTTGCTTTATCTGCTTCTTTGTCCATAGAAATTTAGTCTGTTTCCACATCTTGGCTATTGTGAATAGTTCTGCTGTGAACACGGGAAAGCTAATATCTCTTTGAAATCAAAACTTTAATTATTTTGGATAAATATCCAGCAGCAAGATTACTGTATCATACATTTATTTATTTTTTATATTATAAAAACCCTGCATGCTATTTTCCACAACAGCTGCCCCATTTGCCTCCCACCTAACAGTGTACAAGGGATCCAATTTCTCCATATACTTGCCCACACTTGTCTTTTTTTTTTTTTCATAATGGCCATCCTTACGGATGTAAGGTGATATCTCATTATGGTTTTGATTTGCATATTTCCCTGATGATTAGTAAGAGTCAACATTTTTTTCTGCTTTCACAATACCCAATGGCCATTTGTATATCTCTTTTTTTTTGTCTTTTTGCCTTATCAAGGGTGCACCCACAGCATACGGACATTCCCAGGCTAGGAGTCTAACAGGAGCTGTAGCTGCCGGTTTTCACCTCAGCCACAGCAACGCGGGATCCGAGCCGCATCTGCAACCTACACCACAGCTCACGGCAACGCTGGATCCTCAACCCACTGAGCAAGGCCAGGGATTGAACACGCAACCTGATGGTTCCTAGTCGGATTCTTTAACCACTGAGCCACAACAGGAACTCCCATTTGCATATCTCTTGAGGAAATCTCTAAATTATGTCCTTAGCTAAAATTTTAATTGTTTGTGTTTTTAAATTCATGTGTGTGCTTCTTTCTTTTTTTGTTTGTTTGCTGTGCAGTTTTTTGAGTTCCTTCATGTATGTAAGAGATTAATGTTTTATGAGCTACAATTTCCCCCATTCTTTTGCCTTTTCATTCTGTTTACTTTTTTCTTTGATCCACAGAAGGTTTTGAGAAAAGTCGGTGGCAATTGTATAAGGTATAAATAACAGTGATAATTCAGAATATTATGGTCATCAGCAGGCACCGGTTCCCCTGGCACTGCTCAAGTATTAGAGCTGTAAATGAGACAAATGAAAATTCCCTCAATCATATCCCTTTATAGCAATGATTTCTTTCTAGGATTAACATTTCTGGTAAGACCATCTCTGTTTCTACAGCCCCAGACCCAGCTGGTTCTAGATGTCTCAGCACTAAAGGTTAGTGGTCTCATAAAAAAGTGGCAACTCTTGATGGTTTTATGTGTTCAGATGTTCTAGGATTTAAGAATTAGTCAGAAGGTAATCTTTCCAATCAGTTCCCATTAGTATTAAAATTCTTTAGTGATCATTTTCAGAGTCCCTTAACCTTGGCACTACTGATACTTCATGCTGGATTATTCTTTTTATGGGGAGTTCCCTGTGCCTGCGACCATGTACAGCAGCATCTCTGGCCTCTGTCCAGCAGATGATAGTGTCACCCTCACCCTTGTCCTTCCGTGAGACAAATCAAAACAGTCTCCAGATATTGGTAAATGTCCCTTGGGGATGGGAGAGGAGGTGCATAATCCCCTGAGTTTGAGAACTACTGCCTTATTTCCTGAATCTGGCAGATTTTCATGTTCTTCTGTCTAGTTTATGTGCAAATTAAACAATTAGTCCTTTATCCCAAATGATGTTATTATATTAACAATCTGTATTATCTTTAAACCTGGGAAACATGGAATCTAAAATATTTATCCCGGGGGGAGGCGGCAAGATGGCAGAGGAGTAAGAGGTCGCGCTCACCCTCTCCCACAAATACATCAAAAAACGCATCTAAATATAAAACAAGTTGGACAAATCATCATCTGAATGCTGATCAATTTAAACCTCCAAAAACTGCAAGAAACACTTGAAATAACTGGGCAGAACAAGTGAAAAAAAAAAAAAAAAAAGGTGAGAGAGAAAGGCAATTAGGACCGTAACCAGCACTCCAGGGAGGGAGCTGTGAAAAAGAAAAGTTTCCTGGGAAGAAACCTAAACAATGAACAGCAGATCAACGACCATCCGAACTAGAGGGACATCAAAGCCTGAGAAAAATGCAGCAGCTGGATTGAGACAGGAAAATCGGAGTTAGAGACCTGAATACCGGTGCAGACACCACAGCCTGAGGCGCCGGGCGGTGCCTGGGAGCTGACACAGCTTCCCAAGGTTAGTCCCTGGAAGTGGGCAGAGGTCGGTGGCCCCGGCGTTTGCGGGAATAGCGCAAGGAAGAGCGATATTCTATGATTTGCTGAGAGCGAAACCAGGACTGAGGGAACCGAGGAAGTCTCGTCCCGCAGGGAAGGCAAGCCTCCATTGTTAGAGAAGAGGAGAGGAGGAGGGGCTGGCCGCCATAGGAAGCGACTTGAACTAGCGCGCAGGGCAGGGCGATAGTGACCCGCCAAAGAGAGCAGAAGTGGGGAGGAGCCAGTGGAGGCTGCAGCCGCGGCGGCAGGAGCGGGGCCACGGCGGCGGGAGCGGGGCCGCGGCGGCGGGAGCGGAGCCGCGGCGGCGGGAGCGGAGCCGCGCCTTGAAGCCCGTGGGCGGAGCGCGGTGCCAGGTTGTGGACCCAGGCACCTGCGCCAGCCAGCATCAGCAGGGTTGGCGGGACCCTGGGCCGGTCCACGGACCTAGGCGACTGCATCAGCCCACAGAGTTGGTAGCTCTGGCGGGCGGAGCAGTACGCGACCACACGGAGCTAGCTTTCGCAGAGGAGCGGGGCCGGCACCAGACGCTGCCGCCCGCCCCAACAGACGAAAAAGCATCAGCGGAAGGGCCGAACAAACGCCAGCCTGATGAGCCAGCCTCTGACGGGTACCGCTTGTGGTTCCAGTCACCTCAAAGAGGACTTTGCAATCGAACACTAGTTTTCCGCGGCTCTCACTCCTAGGGGAAATCTTACTTCCTACTGCTGCTATTACCAAACGCTTAAGGCACCTGGTAGATCTGCCTAGAGCTCGCGATCACTTCCCAGGGCTGGGCAACTAGGAGGGGACAGCGCCACCCTCCTGCAATTGAGAGCGTAGAGGCTAGGCTTCCACTGTAGACCTTAGCCATTGCTACACTCTCACAGAGAACACTCAGAGAACCACTGAGATAACAGCCGGCTCATTCCAAAGAAATAGACAGCAAATAGTCAAACTCCTACACCAAAAATAAATAGTAACCCCACCAAAAAATACAAAGGGGAGCTCCTCCCTAGAAGTAGCCTTCCAAGTCTACAGCGTGGCCTCCCCAAACCCACAGAAAAAGAAAACCACAAACAAGATGAAGAAGCTCAAAAACCATTCCCAGTTAAAAGAACA